>JAKELG010000186.1:0-76850 GCA_021527035.1 Lactarius vividus | reverse complement strand
ATTGGCAGAGTACACTCATTGGCAACATGCCAGACCTTGTGCCAGTGACCCCAGGTGGGTTTGTCCTTACTGACATACATTGATGCATGTGTGTCCTCTGCGCTGATGAGTGTCTTTGTATGCCCTGTTAAAGATTACAGGGCACAAGGGGGTGCCAAGCGCGTGCCAGTGGGCTCATGGGGTTGGTTACTGGGACGCCATCGAGAAAGGGTTGAGACAGTAAATCTGGGGAAAAAAGTCGTGTTACTGGTATCGTCGGGCCTAAGTGAGGTCGGTGTCATCTCAGATTGTTCGTAGCACAAGGGGGCGGTTGGGGGAGGGTCGCGAACCCCATACCCAACCAGGGCGACGGCCTGGCCCTTGCTCGCCACGGTAATTCGCTTACAAATGCGCCCCTTTTTTCTCCGTTCAGCAAGAGCCCTCTTTCTGTTCGCACAATTGATGTCACCGAACTCCCGCAGACTCGACGTAAGGGTGGAGAGCGCGTAGAGGCGTCGTTGGGCCCCAATTGCTTGTCAGAATGGCGCAGAAACGCACCAATGTGAGTACGAAACGGCTTACAAAGTTTTTTTCTTGTCTACTCTTATCCGCTTTGGGGAAGCACGCAATGCCCGTCACCAACGAAACAGATGGGGAACCACGCCTGCCAGAAATGACCGGGTGTTACAGTAATTGATCCATAAGTGATCGAAGATTCGGTTGGATCTGTGGGACCACGGAGGCAAGAAAGACAATACCATGCCATTCGATACGCGAGGTGGTGTAACTGGATAGTGATGGTGTTCGGACGGGAGGCGTCTTGGGACGAACTGATGGGAATGATGGATCTTCTCCAGTGCGCTGTCAGCCGCCCCGAATGCGACTTGAACGCTGTCTATTCTTTCCCCTCCTATCGTTGCGTCAGCCTCTGGCGCCTATCAGATGACCTCTGCAAAGACTCCATACCCATACTTACCCTCTCGCGGTCGCAAGCACGGCCTCACGGATCACTACGTATTTAGAAATCGAATCCATTCACAGGCACTTGCGCACGTCGGCTGGTCATTGTTTATCCTGAAAACTGTGAGGGCGCTGTGTGCAATACAACAATCCTCCCTTGTTTCCTCGGGTTTCAATTGCGCAAGATAGTAACACGTCAGTGATAGATGAAACTGACAGCGAAAGTCCTGTGCTCCTCATTGTATGTTGTTTTTGTTTCCTCTACTGACTGGCGCAGTCGACTTACTGATCGATCTAGAAAAGAGCAGAACTCTAAAAACCCGAAAAGCTCGATGTTATGACAGGAACACCGAACATCGGCGATTGTACGTGCCAGTGATTCGTCGAAGAACAATCTATGTGTTATTGTCTTTCGTTGACACGTGGATCAGCTCCGGACATACTACGACGTCGGTTTCCTTCGCGATATGCTGCAAACCGCAGTCAACATTCGCTGTCGATCCCGAACAAATCGCATAGGCTGTTGTCGATGACCCCAACAAGGCCGCCGAAGGATTCAAGAGCGGTGCCTACCTGTAGACCTGGGGAGCAGCTGGCGGCGACGGGCCGACGGCTTGCGATGTATAGTATTTCCTAGATGAGTGAAAAAAATAAATCATGAGTTTGGCTTTGCCGAGCCAATCTGCTGGTCATCGCGTAGTCTATTGTTTTTCAAGTTGTTTTCTGTTTCCGCGCACCTCCGATGGGTTCGGAACTCCGGAAATCATTCGGATTCCAGGAGATCGGTGGGCCGAATTGCTCCTTTCGAGTTCTGACAACGGGAGAGAAGGCGCCCAGGTTCGCGTCGATGTGATGCCCAGTGCCGTGATAATTTGTCACACAGGTATCACGTAATTGATGCTCGCTGGTTGCCAGTAGTTGGTGGCTTGATTCAATACTCATTGTGGATTACAGTAGACTCGCACAGATTGCTTCTCCCACATGCGGGAGATAGACTCCTTTCAATCAGACCCCCGAGAGAACTGGGAGCTTGGTCATTACCAGTATGGGGCAGGTGCAACGTGCGCTCTCATCATAGTTGAGGAGAAAATATAAATGACAATAAACTACGGGCGTGTGTGAAAATTGACTGGCAAATGGCGTGGCTACAGCGTTCCCCGTGTCCCCCTCCCTCGCTGCACCCTACCGGAGCCCAACAGGCTCTCACAATGACTTTCCCAGTAAATCTCACCAATGTTCGGCGACATCCAACTCTTGTCTGGGCCGTACGTAACATACTTGGCAAAGTGTTGAATTCCGGGAGACATCTTTGTTGAACCCTCATCGGTCTCGTCTCTTTCATTTTTCACCACGGTATGTGCGGCGCATCTAATAAGCAGCTCCCCCTTACATTTTGGCCCGATGAAGGACAAGGTGGAATGCCGCGGCAGGTGTTGATTGGGTTTGACTTCAGGTGCGTACGTGATCACTTCAGGGAGAATTTTGATACTGTCAGAGTGCAGGTCCAAATTAACACCGTCTGGGAGCGGGAGTGGGAGTATGTAAATGTACCGGCAGGATGTACACAGGAATAATGAAAGAATGTGATATGACGTTCGATTCGAACGAGTTACTAGTTACTCTCAACGCTATTAATCATCTGTGCCAGCCTCCGAAACCAAGCCGAAGCCTTCACCTGAAACGCGACTCATGTTATCAGCTAGTCAAAAGGTCAGCTGCTATCCAATGCTTCAACGTTGAACGAGCTTTAAGACTCGCCTTCCTGTGCCCTGCTCGTCATCGGCTGGTCCGTGAAGGGCCCGGGCGGGTGTCCCCAGTGGGAACCTCAATCCATTGAACTGAAGTGTCATTGACATTTAACGACGCAATGCCCTCTGTGACCGCTAAGTAGCCACTATCAGAGTGTTTGCGTCGAGGAAGAGCATTATATCGGCTCTTGCGGGAATTGACAGTCCGTTCGGTTTTATACGAAGCGATACTAGCCTCACTTGACGCAAAGTCCTGGCCGTATATGAAAGAGTAGGTATCGCAAACCTCGTCCATTGGTCCTCCGATACCAGCAGCTCCTGGTGACAATGTCGCATGCGAATCAGTGCCGAGATGTGGTGGGGGCCTACCGGGTTCTTCTGGGGGTGACAGGTGGTGGCGCACCAGCTTGAAATATTCTGTGAGTTGGCGCACAAAAAAGTAACTAGGCCCGTCCTACCTGGTGGATGTGTTCCATCGAGTTCTTCTGAGGTGGCAGGTGGTGCTCTAGCTTGAATACTCCGTGAGTTGACGCACAAGGCAACTAGACTCGCCCTACCTGACGAATCTGTTCCATCGAGTTCCTCTGAGATGGCAAGAGGTGCACCACCTTGAAATAGCCCGTGAGTTGATGCGCACAGGGCAACTAGGTCCGTCCTACCTGGCAGTCCCGTTTCGGGCAGTGGCTCGGGTGGTGATACTCCTTCGGATGCTCCAGATATTCCGTGAGTTGACGCAAAGAGCAACTAGACCCGTCCTACCTGGCGAAGTTCTACCGAATCCTCCTCGAAGGTTATTGTCGAGAGCTCGATCCGATGCTCTCTATTTGGGGATGAGGACGGCCGCGCTTTGTGGTGGTAAGGGCCGTACCTTGGCCATTCGGTAAGTCTTCTTGGACAAATGTTTAAAATTTCTAGCATCGCGAAACCTCTGGATCTTAGACACATCGTTAGCGTCCAGCTTCGCCCTTGAGGCTGCCGCTCTGTTCCACACACGTCAGCAAAACATACACATCACATAGCTATGCAAACTCACGCGTCATATAAAGCTATGAGATTTACCTGATCGATCTTATCCATCAACGGGCCACAGTGGTCAACCAAGATGCGCAACGCATCCATGAAGGCATCCCCTCGCTGTATTTTTCCGTCAGTAAGATTTCTCCGGAGACCACCAGAAGGGCGGGATCTATCGAGATTATCAGCGACATGAGCGACCTTCTCAGTGATCCAGGCATGACTAGGAGGAACGTTATCGGACATTGGGTTGAGCGGAAGAATACTCTGAACCAGCAGAGGGTGAAGGAGGGAAAAACCGTGGGATAATCAATGAAGCGTAGCCATGTTTACAATACTAAATATGTAACCTGACGAGACGCTCGAGCTTTCGTCCCATAGGTGGAAGGAAGGCGGCCGTCTCCGTCAGTTTTGAGAACAAGCAGATCTCATAAAGATTGTTGTCCTCATGACAGAATGGCTCTACATCACACCTTTTGTCTTGCCTTTTGTTTTCCAACTACGGTGCTCGGTGAATTCACATCGGCTATCGCTCTGATACTGTTGCGCTTGCCGTTCGTGGTTACCTAGTCAGCATTGAAAACCCCTCAGTACTGGCCAATGCTTAGTCAATACTCGTACTGTAATTCAAGTGTAATTCAGGTGCTGTTGTGCCTCTTTCTGCGCGGATAAATATTATGTAATTTGGATATTGAAATTATGAAGTAACTAGAACAACTGAGTTGCGTTCTCTCCCTCCCACTCATTTGACTACTTTTTGTACACTCCAATTCTGAATGTCCCAGCAACCTTTTATAAATATTCTCGACAATCGGCCACCGGGGAGACAACCAGGGGATCTCAATGAGCTCGAGATTTGGTGGGCAGATCATCAAGAGGCGTTGGAGGCCGCTGGATATATGCTTCGGCCCCGTTATCGTCCTGGCTGGACACCGTCATGGCGCGGCACCAACAAATTTTACCTTTATGTTGAAGATGGCCTAAGTGTATCGGTGAGCACCTTCTATGCTTTTCTGGTGTCTGTGCCCACCGATTTTCTTAGATGCGCTTGGGTATCGACGCGACGCGAATCTCTGACGGGAGACCTGTGGTGTTGAAACGGCTCTTGGCCGAGGAAGGACCATATGAACATGAAATCAACAAACTCTTCTCCGTTGAGCCCCTTGCCTCAGATTCCCGAAATCATTGTGCACGCTTGCTCGACGTTATCCAGTTGCCTGGCGAGCAACCAATCCTGGTCCATCCTTTGCTACGCCATCATTGTGACCCTCCATTTCGAACTTTTGGGGAGTTTGTCACTTTTTATGCGCAAATATGTGAGGTAGGATTAGCACGCCTTTGAATGACATGGTACGTGCGGCTGACCTGAATAGGGCGTGAAATTTATGCACGAAAATCACGTTGCCCATCGGTATGTTCGTCCTCATATATATACCCTGCACTCGGTCTGACCCATGACAGCGACTGTACGTTTGAAAATATTATGCTCGATCCATCCGGCATGTATCCAAACTCCTTCCATCCGGCGGATCCCAGGAAAAGCAAGGATTTTCGTCGAAAAGTGAAAGGGTATTCGCGCACTCGACGTCCCACGCGATACCTTCTCATCGACTTCGGTCTCTCTCGGCGCTATGACCCTGCCAATGGGCCACCACTCGACAAAGCGCTGCGTGGCGGCGACAAGTCTGCGCCTGAGCATCGGGACAGGGAGACGCTGTGTAATCCGTTTCCCACCGATGTGTATTACCTGGGAAACTTGGTTCGAGAAGATTATATGCAGGTCCGGATTCTTTATTGTCTTTCAACACAAGATTCTGACCTCTACGAACCAGAGATACCATGGCCTCGAGTTCATGCAGCCGCTTATCTCTGATATGGTCCAAGAAGACCCGGCGAAGCGCCCCAACATGGATGAAGTCGTTGCTCGTTTTGCTGAGATCAAAAGCAAGCTCAGCACCTGGAAACTTCGCTCCCGTATGGCGCGTAACATAGAGTTTTGGCCCGTCACAGCATGGAGGACCGTCGCCCATTGGTATTGCACCATAGGTTATGTACTCGCCCGCAAGGCGCCTATTCCTGAGCCCAAATGATTATTCTATCATCGCTTTCACTATTCGTGCTTTGTTTAAATTTCACGTTATTGTACATCTCGTGTCCCTTGCCGTATTCTCGATATACCAATTGCCTTGCTTGCTATCTAGTCTACTCGTCCTCTCTTTTGTTTTACTGCTTTCATATGATAGCTATTATGGGATAATGACTCGCATTACTACGTCCCCTGAACTTAGGAATCGCGTATGCTTGTGGTATGGACTTTGCGGTGGTTGTGTGTTCCTTTCGGGGTACAGTATAATACATTAGATGTGATCTATCTCTAAACTTGTGAAGCTGTGAAGCCCTGTAGCATCTCGGCTGTAGTACAATGGAACAGGTGCATTGTGAAAACCCAATGGACCTATCGTGTACGGCGAGTATTTCCGCGCACCTCCGACTGGCCTAGAACTCCGAACTACAGCGGTTCCGGGGAATCGGTGGAAAGGATTGCTCCTTTTGAGTCTGACGACTTTTATTTCAGCGACTGGAGGCTTCCATCGATGCGCTCCCCCGAATAGACAATTGATCCGTTGTTTTCGTGATGGGGCAGTTCCTTACATAGTACGTACGCGTTATTCACTAAGTAAATCAGTAGTGGCTATGAATCAGTTGCCCTGGCACCATGATGCCCACGTTGTTTAGACTCGCACGGTCTGCTCATCTGGATACATCGAGAGTATGCCTTCTGATTCAAAGCCAAGAATAAAGCTAATTTAAGTGAATCCAGTTTACGACAAGTGCGATGTGTGTTTTTTTTGGATGTTACATATATTTGAGGGACTGGCTGACGCGTGAAAAGCGCGGACCGAAACGGACCGTACTGGGAAGACCGCTTGATGATGTAATAAAAAAGAGTATAAGGCGCATATACTGCGTTTCGCTGAAAATCCGCAGGATCGACTCGGACGTGCTGGTCATAGCACTATTTTCATCCGCAGACTCTCAAAATTCAACGCTTTTGGTCGGTTTTTGCTACCATGACGTCTTCCGGGTTGTCGGGGACCGAATCTCACAGCAACGGCCCACTATATTCCCTAGAAAATATCCTCGGCGATGATCACGAGAAGTTGGAACACCCAGATGTTATGCCGGAGGGATGGGACGAGGAGGGTGCGGAGAAGGAAGCAGCACACGGGTATTGCGTCGAGTGTGAAGGTGCGTGGTTGCATTCTTTTTGGCTCGCCACCTACTTACGTGATAACGCAATGCAGACCAACCTGCAGAAGTGCGCTGCGAAACATGCATGGACGACTACTGCGATGTGTGCTTTTCAGCGCAGCATCGAAAGGGCGGCCGCAAAAAACATACCGCGAAGCCTCTGGCAGCTGAGGAAAAGACGCCAAGCAAACCTTCCCAGAACGGGGTGGTTCACGAGGAGCCAAACGGGCAAGAGGTACGCCCATCGCATCCTTCCCAAACTTCTCTGACGCCCAAAACAGGTGGAGATGGAAGATGGCGACGCGGAAGGCGAGGTGGATGCCGTCTCGCCGTCCGCACCGATCTCCGACATCGTGCTCAGCTCACAACCAGCTGTGGGCTCGGACCCGGGCGAATGGTTCGTTGAGCGATCAAAGTATATACCATTACGCTTAACGCTCGGCGAGCGCAAGTACTTGCGCCTACTCGACGCGGCGCTACAAGTCTCCGAGTACACGGACAAAATCGATACCCTGGGCTTTGGCCTGAGCAAGGCCAAGCGCATCGTACATCAGATCCGCGAACTTTGCGCGATTCTCTCTGGACTCGTGCTTGCCGCCGATTACAAGCAGGGCCAAGAGCTCTTCACGGATCGTGACTTTGCCTCCAACGCTGACTTCTACCAGAACTTGTTTGAGATGGGCCGCCGGCACAAAATCATGAACCCCGACAAGATGCGCACGACCTACGGGAAGTTGATCTATCTGCTACAGGTACGTCCCTTAAGATAAATACGGGAGGCGTTTCCTTATGCCCTTTGCAGGACAGCCAGAGCCCCGAAGTGCGTGAAATGCTAGGGTTCTCTTGCGTCGCGCCGATCAAGACGGTGCATGAACTTCTCGATTCACACGGCATGCTCGACCTGCTCCGTGACCCCGTCATCGCGGTCGCCACGCAGGAGATCGTCGCAGATAAGCGGAGCAGGCGGGAGATCCAGCGCGACATCAGGGCCAAGGAACGCGCGATCGAGACGCTCTCCGCCAAGTACAGCAGGGGGTCGGAGCTCTCTCAGGAAAGCGTGCGTCAAGCGCTGTACAGCATCGGCGACAACCACGCGTTCCTGCGAACGAATCGCGACCCGTGCGATCGCATGATCGGCTACCTGCAGCAGTACTTCCATCCGACGCAGGTGCGCGACAAGAAGTCTGCAGACAGCCTCGCCATCCGGAGCGGGCGCGGCGGCTCGCGCCTCTCGCACGACCACACGCGGCAGTACGCCTACGTGATGCAGAGTCTGGCGCTCTGGCGCGAAATCCTGCACGGTGCGCTCCCTCTCTCTGCCAGACTCTCGTGTATGCTCACGCACCGACTAGACATGTTCCACCTCTGGTCGCTCGCCGAGCAGGACCTGCTCTCCGAGACGGTCTCGTACCGTCTGCGCGACACGGGCCAGGGCCTGAACCGCGTACAGGCGGCGCACAAGACGTCGCGCATGATGCACGCGATCCTCAATCGCACCCAAAAGAGCCTCGGCGGCTGGGTCGGCTCGTCCGTGATCCACATGGGCGACCACAACGTGCCCAACGCGCTCATGTTCATCGGTAAGAGCGCCTCCCCGTCGAGATGGATGTCCCGCTGACCGCGTGCAGACAAGTACTCGCAGATCTACCGCATCCTGCTCCCGATTTGTAATACGCTCGCGCAGCTGCCGACGCTGTACGGCACGCCCGCGCTGTGCGCATACATCGACGCGGAGTTCGGCTCGCTCGACGCGCTCTACCTCGACATCCTCGGCGACTTTTTCCGCCATGCATTCGACGGGAGCGGCGCGGACAATTTCTATGATGCGGGGAGCTGCATCGACGGGCGCCTCACCAGCGCGTGGAACTGGTGCTCGTCGCTCGAGAAGAAGCGGTATTTCCACGTGTTCTTGCTTACTGGTACGTCGTCCCTACACACCCTTTCTGCCTCCATTGCTCACTTTCCGAAAGGGTTCAACGGATTCGATGGCGAGTGGTAGGTGCGACTAGAGTGACGAGAGGATGGGAGCTACTAGTAGACGGGTTGCGGAAGGCCTTACCTCTCACCATAATGCGGGATAACACCCTCATATCATACACCGGATATCGGATATCAGCGCATATTAGACCCTGGATCAATTATATCGTCCCATTGCAATGATAGAAGGACATTTTCGACCAACAACTACTGACGACTGACTTCCCAAACATACAAATGTCAAGTAGCGAAGTACGTGTAAATCACGCAGTAGCTTCCACGGCAGCCGCGGCGTCCGTCTCTGCGGGGGTCTCAGACTGCTTCTCCACTGGCGCCACAGCTGCCGTGACCGTCTCGTTACGGCGCCGGGCAGCAGCGACGACGTCGAGCACGCCCGCGAGTCCCGCGCGCCACCCCGAGAGGCGCTTGACCAACAACGCCCACTCCTGCGGACCGAATACACGTGCGGCGGCGCGCGTCACGCGCAACGTCTGCGCGGGCTGCGCGAGCTTGGCCGTCAATAAGCCGGCGCGAATCGCTTGATTTATGACAGCGTCAACGCCCCCAGGAAGCAGGGTAGAGGAAGGGGATGAAGGCTCACCGTCGATGACCCAGCGCTCGACTTGGGTCACGGGCACCTGTAGCGCGGCGGCTACTTGCGCGTAGGGCAGGTCCTGCCCAATGTTTTGGAAGCCAAGATCGGCGAGGGCGAGCAGGCGGATTTTGCGCTCGAGCTGTGCGGAGTCCAGGCCTGCATCACCCACTGTCATTTCAGAGAACCCGCCCACACGTCGATTACGAGACACGTACTGAACTCCGCGGCGGTGCTTGCGTGCGTGCTCTGCCAGGCGTGCAGGTCGTCCGGCGCGCCGCTGAGGAATACCCGGAGGAGCGCGAAGAGCGGGTGCGCTTGCGCGGCGAGGACCGCGTCGAGCTTGAAGAGCGGGTCATAGTCGAAGATGGTCGGGTCGGATAGGGCGGTGGCGATTGCGTCGAGCGCGACGAGCTGTGTCGCCTGCGATGCGGAGTCTAGCGAGCGGACGTGCGCGAGCTTGTAGTGGTAGGCCGTGGCTCTGCACGCGGACCACGTCAGAGTCAGCAGGTGAGGCGGCGAGAGAGAGAGGCAGGGGACGTACCGCTGGCCCGCTTTCGAAAAGATCTCGACGAGACGCTCTAAGAAAGCGCTCTTCTCTGACGGCGTGATCTCCCACTCCTTGATCCACTGCTCGACGTCGGTGCGGGAGACTTGCAGCACGTGCAGCTCGTCGTTTGTGCTGGCGAGGTCTAGGAGTGCGTTGTAGACCGGGAGACGGAGGGCAGATTGTCGTGGGAGCGTGTTGAAGAAGTTTGTCAGACTTTGGTGAATGAGCAATGAGGTCTGCGAGACGTCACTAGCGAAGAACGCACATGCGGTACTTGATCGCGGGTTCTGCGGATGCGGATGTAACGATGAGTAAGAGGTCAGTCAGACGCTCTTTTGTTTCCGGAGAATCGATGGGCCATAGGTTTAATAGGTGGGCGTAGAGAAGGTTGAAGAAACCTTCAATCTCTGTTGCGAGATGAGACGAGAGAGTCAAGGGAGAAAAGTTGGCACGCACCGCGGTCAGTGCCTTCACCTAGTCCCTTGACATCCCCAAACACGACAGAAAATACCTCTCTTCTCCGCGGAACATCATCAGATTGGGGCGTGTGACCCTCGTCAACCTCGAGATTCTGTCGAATCGATTGGACATAAAGTGGGCGTTGCGGTTCCGGTCTCCCCAATGATATGTACCCAGCAAGCTCGACGATCTGTGATTCGCCATGAATATTAGATACAGACAAAAAAAAATCAAATACCAACGCACCTGATCTTCGAAAGTACCCTCCGCAAAAATAGCGATGGCGTCTGTTTTTGCCATTTCTTGTCGCAGACTCCTTCCCTTGTCGATGCGCCGTTATGATTACGCCTCACGTGTTTTTTTCCCACACCCTTCCGTCATTCACCGTCATCCACAATGTCTCCTGTGACCTTTCTCCGCCCCGTCTTGCACCACGATGCTACCCTGGTCCCAGCATCCCTTTCCAACACTTCCGATGCGCCCTCATCGTCCATACCCGCCCTTCTTATCCATGAAAACCTCGCATATGTGTTACAGCCCGACGACAACAAATTCATTCCGGCATCTGTGCGGCCTGCGTATCAGCCAACTATTGAAACCTTCCGATCTCCATCATTGCCATCGGTTCCTGACTCGGATGTAGACATCACGGTTTCTTCACTGCAGGAATCAAACGCCGAGCGTACATGAGATCGTCCAAGGCGTCCCTCAATCTCTTCAGATGTGTGTGTACAATGGGATATATATTCCTACCGGTTTCTCGATATTACTACGGTACTATTCACCGCGTTTATCATTTTCTGTTATTTGTACCGTCCTATTACGGAAATACAAATACTGTGACGAACGATGTGTAAGCAAAATCGGCGAACCCAGAAAGTCAGTTGTGTGATGTGTAGCAGGAAGCGACCCAGTGCTAGTATATGCATCGGATTATTGGCTGAGGCGTCAAAACAGTAATCAGATGATAGTCTGTGCATGGTTAGTTGCTGGAGGCATTCCGCTAGCAGGGGTTTGAGAGGGAGAACACTAAGCCGTGTTGTATGAGAGAGTATTAAGATAGGTACTTTGCACTTGCACCACCAACGTAGATAGCGTTTCTGCTTCACATGTTATGCTACCGCATATCCCTTTGCGCATCAGCCTCAGGTTCATGGGCAATCAATTCTCCACTTCCTCGCGGCCTTTATGTTCGTGACTCACCCATGACATCTATCAGACCTCGCGGGATCCCGCCGAAATCTTACTTCCCAGGTTCTCGATGACCCTCAGGTGCACGTCCGGTTGACTCGAAATAGATGTGCTGAATCTGTACAAGCGTGGGCGAGTGATAAGCTTTCAAACGAGGCTCTAAGTGACCAGACTACTCACAAAAGTGGCTAAAAACCGATCAACAAACGCACTCTGTAATTTACAAAGTTCTCTCGACGCTCGCTTCTTTGTCGCGAAGCGCCTCCGCCGATTTCTAGTATACGAGGCGATGCCTTGTCCATTGAGCAGAAACACAGGGCTGCAAAAGCACTCTGTGAGGTCCCCGTCCATCGTCCCAGTCACGCTTCGGAATCGGCAGTGCTGCATCGCAGTATTGAGATAGCGCGCATCGTCAGAGATGCTTCGGTCCGTCATCTGTGTTATATGGCCAACGGAGAGGGAGGCAAATTTGGAGGCAGGAATTTGGGAGCGCACGATGTGGAGGAGCGTGAGATGATCGCCCCCGTCAAGCTTAGAAGGGGTGTTGAAAGGTCACCCTCGCTCCAACACACTGACGGCAGTGGCGCAACAATAGGCAACAGTGTGGTCGCATGCCCTTTTTGTTTCTGGAGAATCTATCGGCCAATGCGATTGATAGGTGGGCACATAATGGGTTGTTGCAGGTGAGGCGAGAGCATCAAAGAAGAAAGATTTGCACGCACCGCAGGTAGTCCTCATCTAGACTTGACATCCTCAAAACGGCAGAACCTATCCCTTCTACGGAACAACGTTGAAGAAAGAGACATCTGGTCGTCGTTGACCACAAGCCTCAGTCGAATCAACTGGACATACGGTGCACATTTCGGTCTGGCTAGCTCAATGTGATGTACCCAATGAGAGTTTTTGACGCTTCTTGTTGCGGGTGACACTGGCATAAGTTGAGAAAAATACAGTACAGTGTCGCATCTCAAAACAATTTCGACTTCAGCAACGAACCAAAGTTACCTAGCACATATATCAACGTAGGTCATGGTTTGGGCTGAGGAGCCGGCTGATGTGCTGATGTGTGGGGTGAGTCAGTGTAGCAAGGTTTGATGCGAAGAGAGGAGGCAACGACGAGCCAAATCTGGTCGACGGCGGAGTGGCAAGATTGTCAACATGTGGGAACAACACGCCTTGCGCCTTGACAAGGCGCTCGAACCCACCCTTTGCCCCGATCATCCGTATATTCTACGTACAAAACACTCCTCGATCGCTCTTGACCCGTAACTTTCCCGATAATCACCCTCGATCCCAGCTCGGGTTCCACAGCATCTCGACCCTCCGGAATGAGGTGAGTCAACCCCTCCCGTTATGAGCGATGTTCGGTCAAAAACCGTCTATGGGCAGCACTAAGATCGCCGAGTCTCAAGGAAGCCAATCCCAGCCAATAAGTGTAGGGCTGACCGGTGCGTACTCGAATCATAATTCATTCAAACCCTTATATGTATTTAATCTCTTTGATAGTTATCCGAGCACGCAACATTCCCCATATAAAGACTACCCTCGGCAGAAAGAGGGAGTTCTTCGTCACTATAGCCTATGGGGGAACAACGAAGAAGACTAAGAAGCAAACTGAGAAGAGGACGAAAAGCGTCCACATTGACGGACAGACGGCGGTGTGGGACCAGGAGCTTGACGCTTTGTAGGACTTTCCTCTTTTCAGTCTCATTTTTCGGCTGAAGGTTCCTATCAGTCTCGTACAGCCATCTTCGCATCTTATTCTGTGTCTCTATGCGAAGCGGTTGACCAAGCGTGATATCCTAGTGGGAACGCATGAGATGATGATTCCCGATGAATCCGAGAGTAGTTCGTCTATTCATTATAAGATTCTCGTTCATACGACTAAGGGACCGTCTCACATCTAGACGTATCTGTTACCCTCGGCGACGGAAACGGACAAGCTGGACAATCGACGCCGCCAGTCATGCTCGACTTAACAATCACCGTATCAGGGAAGACTGGCAGGACCTCGCCACAGGATAGAGGAGAGATGTCCCTTGTCGAGAGGGCTCGGATCGATCTCGATCGCGCTGATGAGGTCGATAAGTCGATCGACCAATCGAAGACATGGGAAGGGGTCGTCGGGAAGATCAAGTGGGTGATGGATACCTTGAGTCCAGTTGCAGAAGTGCGTGCGGTATTCGTTCTGTCTATCCTCGACTGAGCCGACTTGCGCCCTCAGCTCCATCCAATCGTACAGATGGCGTATAAAGTGCTTTCGGTGATCCCCGTGGTACGCCTAATTATTTCCGTATTTGTTAGGAGGAAACACTGAATATATGTATTCTAGGAACTCTCAAAACAGTATCAACGCGACAACAATGTCCGAACCCTACTGAAGAGCATGCATGATGCATTTGATTTCGCAAACCACGAAGACACTTTGAAGTCCATTAAGCCTAAGTCGAAGCAAGCTGACGTCCTCGCTCTCATGTTGCGGAATGTCTGTATTTGCAGTGACTTCATCCAGTCATATATCAACGATTCTCAATTCTGTACGTATTCTTCACCTACCATATTGGCCTATTTGAACGTACAATTTTCAGTGATGCGGATGGCGAAGAGTATGGGCGGTGGAGTGGAAGAAAAAATCCAGGCATTGTCGACCACCTTTGTCGAGAATCGAAGAGCTTTTCTGGATCAAGCCGTCATCACCACAGAGATAACTGCATTTCAAATTCTAAACGACGTGGGAAGCATCTCGGCCAAGCTTGAGTGGGTGTCGAGCCAAGTTTCTGATGCTGGTATGTAGTTGCTAACACCTGGGAGCTACCAAACTGATAATCGTCCCAGCGCTAGATGCAAATCTCCGAGAAATACCATATTCGACAGACTCGCGCTTTAAACGAGACTTGGGCTGTCTTCCCGGCACCCGCTCCGCTTTTCTCGACTTCATTATCGATTGGGTGAACAATCCCGCTTCCGAGCGTAGTCTCGTACTTCTTGGGCAGGCAGGCACGGGAAAGTCGTCCATCGCACATGAGATTGCGCGTCGCTTCGACGAAACGGGCCGTCTTACATCATCCTTTATCTTTGTACGGAAGGAGCAATCCGAGACCAAGGCTTACCATCTCTTCACGAATCTTGCTCGAGATCTCGCCGACCGCTATCCGTTGTTCAAAACCGCGCTTGGGAAGGTCATAAAGGACAATACCTCACTTCGACTCGCCACACGTGACTACGGCACACTCTTCCAACGCCTTATCCGAGAACCTCTTGAGGGTCTTCACATCGTCGGTCCGATCCTTGTTGTTATCGATGCCTTGGACGAGAGTGGGGACACAACTGGCGTTGGGCTACACAGATTCCTCGCTAATCGCCTCTCCGAACTGCCACCGAACTTCCGTATACTCATCACCTCGCGGCCGGAGGGTGACATCGAGCCTGCGTTCCTTGAAGCGGAATCAGTCGTCATCAAACACATGCACGATGACGCGCTTGGAGCTACAACGCATTACGATATTCTCGCCTTTCTTCAGACAAATCTCGCTTCAGGCGATTTCGAACAGCATGGCGAAGCGCTGGCAAGAAGGGCAGAGGGGTTGTTTCAGTGGGCTGCGGTTGCCTGTGAATACATCCGAGAGCCCAAGTCGATTCGTAGGAAAAAGGAGCGAATCGACCACCTCTTAATATTGGCTGCTAATCACTCTAGACAAGACCTGCTGAGCGAGTTATACAAAGGGGTCCTTGAGGCCTACTTCAAGGACGAAGAGGCACTATTTCGCTCTCTGGTGGGACAGCTCCTGGCCGCTTTCGAACCCCTCTCCATCCGCTCCCTGACCACACTGCAACGATACACCTCCGGCGACGAGAACGCTCCCAATTCAGTTGTTGAAACGCTCAGTCACCTCGGCTCATTACTGAGTAATGTCACTTCGTCTAATGATACGCTTCCGATCGTTCCCCTTCATACCTCATTCCGCGATTTTGTGACGAACAAAGAGAAAAGCGGCAATTTTTATGTCGATCTCCGTGTTGCCCATCGTCAATTGGCCGATTCTTGTCTCAGTCTAGCGCTCAGTGACCTCAAATTTAACATCTGTAATCTCGAATCGTCATACGTTGCTAATGAAGATGTTGAAGACCTTAAGTCGCGGATCGTCAAACACCTGCCACCTTCCCTGTCGTATGCTTGTCGTTTTTGGGACGATCATTTGGAACGTCTTGATTTCGAAACTGATCTCTTCGGGAAACTGGAACGTTTCTTCGAAGAGAAGTTTCTGTATTGGCTGGAGGCGCTTAGCTTGACGAGTGATGTGGGTCTTGCGTCACCGGCACTTTTGGCTCTGAGGGTATGGTTAGCCTCTGGTCAAGGTGTGAGTATAACTGTTAATTCGACTACACGGACGAATAACTAATAGCTCTTAGCAGGTTCCTCAAGCAGAGCTAGAGAGATTGAGGTCATTCATCAACGACGCCTCTGTGTTTGTGCGGCATTTTGGGATGGCGATGGCAAAGAGTGCACCGCATGTCTACATTTCTGCGCTACCATTTGCACCGACGAATTCGCTTGTGTCTATGCGTTATTCCAGTTTATTTCCTCGTACGCTGCGGATGGCACGTGGGCGATTGTCTGATTGGCCGTCATCGGAGATGGTGATTCCAAATGTCGGAGGTTCCGTCAATTCCGTTGCACTCTCGCCGAATGGCCAGCGGATCGTCTCAGGCTCTACCGATGGAATAATTCGTGTATGGAACGCCACGACGGGAGACGCGGAGGCAGGCCCATTTTCTGGGCATACGGGACTGGTCCTGTCTGTGGGATTCTCGCCAGATGGCCAGCGGATCGTCTCAGGCTCTTCCGATCGAACAATTCGTGTGTGGAACGCCACGACGGGAGACGCGGAGGCAGGCCCATTTTCTAGGCATACGGGCTGGGTCCGGTCTGTGGGATTCTCTCCAGATGGCCAGCGGATCGTCTCAGGCTCGGACGA
This sequence comes from Lactarius vividus, assembly GCA_021527035.1. Classification (NCBI taxonomy): domain Eukaryota; kingdom Fungi; phylum Basidiomycota; class Agaricomycetes; order Russulales; family Russulaceae; genus Lactarius; species Lactarius vividus. The sequence goes on along the minus strand of JAKELG010000186.1, from coordinate 60,152 downwards.
TGGAACAATTCGTGTGTGGAACGCCATGACGGGAGACGCGGAGTCAGGCCCATTTTCTGGGCATACGGACTGGGTCCTGTCTGTGGGATTCTCGCCAGATGGCCAGCGGATCGTCTCAGGCTCGGACGATCGAACAATTCGTGTGTGGAACGCCACGACGGGAGACGCGGAGTCAGCCCCATTTTCTGGGCACACGGGACCGGTCTGGTCTGTGGGATTCTCGCCAGATGGCCAGCGGATCGTCTCAGGCTCGGACGATCGAACAATTCGTGTGTGGAACGCCACGACGGGAGACGCGGAGTCAGGCCCATTTTCTGGGCATACGGACTCGGTCCAGTCTGTGGGATTCTCGCCAGATGGCCAGCGGATCGTCTCAGGCTCTTCCGATGGAACAATTCGTGTATGGAATGCCACGACGGGAGACGCGGAGTCAGGCCCATTTTCTGGGCACACGGGACCGGTCTCGTCTGTGGGATTCTCACCAGATGGCCAGCGGATCGTCTCAGGCTCGAACGATCAAACAATTCGTGTATGGAACGCCACGACAAGAGACGCGGAGTCAGGCACATTCTCTGGGCACACGGAACTGGTCTCGTCTGTGGGATTCTCGCCAGATGGCCAGCGGATCGTCTCAGGCTCTTCCGATGGAACAATTCGTGTATGGAATGCCACGACGGGAGACGCGGAGGCAGGCCCATTTTCTGGGCATACGAACTGGGTCCGGTCTGTGGGATTCTCTCCAGATGGCCAGCGGATCGTCTCAGGCTCGGACGATGGAACAATTTGTGTCTGGAACGCCACGACGGGAGACGCGGAGTCGGGCCCATTTTCTGGGCACATGGGACCGGTCTGGTCTGTGGGATTCTCGCCAGATGGCCAGCGGATCGTCTCAGGCTCTTCCGATGGAACAATTCGTGTGTGGAACGCCACGACGGGAGACGCGGAGGCAGGCCCATTTTCTGGGCATACGGACTGGGTCCGGTCTGTGGGATTCTCGCCAGATGGCCAGCGGATCGTCTCAGGCTCGGACGATGGAACAATTTGTGTGTGGAACGCCACGACGGGAGACGCGGAGGCAGGCCCATTTTTTGGGCACACGAACTGGGTCCGGTCTGTGGGATTCTCGCCAGATGGCCAGCGGATCGTCTCAGGCTCTTCCGATGGAACAATTCGTGTGTGGAACGCCACGACGGGAGACGCGGAGGCAGGCCCATTTTCTGGGCATACGGACTGTGTTATGTCTGTGGAATTCTCACCAGATGGCCAGCGGATCGTCTCAGGCTCGGACGATGGAATAATTCGTGTATGGAACGCCATGACGGGAGACGCGGAGTCGGGCCCATTTTCTAGGCATACGGGACCGGTCTTGTCTGTGAAATTCTCGCCGGATGGCCGGCGGATCGTCTCAGGTTCGCAAGATGGAGTGATTCGTATGTGGAAGGCCACGATGGGAGACACAGAGGCACGCCCATTTTCTGGACAGACGGATTTGATCAGGTCTGTGGCATCACCATCAGATGACCAGCGGATCGTCTCATCAGGAGATAAGTCAATCCATTTGTTGGATGCTACGACAGAAATCCTGACGGCTACTGCACAGGTCTACTTGATGGACCAGTCCGTGCTAAATGACGACGGATGGATTCGCAGTTATAAGCGCGAACTTTTAATGTGGGTCCCACCAGTGCACAGGACAGGTCTTTATTGGCCGCGTAATATCTGGGTTGTGGGCGAACACGAAACTCGCTTAGATCTTTCTAATTTCGTCCACGGAAGTAGTTGGATGTGTTGTTATGGCCCCCAGTAGATAGAACTGCTATGGCGATCTGTTTTTCTGTTTGAATTGTACTTGTAGGGATTAGGTCACAGCCCATCACGGTACCATTAGTTTACCCTTGTGTTAACCGTCTCCATCTCAATCACGTTTCCTGTTTCCTGTTTCCCGTTTTCTATTCATTTAATTCTATCTACGCTTCCCCTCGGGTTGAAATCTATTACTCGCTACAATGCCTAGTAAATGCAGATCTTCGACCCACTTCGACCCATAACTCGTCGGTTCCATTAACAAGCCGGTGTAAATCCCTTTTATCTATGACAGCGTCAACGTGGGGTCATTCTCCTGCAAGAAATAAAAAGGAAATGGTTTTGCAGGGAATGCTTGCCGTCAATCACCCAGCACCCGACTTGGGTCACGGACGCGTGTAGGTCATCTAGCTTGCCATCTAGGAATATCCGGAGGAACGCCAGGAGTGGGTGTGTACTTGCGTAGCAAGAACGTCGACGTCGACGGTTGGGTCAGACAGCGTCGTGCCGATTGCGTCGAGCACGGACAGCTATCGCCTGCCATGCGGGGGGCTGGTGAGTGGGCGTGTGCGAGCTGGTAGATGTAGGCCGTGTCTCTGAACGGAGAGAGAGGTAGAGGACGTACGGCGGCCCTGCTTCAGAAAAGTCGTCGCAAGGCGCTCCAAGAAAGCACTCTTGAAGGCATGGATGCCCACTCCTTCGTCCACTTCTCGACATCGGCGCGGGAGACCTATAGCACGTGCAGCTCATCGTCCGTGCAGGCGAGGTCTAGGAGCACTTTGTAAACCGAGAGATAGAAAGCGGATTCTTGCGGGAGCATGTTGAGGAAGTTCGGTAAGCTTTAGTGGATGAACGATGAGGGTTAGCAAGTATCATGGCGAGGGGGAAACGCACATGCGGTACTTGATGATCTCGGATTCTGCGGTCGCGGATGTGACGATGGGGTTTCTAGAGAATAGATCGGCCATAGGTATATGAAAAGTTGGAGAGTTCCTACTTCCCGCGCTCCTGTCTCCAATACTGATCTATTAATCGATGATTTATGGACATTGTAACCTCGGCGATGTGCTCGAGTGACAAGATATAACGAGATGGTGCTCCTTCAATGGTCGGGAACCAGACACGATACATTGCCCAAATGGAAGGGAGTAGATCGAAAACAGAACATGAAAACCAAGATGAAATTGTTTAATGGGGTATGCAAGTAGATGCGGCTGTCTCATGAACGATAGCCTACTAATGCTGTCGCTGCGAATGCGGACCAACACTCAACGGCTGTCGGGCACGGTAAAAATGCGCCCGCGCTCGACCACGTACGCCCTTGCTGTGAGCAGTGAACCGAGACATTGAGACAGCAACTCACATGGGTAAGTACCACGCGCGAAAGTACCAACCCACGTCCTCTGCTTCAGACCCGTTCGGCGACGAGGCTCGCTCTTTGCATCGCCATCGCCGCGATTTGCTGTTTAAGTATCCTGTGCCCGTTCTGTGACTCCCAACTTCCACCAGTCTTTCCGTAGGGCGCTTGGATGCATGAGGCAATGTATGTGACGGAGGTTTCCCGGCGCGGGTCCGCGGGTCGAAAGGTACAGCGAAAGTGGAAGAGCGTGTATGTATCTGGGATAGTATGTGGCTGACATTCATAGTGGATGTCGACAATATGCTGTGACAAACGAGGCGCAATTTGAACCAAAAAATAAAATAAAAGAGGCACAGCACTATGTGTGCGTTTATGTCTACGGAGGGTGGGCACTGGCGCTCATGTCGGGATTTCGGGGCGCGCAGGTAGGCCACGATCGGTGGTGATCAACATAAAATGGAATAAGTCTGCAAGTAGATTTGCGCGTGTGTGGCCAACATGGCATCGGGAGGAGAGTGGCAAAAGATGGGTCCCCTCATGGGTCGGGAACTATGGAGCATGCGCTTGAGCCGTAAATAGGCCCGGGGGAGTTGCGTACTTTTCGCAGACTTCCCACGCGCCGGTCCGCTTTCCCGTCTAACACGAATTAAGTCTCTGCTTCAACACTTCGTTTTCCTTCGAAGTAAAGTCAAATAGTTAGCTAATAAAACTGATTAACATGAACGCTTTTTTGGTTCAAGTCAGGTGATTGAGTAAAGCACAAAAAAGGAATTACATTAACTAATCAAAACAAGTACGCGTTTTTTTACAAGTCGGTATTCTAGTGTGTAATCAGTATTCTAGTGTGTGTAATCTACTGTGTGCTGGGGTAGTAAGGTTGGGAGGGGGGAAGTAGCTATAAGGCAAGTACATTGGGTATGTTGCGTGATATGGGACCTGAGAATACACAGCGTTGGGGTACCACGCAAACTGAGCTCACAGGCGCAGAAGAGGGGGGTGGCGGTGGGGTACTGGCGCATTTGCGGCGCCGTTTGGTGGGTTGGGAGGGAGGTGCCTCTGCACCATCAGTCGTGCTAGCGACCCGGGCATGTGCGTCCGCGTTCTGGGCTGCGGTCCGCGCGTCTGGGGCAGCGTTCTTGCCAGACTGTAGGGCTGTTCTATGACTGTACATATGATCAATCATATTTGGGGAGATAGGTGACCAACGCCTTACACATTCTCTCCTGGTCTCGCGATGGTGGATAGGGAAATAATACGTGATCTTGACTACCTTACAAAAGTCCCCCCACAAGTCGTCTTGCCGCTTAAGGCCCTCCTTGGTCCTCGCCACCTCAGTCCCGTCTGTGATTGTGCCTCACGCGTCTTCAAGCTTCAAGTTACAGTGTCACAGACAAGAGTACATGGGAGGAGGAGGAGGAGGAGGAGGATGTGTCCCCCTTCCCTCGTGTTCCAATCCTGTCACGATTGGCCCTCCGGAACGCGCCACCACACCACCTCGCAATCAAGAAGATTCCCCCCCAGTGCAATTTGTTGCATGGAGTCCCGCAAAAGACCCTTTGGACGCTGAAGCGCAAGCAGCCGAAGAAGCCGAGGCCAGGGAACACCTCTGGAAGTTCCATCAAAGTCGCGCTCTACACCTACGTGCAGCTATACTGGCTACCCAGTATATGTTCCCACAAGACCCACCTCAAAGACCGGAAGATTAGCGCCGGATGACATCATTGCCCGTCACGTGACCCTGGCACGTGACCTGGCCTGGAATGCACCAGAAGAATCCAGATGAGCTTGTGCCTGGATTGGAACGTGTGTTATCGATTGTGCCTGATTTGTGATCTGTTACCATATTTGTATTGACTTTCCCGTGCCTTGTCCCTGCGGCTTGATGCGCCCATGGACTGTATGTTTCAGCCACCATCAGTGGCGTTGGACATGTGTTCTCCGCAGTTTCCGCAGTTTCCGCCTTGTGTTGTATGTTTTCTCATTGGACGATTAGCACTGATTGTCGGAGTCTAGGCTGAGCTTGAAAGCTCCCTGGACATGTATAAGTAGACAGGAGAAGCGACCCTAGACGGTAGCTTTGACTTCTTGTATAGTCCGTACAACCTAGTCCAAGTAGTTCCCCAGTCTCCTCTTGCTCTCAATCCACCCACTTCTCCTCCCCCTGCCCTACGTGCCCTCGGAGTCAGTCCAGCATCACAGCGGCGTCCGTATCCTACGCAGACCTCGGAGTTCGTCCCTCTGCTATAGCGGTGTTCCCCCCCTTTCCCTCCCCGATCACGTGACCGATTGATTGAGCGTGCTAGCTCAAGCTTTAACGAGCGAAGTCATTCTTTTCTTTTACCTTTTCGTCGCTATCTGAGTCCTACAGATTGTCCATTTCGGACTTATCCTCGAAGAACAGGAACAACAGCAAGCGCTAGCTCAGGCAGCAGAACAAGAGCGGGTATACCCGAAGTTGTTAAGGAACCCTTGAAGACCGGTCGAGTGCGATCTCCCGAAGTGCGCCCTACAGAGCGTAACAAATTGAGAAACAGGCATGGGGAGCAACTGGTATGTAGTGTACTACTTAGCTTACCTGTGAGACGATGTATGTTACTCTTACTAAGTGTTTCGAATAATACTATGTGTATTGAGCGCACACTATAGCTCTTATATACACAACAGGACGACTATTAATAAGCTAGCTATCATATCTAAAGTCCTATGGGCACTCAGTTGAGTGCAGGCACAGTCTGTGCCCTCGATACGTGCTGACGAGGCCACAGCTCACTGCTGTGGTCGAGACTGTGGCTCAGTGTTGTGGCGCTCGCCGAGTGATCGGCTCGCTGGCCACACACTGGCCACATGCTTCGATCAACACTCCCCCTCGCTTTGCACACCGGTGGAGGTGTTCAGAGCGTTCTGGGACGAATATATTTCGAGTCCAAGAGTGCCCCGAAACTGTGTGAACTTAGTGCGACCCAAGTTCTTTGTGAACATGTCTGCAGGGTTATCAGCACCATTTATGAAGAATAACTCCACTTGGCGCTGCTGCACCACTTCTCGGATGTAATGGTAGCGTATGTCTATGTGTTTGATCCTGTGCTCTTGCACAGGATTCGACGCCATGAATATAGAGCCTTGATTGTCGCCACACAGTGGAATCGGTCCCATGTTAATGTCAAGCTCACTGAGGAGCGCCTTAATCCACACAAGCTGTCGGCTTGTGTCAGATAGGGACATATACTCTGCCTCTGTTGAGGACAGAGCAACTGTGCGCTGGGCTCTGGAATTCCAGCTGAATATTCCATCCGCTAGTTTAACCATGTATCCAGTAGTGGACCTGCGATCCACAGGGTTTGATGCCCAGTCAGAGTCCGCACATGCAAATAGACCCTTATTGGAGTGGCCACTGTATGTCAGTGCATAGTCTGCAGTGCCTGCAAGATAGCGGCATATGTGCAGTGCACGATTTAAGTGGTCTTGAGTGGGGTTTGCAGCGTGCTGTGCCATCTTAGTTACAGCAAATGCAATGTCTGGGCGTGTGCCCAGCATTATATACATGAGCGAACCGATGATCTGCTGGTATTGGGTGCGCAGGGTAGTGTCCACAGTGTCGGTACTCAGTAGGGGGTGATATCCCTCAGGCAGTGGTGTCGCTGCATACTTAGCATTCGTCATTCCAAAGCGCTGCAGCACTTTATTGATGTTACGTTTCGTTCTCGGACTGCCCGACCCGGTTGTGGACTCTGACGTATTCGCGATGACTCGGTATGTCGGATGTAATGTGTCATGGACTTCGGATCTTACCGCCTCGTGTTTCGGCTGACTGATGGTCTCTATTGTTGTACGTGTTAACGATTACGCCTGCTGACTGATGACCCTATTGTTGTACGTGTTGTGGATTACGACGACGACTGCGCATTCTATTATTAGAGTACGCTACTTACGCTATTGGCTACTTACAAGTTCGAGTGGAGTTGGAACTAACTCCCTTACATGTATTTAAGCTCGTAGTATTACGGACCAGGATCCCCATCTTGGTCTTCTTCGAATACCACCGTCTAACTCGTCTTCTGTGCTAAGGGCCTGCAGCTGCCCTTAAGTGAACTAGCTCCGGCATATCCCTTCGAGACCAAGAGGGATCCCTGTGACCTTATCTCCATCTTCACATCGTGAATGGTAGATTCGCCGATTGTGCCCTATCCGCCTGGAACCACGTGCCACCTCGTCTTCGAATATCTTAACGCAAGAACCGCACGCCCGACTCACTGCTATTACATCGTCGACAATCTCCAGTGGGAATACGTCCACACAGTCCCAAGCCCACCAGCAGGAGTTCCTATAGAAGAGACTCTCTATACGTATAGAGATTCCACCGGCACGTATCAACCTCATCCCGCAGTCTTCCCGCTATCGGATACACACAGGTTTCATCCCCGAGGGAACCCACGTTACAACAGCGCCTAAGTCAGGCAAACGTCCGTGGTAGACGTTACATTAAGACCAAGATCCTTCAACGTGGCTTCCGCAGTAACAACCCGCGACCTTTGGATTCCATTCCGACCCTATCACATCGACAGAAGAGGGGAACGCAACGTCCCCAAGCAATACCTCAAAGAGGCCTTTTGGCAAATAGAACAAGGAGACCCAGGCTACGTAGTCCTTTACACTTACAAGGACGGCAAAACCGGACTCATCCCGGTAGAATTCAACTTCGAACATACCTGTTGGACAGAGCTCAAGTGGGACGCACTCCACTACAAACTACAAGTCGTCCGACCAGCCGGATCGAGCCTCAAACTCGACATTCTACAGAGCAAAGTAACCACTAGAGATCAGTGGGGCCCCATCGACGGACAAGAGGAAGAACCAGTCCGCTCTCCTACCCCGAAAACACCAGCACCATCCCCATCCCTGGGAAGCAACCCAGAAGAAATCCGCATTCTCGAAGCACAAGCAGAGGAAGAGGAAGCACAGCTTGGATTACTAGCTGAGTCCATCCCCACAGACATGACCACTACCATCACCGAACAACCCGCTACATTCCAGGAACCCGCGCGCATAAGTCGCGGAGAAGGACCACCGCCCGGAGGACATGGAGGCGGAGGAGGAGGAGGAGACGACGGAGGAGGAGATCCAGGAGGACCCCTATTCACGGGACCCAATGTCTCCAGCGGAACTAAACCCGAGAAGTTTATGGGTAAAGAACCGCTCGTATTCACGGGCGACCGCACCAAAGTCCAACAGTTCCTCACTCAATGGGAACTATTCGTGGAGACCAATTACGACAACCCTGCGTTCACCCTCCCTTATCGCAAAGCGCTAATTTTCCTCACTTACATCCAAGGAGAACATGTCAACGAGTGGGTCCTGTCAACCACCAAGTGGATCAAGGCATATAAAGCCAAACATGGCCCCTACGACAAATGGATTTGGGAAGCTATCGAACTCGGCTTCCGCAACACGTTCGCCGACACTCTTGAAAAAGAGCGGGCCCAACAAGAACTGCAGAAAGGATTCCGTATGGAGGGGCAAGACATCGACACATACGTTGCCAAATTCGAAAAAGCGGTCAGAGAGGCAGGATATCGCTTTGACGACTCCCTCGTCCTGGACAAGTTTACAAGTGGTCTACCAGTAGAACTCTACAAGAACGCCTATAACTTCCACAGCCCAAACACGTACGCCCAGTGGAAGGTGGCAGCACTGGAGCAGCAGCGCAAATGGATGCACCTACAGACGCGTTTAGGGGGGCGTAAACCCCCAGGACCCGGTAAGCCGGGCAATACTTCTCTGAGAACATTCAACGCTCCAAATCGCCCTCAGCAACCCCGTCAGGGATGGCAGGCGTTCAGGAATCACCCTGACGCCATGGACACCACACCAGGAAGGGTTAGAGCTAGACTCGCGGGATCGGAAGAAATCGACTACACCAGACCCCCGTACACTCAACAAGGGGGACGGCCAAATCAAGGAATCATCGACAAGAAGAATCTTCTTTGCTACAACTGTGGCAAGGCGGGCCACTTTCAACGCGACTGTCGACAACCGCGCCACCCGCGCAACAACGCGAACTGGCAACCGCGCCAAGGACGCGGGGCATTCATCGAAGAAGTCCAAAGCGTGGCAGAAGAACCCCTCATCCAATTCGAGGACGATAACGGCAGTAGCCGGGGTGCCCGCGCCACCACTGATACGCCGCAAGAACGGGCGACCAGTTGGATAAACGGAGTACGAAACCTTGACGACGAAGCCAGGGATTTGGTAGTTCGGGACCTGTTGGGGCGAGAGGATTTTCAAAGCGCCTGAACCCGACGGCCTGGGTGAGGGCACTACGGTGTAATTCTGTGTTCATAACGCGCTATCAATCTATGCATGTTCCAGTTTCATTGCGCGCAAGTTACGCCATGGCTGACAAAAGAGCACTAGTGGACTCCGGAGCCACAAACAACTTCATACATCCAGACTTCGTCAAGCGAATGAGGCTAGGCCTCAAAGAACTAGACCGTCATCGGAAGATCTGGAACATCGACGGCACGCACAACAAAGGGGGCAAGATCACCCACTGCGTGGATCTAGAAGTACAAACCAAAGGAATTGTCAAGGAAATGAGATTCCTAGTCACCGATGTAGGAGGGGAAGATATCATCCTAGGATACCCCTGGTTGGCGACCTTTCAACCCGACATCCAGTGGGCTACCGCCACCCTAAACGAAGCTGAGTATCCAGTAGTCCTGCGAACCACAAACCCCTTAAAACCCCGGGTAGACCCGGTCATCGCCAGACTTGTACTCGAAAAGCTGCTACTACCAAATAAGCAGAAGATCGAGGAACAACTCAGAAAGGAATGCGATCTCGAAGACACCCGCCTACGCGCAACAATGTCCACGGAAATGGCGATCGAAGCCAAACAATATACGGAAGTAACAAAGGTACCGGAGGAATACCAAAGGCACGTCAAAATCTTCAGCGAAGAAGAATCGAATCGATTCCCACTATCAAAACCGTGGGATCACGCAATCGACTTCAAGCCAAACGCCCCGGACACTATCGACTGCAAGGTCTACCCCATGAGCCAAGCAGAGGACGTAGCGCTGAAGGAATGGATCGACGAACAACTGGCCAAAGGATACATCAGACCATCGAAATCCCCGTACGCATCATCCTTTTTCTTCATTAAAAAGAAGGACGGAAAACTACGCCCTGTACAGGACTACCGGAACATCAACAACTGGACTATACGCAACCAATACCCTCTCCCGCTCATCCCAGAACTTATCGCTGACCTAAGCGGAGCGTTCATATTCACCAAGCTGGACATCCGCTGGGGGTACAACAACATAAGGATCAAGGAAGGGGACCAGGAAAAAGCGGCGTTCAAAACAAAATACGGACTTTTCGAACCAACGGTAATGTTCTTTGGGCTAACCAACTCTCCGGCGACCTTCCAAACCATGATGAACGAAATCTGCAAAGACCTCATCGCATACCATGAAACAAAAGGAACGACCATCAGGGTATACATGGACGACATAGGGATAGCCACTCGATCTACAGAACAGGCACATATTGACGCGGTACACGACGTATTGGACCTCTTGGAAGAAAACGACCTGTTCCTCAAACCGGAAAAATGCATCTTCCACGCCCCCAGCATCGATTACCTGGGGGTAATCATTGAAAAGGGGGTGACACGCATGGACCCCGTCAAAATTTCGGGCATCAAAGATTGGCCAACCCCCAAAAATGTCAAACAGGTGCGATCGTTCCTAGGCTTCTGCAACTTCTACCGCGCTTTCATTCGAAATTTTGCCACACATGCACGACCCCTCAACAAACTCACACGCAAAGACACCGAATGGATATGGACGACCACAGAACAAGAAGCCTTCGACAAAATCAAGAAGCTCGTCACGGAAGAACCAGTACTCGCACACGCAAAACTGGAAGATCAATTCGAACTAGAAGTGGATGCCTCGGGATTCGCAGTAGGAGCAGTGCTACTCCAGCGCAAAGAGGATGGCAAGAGACACCCCATTGCGTACTATTCAAACACTCTCAGCGCCGCGGAACGAAACTATGACATATATGACCTGGAACTGCTGGCAATCGTCAAAGCACTCCGAAACTGGCGACACTACCTAGCCGGATCTCCACACAAGATCAAAGTCTTCTCGGACCACATGAACCTCCAATACTGGCGCTCCCCACAAAAGATAAGCCGCCGAGTCGCCAGGGAAGTACTAGAACTCTCCGAATACGACATCGAGATTCACCACATCAAAGGTACAGCAAATGGAAGAGCCGACGCCTTATCTAGACGCCCGGATTACGACCAAGGAGAAGGCGACAACGATCAGGTAACAGTACTACCCGATGAAATCTTTGTCAGAGCCGCAGCAATAGATACCACGGAAGACCCCCTCCACATCAACGCCACTATCTCAGTACAAGAGATGGAAAAGGTAAACCCGGTATATACCCAGAACGAAGACAAACTCCGCCCTTGGATAGACCCACACGGACTAAAGGAGATCGAAGGAACCTGGTACAAAGACGGACGCCGAGTAGTCACGGGAGGACTCCTAGAAAAAAGAGAACTCATCAAGAACCATCACGACCCTCCGGTATACGGACACCCGGGAATTAGCCGAACGATCAAACTCGTGGAAAGGTACTACTGGTGGCCAGGCCTCAGGAACGAAGTCATGGACTATGTCAAGGGTTGTGCCGACTGCCAGCGCATCAAGGTCAACACCAAGGCCATCAAAGCGCCACTGCGCCCAATTTTCCCGAAACCCGAAGCTATGCCGTTTGAAACTATCGCCCTTGACTTCATCACTAAACTCCCAGAAGCACAGGGCTGCGACACGATCCTCACGATCACGGACCATGACTGCACGAAAATGTCCCTCTTTATCCCCTGTCAAGAAGAGATCTCGGCAGAAGGCACAGCCGCATTATATGTCAAACACGTGTTTCCCCGATTCGGACTCCCGGGCAAAATCATTAGCGATCGAGACCCCCGGTTCGCCTCCAAATTCACACGGGAGCTCTGCAAGATACTCGGCATCGAACAGAACATCTCCACAGCCTACCATCCGAGGACGGACGGACAATCAGAACGCACGAATCAATGGCTGGAGCAGTACCTGCGATTCTGGGTCAACGAACGACAAAACGATTGGATCCATTATCTCCCCATGGCTGAGTTCACACATAATAACTGGCCCAGCGAGACCACTAAAGAATCTCCGTTCCAGCTCCTTATGGGGTACAATCCTCGTGCTGATTGGACCGATAGGCCATCCCCGATACCCCAAGTGGCGTTAAGGGTCAAACAGTTCAAGGAACTCCGCCAGCGCGCGCAGTCACTGATGATCAAAGCGCAGCAGGGGTGGATCAAGGCCAAAGATACGCCCAAATTCCAAATCGGAGACCAAGTGTGGCTTGAAGGACGCCACCTACGTACACACCAGCCAACGGCAAAACTTGCGGCGCGACGCCACGGCCCCTTTAAAATCGCTCATGTAACGCTACCACGGCGTTTAGCTCGACTTGAGCTCGTATGAGGGCGTTCACGACTTAGCTAGTGATCGACACGCGCGTAGTGTCTCGATGATTCCGTGGAATACTACTAAGGCGACCCAAAGCACGCGTCCTAGTAGTACTAAGGCAACTCCGACTTGTCGTATCGAAAGGGCCAGGGTCTTAGACTCGAAGGTCAAGACTTTATAACGAGGATTCCCCCTTAGAGGTAAGGAGGCGTGAAAGCCCAAGTAGAGGAGAAGTGTAGTGGTATTGAGAAGAAGACCAAGATGCTCTTCTTGGTCTTCGCAAACCACTATTTATACATGTTTCAGAGGCAGCTTTAAAGCTCCTCTTCAGGTATTGTCCCGTAGCGTAAGTAGCTCGAACCCTACTACAGCTATCCTAGTAATGAGTCATACTAACTATCACATGTTAGTACGACTCGTGCTGACTGATACGAGTGGTCCATGACTAATACTCGCTTACTATCGTAGTCATAACCGTATAGTAAGTGTCCACTTCAATCTTCATACCGTAATGTGAGTCCGCGAAGCTCCAACCGCAACAGCTCAGGTGATGTCCGCAGTCAATTACAGATTAGAGCTTCCCACGCAGTGGCAGATACACCCAGTGTTCCATGTGGATCTCCTGACGCCTTATCGCGAAACACTCATGCACGGGCCCAATTATCAGCGCCCACCGCCAGATTTGGTTAATGGCGAAGAAGAATACGAAGTCGAGAAGATTCTAGACTCTCGGCGGTTCGGCAGAAGTCGCAAACTTCAGTACCTGGTCAAATGGAAGGGATATCCCGACTCAGATAACCAATGGGTTGACAAGGATGACGTATTTGCAGACGACGCGATAAGGGAGTTCAAAAATTCTAACCCCGCCAGAGAAGCGCATATAAACGCAGGGAAACTCCAAGAGACGTCCCCATCTCCCCCTTCTACTCACCCATCTACTCATGCGTCCCTCCTCCCCAGTCAACTTCCGATATGTCGTCAACACCGAACTTTCGGCACCTTACCGAGTACAGTCCACGCCATCGTCACCCCTGTCGTCTACCCTCGCCCTTTACCAACGAGGAGATCGTCCTCCTTCCCCCGGGCCATCCCCAGTTCCTTCGCCGACCCCCACTGTTTATTCCGAGACCAACCAGCCCAGCCGACTCGCCTCCGAGTACATCCCAACCCGAGCGCCCACTCCAGCGGGCGACGAACAACAGGGATACGTCCCCAGTCGACCAGCCTCACCCCCGGGACCCGACGAAGGCGGGGACCCGTACGACCCGGCGGAGCGCCTCGAGGCGCATCAATATTTACGTTACGCCACCCATCTTACCACGACACACTCGGAAACCCCCCCGCTTTGCGGACCCACCGGGGAAGCTATCACATTACCGGCGCAGTATCCATCCGAGATTCGCCGCGATCAAGAGGAGGAACTTGTGCAGGAGACCGAGAGTCGTGCAGAGACACCCCCTCCCAGGGGGTACGAGTACAACAGGGGAGTCCATTACATTCCCTTTCAGATTCGAGACGCTCAAGAACGTCTTTGGCCGGCCCGGTATACTCAGCTCATCCTCACCGCCGACCCCTTCATACTGGCCTTCAGAGCCAATTGCAACCAGCAGTATGGGAAGCCCGTCCACGCCACCCCCTATTACGACGAGCAGTCCTCTGCCCCCGCTTACACCGACGACGACCTCACGTTCCTGCTCTCCGACGCAGGACTAGTCGACTCGGTCGACCAGGCGCTCCTTCATCAGAAAGACGCGACCCTCATCGCCGAGGTACACCGTTATCGCTGCATGACGCTAGGATGGCGGGCACAGCAGCATCGCGTAGCGGCGGAGCAGATGAAACTGGAGAGGCTGGAGATAGATCGCAACAGGTGCGTCGCTCGACTCCAGCGAGCGCATGCGATAGACCGCATCGAGAACATTCGGGCCTCGCTTCATCGCGGACCCAAGGCGGAGCAAGACGCGGAGGAGATATCCCGCATCAGGGCGTTGCGCTCCGTGGGCACTAACCCCCTCGCCATCATGCGTGGTCAAGCTGGGGCTTGACGCTGAAAAGGGGGTGATGTTACGTTTCGTTCTCGGACTGCCCGACCCGGTTGTGGACTCTGACGTATTCGCGATGACTCGGTATGTCGGATGTAATGTGTCATGGACTTCGGATCTTACCGCCTCGTGTTTCGGCTGACTGATGGTCTCTATTGTTGTACGTGTTAACGATTACGCCTGCTGACTGATGACCCTATTGTTGTACGTGTTGTGGATTACGATGACGACTGCGCATTCTATTATTAGAGTACGCTACTTACGCTATTGGCTACTTACAAGTTCGAGCGGAGTTGGAACTAACTCCCTTACATGTATTTAAGCTCGTAGTATTACGGACCAGGATCCCCATCTTGGTCTTCTTCGAATACCACCGTCTAACTCGTCTTCTGTGCTAAGGGCCTGCAGCTGCCCTTAAGTGAACTAGCTCCGGCATATCCCTTCGAGACCAAGAGGGATCCCCGTGACCTTATCTCCATCTTCACATCGTGAATGGTAGATTCGCCGATTGTGCCCTATCCGCCTGGAACCACGTGCCACCTCGTCTTCGAATATCTTAACGCAAGAACCGCACGCCCGACTCACTGCTATTACATCGTCGACAATCTCCAGTGGGAATACGTCCACACAGTCCCAAGCCCACCAGCAGGAGTTCCTATAGAAGAGACTCTCTATACGTATTGTTATGCTCCAGCGGGCGTACCTTCCGGAGTTCGGTACTCGACGGGAAACTTGGGGGTTCTTGCGGTATCACGGTGGCGACCAAGACTTCGGCGGTCTATCTTCCGGCCGGATTCTCGAGATCTTGGGATTTACTGAGTTCTTCTAGGGTTTGAACAATACCGTAGGCGATAACGGCGAGGAGATGCGTAACGCGGGTGGCAAAGAAGAAGAGGAGGGCGTGCTCAAGTAAAGGAGACAGGATCGGAGAGGGGATAACTATACAGGGGCTGCCTGTATCTGCTTCGGTCTACTTGTAGGCTGGTAGAATACAAGAAGTCAAGCTGAGGGATATCAGCGAGACCGGGCTACTACTTATACACATCCAAGGAGCTTTCAAGCTCAGCTTGGAGTCCGAAACCTAGTACGTATCGTCCAATCGTAAGTGAAACAACACGAGTCAGGGGCATACAGTCACCGGGTCAACAATGAGGCAAAGGTGAAACGGGGTCAGAAGTCCATCAATCAGTGGCTGAAACATACAACTCCTGGGCGCATCAAGCCACAGGCACAATCAGACAATCCATCAGAAACTAGGAACCATACAGTCCATGAGGCAGATCCAATCACGATCCAGGCACAAGCTCATCTGGATCCTTCTGGTGCAGGTCTAGACCAGGTCACGTGCCAGGGTCACGTGACGGGCGCTTGACATCTTCTTCGGCTATTCCCAGGGCGCTTGCCATCCCGGGTCACGTTCGTAGTGCAGGATATTTCCGGGGTCGATACCTTCACTTCTGGCAGCTGCAACCCATTCGGCGCGGTACTGCTCGGCGGTGCTGCACGAGTCTGCACTGGTCGCGCGGGGTTCAGGGCGAAACGCAACACGTATAGAGATTCCACCGGCACGTATCAACCTCATCCCGCAGTCTTCCCGCTATCGGATACACACAGGTTTCATCCCCGAGGGAACCCACGTTACAACAGCGCCTAAGTCAGGCAAACGTCCGTGGTAGACGTTACAATTGAGGTAGGCAGTTTGATCAATGCAGATCTTGCCATCCTTCTTTAGTATGCACATGCGCAGGAATTCTTTTGCTTCACCGAGGTCACGACACTCCCATTTGTGCATAAAGGCATCTTTCAGTGTGTCCACAAGTGTCTTATCGCTGCCCATGAAGAGCGCGTCATCTACATACACTATGACCACTACTGTAGAGCCTTTGGACGTGTGCACAAACAGGCCAGAGTCTGAGAGGAGGCGTTTGCAGCCAATTTCACCCATGGATCTGTCCAGCGCTCTCCACCATGCCAGAGCTGCTTGCTTAAGTCCATAGAGTGCACGCTTAAGGCGCAGTACTTTAGTTTCCTGTCCTTTAAGCTTGAAGCCTTCGGGCTGCTCCATATAGAGCTCCTCATCCAATTCTCCATAGAGAAAGGCACTCTTAACGTCTAAGCCAGTGATATACCACTGCTCAAGTGCCGCTAGGGCGAGCATGAGGCGCACTGACTCGAAGCGCACAACTGGAGAGAATATCTCATTGAAGTCAGTGCCTTCTATCTGCGAGAAGCCCTTGGCCACAAGACGAGCCTTCTTACGGCCGTCTGTTTTCTGGTCAAAGACCCATCGGTTCTTAATGACCTTTCTCCCCTTGGGGAGGTCCACAAGCTCAAAGACTTTGCGCTTGCGAAGTGCTTCTAGTTCTTCGCGACATGCAGTCTTCCACTCCTTTCTCTGCGCCTCAGGCAGTCGCAGAATGTCTTTATATGTCCACTCCCGAATGGAAGTGGTGTGCATTATGTGTGAATCGTGTGGTACCGCTTTGGCAAGCAGGTAATTGACGAATTGTACTCCCCCTTCCTGGGCTAGCTGTGCCAGGAGTAGGTCTTCAACCTCTACATCACTTGGTAGGGGTGTCAGCGGCGAATCATCGCGTTGTGGATGGCCAGTGCTAGGTCCAGGAACCTGCCTCTGGCGAGTGGTGGAGGGTGGCTGGGAGCGACCCGGCACATCCCCCACAATATCTCTCCACTGTCGCATCCGCTGAACGTCTCTGTGTTGTTGTACGGGGTGCCTGTCTTCCCCATAGACGTTACCAGGTCGTGATGGTATTCTCCTTTCCCGCCCAGAGCGTCTTGGGAGTGGCTGTGGCTTCGGTGTGGCCGCAGGTACATCCTCTTGCTCTGGCACTGGTGCAGGGGAAGGCGAAGTGTGCTCAGGCTGCCGTGGTGGCGCCAGACCCTCGTCAGGGCCTTGAGACACTTCCATTGGTGTGGAAGGAGGAGGGCGATGTGGAGTGTCCCCATCATCGCCATCGAAAGGAGTAGGCTTTGGTGGTGAACCATGTTGCTCTACTGGCTCTTCCAAGCGAGTAAAGCCACGCTTTTTAGTGGTTTCACACTTAGGGAACATGTTCTCATCGAAGAGAGCAGTTGCACCTGTGTACACAGTGTTCTTACTGAGGCGCATGAATGTATATGCCTTAATGCCTTCAGTGTGGCCAATATAGACCATCAGTTCTGACTTAGGCGAGAGCTTGTTCACTCGACGCTCCTCAGGGATGTGGACATATGCTGCACACCCAAACACTCGCAGATGCGAAACTTGTGGGATCTTACCATGCAGTGCCTCGTAGGGTGTGCGCCACTCTAGGCGGCGCACAGGGGTCCTATTGTACACATGCACGGCATGTAGAACTGCAAATTCCCACCAGGACTCAGGGAGACAGGCATCCAGGCGCATAGCCTGTGCCTTGTCCATGCAAGTGCGCATAAAGCGCTCTGCACGACCGTTCTGCTTAGGAGTGTATGGTGCACTCTGCAAAATGCGTATGCCATTGTCCTTGAGAGTGGTAATGAAGGCCTCTGACTTGTATTCACCACCCGCATCCGACATCCACTCTTTAACAGTGGTGCCAAACTGATT
This sequence comes from Lactarius vividus, assembly GCA_021527035.1. Taxonomy (NCBI): domain Eukaryota; kingdom Fungi; phylum Basidiomycota; class Agaricomycetes; order Russulales; family Russulaceae; genus Lactarius; species Lactarius vividus. The sequence goes on along the minus strand of JAKELG010000186.1, from coordinate 41,822 downwards.
CTTGACGAGTGCAATGAAGTGCTTGAGTGCACCTATTGCAGCACCTTTGGTGCGCAGACACACTATCCAAGCATACGACGTGAAGTCATCAATAAAGCTCACGAAGTATTTGTACTTGTGGTAAGAGTTCACTGGGAAACTCTTCAAGTCAGAGTGGACCTTCTCAAAGGGTGCAGATGCACGCGTCTCAGATGGCAAGTGTGCCTGCGAGGGCATCTTGCCTTGCGCACATCCTGGGCACACTGGTACTTCTCCAGGGAAGTCCAGGTCCTTTGGGAAGCCTTTGGTATGGCTTCTAGCGTGGCGCAGCACATCCTTGGAGGGATGGCCAAAGCGCTTGTGCATAAGTGTGTAGTCCACTGCGTACACAGTGGCATTCGCACTCGCATCTACAATTACAGACTCTAGCCAGTAGATAGTGTGGCCAGGGAACGTCGGCACACACTGTATAAGAGGCAGGGTGGAGTGTCCTCTGCGCAATACCATGGACTGTGCATCCCCATAAACGCGCAGGCCTTGCTGCAGGAACTCTCCAACAGAGAGGAGTCTCCCTGTGATTTCGGGAATGTAGAACACTGGGTAGAGGCGTGTAGTACACTGCCTAGTGTGCCCATTGTGTGTAACTTCGTGCTTAATGAGAACTGCACCTTTTCCCTTAATGTGGATTGGCTTTGAGGCCGTCTTCACAATAATAGGCGTCTGAATGTCCTCATAATCTATGAAGTCTTTCATCGAATTGGTGAAGTGCGATGATGCACCAGAGTCTAAGAGCCATTTGGCACTGGTATTGTCCTGTCTCGTCCTCTTGCACTTAACACACTCAGCAGTGTCCACGCCATGTGCGCCACTTTGTGCGCATTCATTTATCGATTCTACACAACCATGTACAGTACTGTACTTAAGCTTCATAGCTAGTTGTGAGATAAGGCGTTCGTGAGTGGTGTGAGGCGTCAGGAAGAGAGATGGGACTGACCTGAATTCATTCAGGCCAGCGGCATCGCAGACCATGGCATCTAGGTCCCAGTCATCGTTTCCAAGACTGACACAATCTTCAGCGGACTGGCACTGAGTGTCGGGAGTGGGTGAGCGACTGAGGAAGCCGTTCCGCCACCCTCATTGTCAGAGGGCTCAGGGGAAGATCTGCTGCGCTGGGAAACGCGCTGATCATCGTCAGAGTCATCTGGGTCGAGTGCGGTGATGCGCTGCTCGAGAGTCTTGAGGGTGTTGGAGGTGCCAGCCACTCCAATGTCGCACACAACATTGCGCGCCTTATTGAGTGTGGCGTACGGTCCTACAGTGGCAGGAGGGTGCCTAGTGTGTCCAGGGACAGTGCGCACAGTCTTGCCACTTGGGGCGAGGTGCGCAACCGAAGCTGTGGCAGGGGAAGGAAAGGCAGCCTTACTGGCGAGATGCGAGTGGTCGTTGGTCTCCTGACCTTGCTGCGACTGGGACTTCTTCCCACCGCGCTTGCCACGCTTATTCTTGCCTTTTGCGTTGCCTTGGCCTTGTCCGGACCTCTGGGGGTTGCTTCCGCCACTCCCAGATCCACCACCAGAGCCAGCATCACGCTGCTGTCTGAAATTGGGGTCGCCACGCTTGCGCTTCACTGCAGAGAGTTTCTGCGCGGTCTGCTGTGGCTTACCCTTGCTCCTGTCAGTCTCCCACTGTGCCATGATGGCCTCGCGCACATGCTTGATCTTGAGATTGGCAAGGTCGTGGCTGGTGCACAGGATAGAGACGAGCATCTCCCACTTGGGTGGGAGTGCAGAGAGCAAGATCATCGCTTGGATAATCTCTGGGATGCTAACACCATTAGTAGAGAGACGGTGCACCGCAGCCTGCAGCTTGTTAACCTGTGGCAAGGGGTGCTTAGAGGCGTCAATCCGAATAGATATGGCTTCTTTAAAGTCCTTGAACACAGTGGTTGGCTGGATCACATCAAAGTGAGTCTTGAGGTGAGTCCAGATATCGTTCGCCTTGGTCAAGGAGGCCACTTCTTCCCTAATGGTGGGATTGATGCGCAAGACAAGATTGGCGAGTGCCTTCTGATTGAAGCTCTTCCAAATCTTGTGTGTAGCGCGTTCAGCATCAGTGGGAGTGGCAGAGAGTGCTGGTTCAGTCTCTTCGCCATTAGAGTACTCCCACAAGTCCATGGACATAAGGTAGGCTTGCATCGCCTTGGCCCACTCTTGGTAGTTAGTACCGTCGAGCACTGGGACCAGAGAAGTGAGAGCGTTTGACATTGTTAATTCTGTGAGGCAAACCAAGTGTCAGCATACATGCGACAACTGGGCACACACAGAAAGCATTCAGAACGCTCAAGAGACTCTTAGAGTAGTGGCTGCCACTAGGGCGCACACATGGGCATTGTGCAGCCGAGTGGGCGCACTGCACAGGCCACTGCAGCCATCAAGGCGCATTACCTGGGCAAGCCAAGGAGCACACAGTGCGCAGCTCAATTAAGAGCGTGCTGTCGCTGCCATTGAAGGCGCAGACAAGGGCTCCAGGGCCCATAACCTGAGAAACAGGCATGGGGAGCAACTGGTATGTAGTGTACTACTTAGCTTACCTGTGAGACGATGTATGTTACTCTTACTAAGTGTTTCGAATAATACTATGTGTATTGAGCGCACACTATAGCTCTTATATACACAACAGGACGACTATTAATAAGCTAGCTATCATATCTAAAGTCCTATGGGCACTCAGTTGAGTGCAGGCACAGTGTAACGCTACCACGGCGTTTAGCTCGACTTGAGCTCGTATGAGGGCGTTCACGACTTAGCTAGTGATTGACACGCGCGTAGTGTCTCGATGATTCCGTAGAATACTACTAAGGCGACCCAAAGCACGCGTCCTAGTAGCACTGAGGCAACTCCGACTTGTCGTATCGAAAGGGCCAGGGTCTTAGACTCGAAGGTCAAGACTTTATAACGAGGGTTCCCCCTTAGAGGTAAGGAGGCGTGAAAGCCCAAGTAGAAGAGGAGAAGTGTAGTGGTATTGAGAAGAAGACCAAGATAGCGATCCTTGGTCTTCGCATCCCACTATTTATACAGATTGTAGAGGTAGCTTTAAAGCTCCTCTTAAACGTAACGACTACTAGCAGTAATAGCTCGAACTCTACTACCGCTGTACTAGTAATGAGTCATGCTAGCAATCACATGCTAGCAAAACCCGCTGACTGATCCTACTGTCCATGACTAATATCTACTTACTACCGTAGTCATAACCATGTAGTAAGCGTTCAAACCCACTTTTATCTCGTATCATAAGTCCAAAGGTCCGTCCGCGACATCACCCCCCTTTTCAGCCGCGGCGCCCACGACGCCTGCGAAGACGCGGTCCCGTCATCCAGCCTGCCTGTACTTCCTCGATCCGTTCCAACGTGTTAGCCATTTCAAGGCGGAACTTACTTCTCGACAGCTCCCCCTTGATTCCTCCAAGCGCGGCGGCGAGTTGATGGAGCCGCTGCTCCATTCTCTCAGCCTCGTACGCGTATGCCCGGTACCGGTGTACCTCCGCCCGTAAGCTGGCGTCATGAAGCTCACCGATAGCGCGATCGAGGCGAGGGCGGTCGTGGTAACCGCCCGCGAACAGGGCCATGTCCTCGTGGGGGTAGACCTCCTTCCCGGTGGCCTTGACGTGGGGCTCGGCGTAAAGGGGTTGCGAGTACACCTTCTCGCTGTCCGAGACGAGTCCCAGGACGATGGGGTCGGCCCCCATGATGACCTGGACGTAGGCCGCTTGACGGGTCACCCCTTGGCCGTTGGTGATGGGGAAGTGGACGAAGTCTTCTCCGCGGTTGTACTTGTAGCCATGAGGGGGCGGGCCGAGCTCGGCATGGCGGAGTCGGAACAGTGGGAAAGGCGGGGGTGCGTCGGCTCGCACGCCGCCGCGGTAGAGAGGACGGCCGTCGGTATCGCACGTGTAGGGAGTTTCACGTGGGTCGTCAGTATCAGTGGCCGTGGAGAGGAGGGGATGCTCAGCTGGGTAGTGATCCGCTAAGCTTCCCCGGACTTGCTCGAGGACTGTTTCCTCGCCTCCTGCCGCTCCTTCCGCTCCCGCGTCCACTCTCGTTGCTTCCGAAGCGCTTCCCTCCTCCGCTCGGCCGCCTTCCGGAGTTGCTCCCTCTGCCAATCCTCTGCTACTTGCCTCCACCGCTGCTCCTTCCACCGCTCCCAATCGACCGTGGCCTGTGTCTTGGGCCTCTTCCTCGGTTCGGTATTCGACTCGCACTGGGAGAGGTCGAGGTGAGGCAGGCGCAGACTCTGGGAGAGCTGCGCGAAGCCGATCAACTTCGGCCGTCGTGAAAGGGACCTCGTTGATACGCTGTCCGTCTTGTGAGAGAATCCACCAGGTGGCGGGGTTACTGGTTCCGTCGGCGTAGCTGGCCGGGATGGTGGATTGGAGGGCGTCGCATAACTCTTGATAGGTGACGGGGCCCGTGTTACTGGCAACTCGAGCGATGGCATCTGCAGCAGAGGGAATGGACATGGTTGAGAGTATGGATGAGATGAGGAAGCCAGTGTGATAACGGTGAGAGGGGAATGGGGATTGTCGTTCCGTTCGTCCTGCTTTTAAGCTGCTTGTGTGTCGGGGATTCAAGGATTGATACTCAGCTATTGCCTCGTCCGCGAATACGTCATCCTTGTCGACCCACTGATTCTCCGAGTCGGGGTAACCCTTCCATTTGATCAGGTACTGAAGGCGTTTCTTCCTGCCGAAGTGCCGGTGGTCCAGAACCTTTTCGACCTCGTACTCCTCTTCCCCTTCTACTAGATCCGGTGGCGGTCGTTGGAAGTTTGGTTCGTGCACTAGCGTCTCGCGATAAGGTGTGAGAAGATCGATGTGAAATACCGGGTGGATGCTCCACTGCGTGGGGAGTTCTAGCTGGTAATTTACCGGTGATAAGGTTCGTGTTATCTTAAAGGGGCCATGCCGTCGTGCCGCTAGCTTCGGCGTTGGTTGATTGGTTCGCAAGTGTCGTCCCTCTAGCCACACGTAATCTCCGACTCGGAATTTGGGCGTATCCCGGTGTTTGACCCACATGGTTTGCGCCTTTTTGATGAGATTCTGGGCTTCTTTCCGCGCTTCTCGGAACTGCTCCAGCCTCGTGGTGATCTGTGGGATTGGGGAAGGCTTATCGAGCCAATCAGCGCGTGGATCGTATCCCATGAGAAGGGAGAACGGGGACTTCCTTGTCGCCTCGTGGGGCCAGTTATTGTGCGCGAACTCTGCTATTGGCAGAAGGGCCGCCCAGTTATCTTGGCGCTCGTTTGCCCAAAACGTAGGTACTGTTCCAGCCATTGATTAGTGCGCTCTGATTGTCCATCGGTTCTGGGGTGATAAGCCGTGGAAATATTCTGTTGGATCCCTAAGATCCGACACAGCTCTCGCGTGAATTTGGAGGCGAATCGAGGGTCCCGATCGCTGATGATTTTTGAGGGCAGTCCAAATCGCTTGAAGACGTGGGTAGCATAGAGGCCAGCTGTTTCTTCGGCTGTGATTTCCTCGTTACAGGGAATGAAGACCGAGGCTTTGCTACAATCATGATCTGTCACGGTCAGGATGGAGTCATATCCTTGGGACATTGGGAGCTTGGTGATGAAGTCGAGAGCGATGGTTTCAAATGGCAGGGCATCTTCTTTTGGCGTGATGGGTACAAGTGGGGCTCTTGTGGGGCGTGTGTTGACCTTGTGACGCTGACACTCAGCGCATCCTTGTACGTAGTTGCGTACGTCGATTTTCAGTTCCGGCCACCAGTATCTTCGTTCTACTAGTCTCGTGGTTCGTGCAATGCCGGGGTGTCCGTGTACCGGAGGATCGTGGTGAGCAGCGATGAGCTTTCGTTTCTCGTCCAGAGACCCTGTGATGACGTACTTCCCTTGTCGGTACCATGCTCCGTTTACGAATTTCAGTTGCTGGGAGTCCACCCAATACCGTAGTACGATTTCGGTTTGCGGGGGGTCTTGTTCCGCTTGTACCGTGGTTGTCCGTGCAAATACGTCTTCCGGTAATACGATCACGTCTTCATTGTCTCGTTCTCCCTGGTCGTAGTCGGGTCGTCTGGATAGGGCGTCTGCGCGGCCATTCTTCTTTCCTGGGATGTGGTGAATCTCAAAGTTGTACTCCATGAGTTCCAATACTTCCCTAGCGACTCTTCGGCTGATCTTCTGTGGTAGTTTCCAGTACTGGAGATTCATGTGGTCGGAATAAATCTTGATCTTGTGAGGTGATCCTGCCAGTAGGGGTCTCCAGTGACGTAGTGCTTTGACTATCGCTAGCAGTTCTAGGTCGTATATATCGTAGTTCCGCTCCGCTTCGCTGAGTGTTGCCGAATAGTAGCCGAGTGGATGTCGTTTGCCATCTTCTTTCTTCTGGAGTAGTACTGCGCCGGTCGCGAACCCCGAGGCGTCCACCTCGAGTTCGAATGGGTCGTCGAGTTTTGGGTGTGCGAGTACCGGTTCCTCCGTGACTAGGGCTTTGAGTTTGCGGAATGCCTTGTCTTCTTCGTCCGTCCATCTCCACTCGGTGTCCTTTCTCATGAGTTTGTTGAGGGGTTTGGCGTGTGTGGCGAAGCCGCGAATGAAGAGTCGGTAAAAATTGCAGAATCCCAAGAATGAGCGGACGTCACGGACCTTAGTGGGCGTGGGCCAGTCCTTGATGCCGGCAATTTTTACCGGGTCCATGCGTGTTACCCCCTTTTCAAGGATTACCCCCAGGTAATCCATTCGCGGCTTGTTGAAAAGGCATTTTTCGAGCTTGAAGTAGAGGTCGTGTTCCATGGCTACCTGTAGCACGTCGCGGACTGCTTCTTCGTGTTCCTTTTGTCCCGCTGGGTTCCTAGTTGCGATTCCTATATCGTCCATGTATACGCGTATGATCGTTCCCTTGGCTTCGTGTTTGATGATCGTGTCTCGGTAGATGGTGTTCATCATGGTTTGAAATGTTGCCGGGGAGTTGGTGAGTCCGAAGTACATAACTGTGGGTTCAAAGAGACCGTACCGTGTCTTGAAAGCCGCTTTATGTTCGTCTCCCTCCTTGATGCGTACGTTGTTGTACCCCCATCGAACGTCGAGTTTCGTGTACGTGTGTGCTTGGCTGAGGTCCGTGATAAGGTCCGAGATGAGGGGAAGGGGATATTGGTTACGGATGGTGACGGCGTTGATCTTCCTATAGTCTTGTACCGGTCGCAGCTTTCCGTCCTTCTTCTTAATGAAGAAGAAGGATGAAGCGTATGGGGACTTGGACGGGCGGATATACCCTTTCTTTAGCTGTTCGTCTAGGAATTCCTTGAGCTTGCCGTCTTCCTCTTGCGTCATGGGGTAGACCTTGCAGTCGATCGCCGGTGGGGTGCCTTCCTTGAACTCGATAGCGTGGTCCCATGGTCGAGAAGGAGGGAACCGGTTGGATGCTTCTTCGCTGAAGATCTTTGCGAATTGATGGTAAGCGGCTGGAAGTTCAACTTTATCGTGGAACTGTTTAGCTTCAATGGCTAATTCCGTGGCCGTGGTGCGTAGATGGGCTTCCTCCTCCAGCTCCGCTACTATGTCCTCTTTTTCTCCCGTGGTGATGCTTCCTATGATGTGGTCTTCTTTGTTGGGGTTAATGGATCGGATGACGACGGGGAGCATCTTTTCGTGTATGGTAGCGTATCTCCAGTTTATTGTAGGTTCGTAGGTGGCTAGCCAGGGGTATCCGAGTACAAGGTCTTCGTTTCCGAGATCGGTGACTAGGAAACGCATCTTTTGTCGTTGTTGATTAGTTTGTACGTCCAGGTCTACGAAGTGTGTGATACTGCCCGCTTTGTTTCCGTATTGTCAATATTCCATATTTTCCGGGGGTGTTCCAGTGTTTGGAGCCCGAGGCCCATTCGTTTCGCAAACGAAGGGCGTATGAAGTTGTCCGTTGCTCCGGAGTCTACTAGTGTTCTGATGTCGGCCATTGCGTAATTCGTGCGAATCGAGACTGGAATTCTAAGAGATCGATAGCGAGTCATGATTACAGAATTACAATTAACCGCCCTCACCCAGGCCGATGGGTTCAGGCGTTCTGAAAACCCTCCTTTCCCCACATTTCTTGGAGGATGAGGTCTTTTACATCGTCCGATTCTCCGGCTACTCCTGCCAACCAGTCTTTAGCTCTTTGTTGTGGTGGTGCGGAGCTTGCGGCTCTGACTTGCGCGGGAGGTTCTTCTTGTGTGTAGTAGTCTGTGTCTGCCATTCGACTGGTGGTTGTTCGACGGCGCGGCTGTTGGCAGTTGCGTGAGAAGTGTCCGGTCTGGTTACAATTGTAGCAGACGACTGTCCTCATGTCTCGAGGCGGTGGGCCTCCTCCTCTTCCAAATCCTCCTCTTTGTGGTCTTGGGACGAAGGGACGGTTCGCGTCCCCGACTTCCGCGACTCGTGCGCGTGTTCGGTCGGCCGAGGTGTCCATAGCGTTGGGGTCGTATCTGGGCGGCGGTGGTCCCCGTGGTGGTCCCCAGTTCGGAGCTTGTGGCCTCCATCGAGGTTGCGCCGATGATGGTGGTGTTTTCGTTTTGAAGTTGTCGAGGCGTGCCTTCATGTGAATGTATTGCTTTTGCCTCCTTAACGCACATCTCTTCCAATCTTCGAACGTATGCGGCTCGTCTAGTTCGTACACCTTCATGAACAGGGCTCGTGGTAACCCCGCCGTGAATCGGTCGATAGTTTGTCGGTCGTTTAAGTTATAGTGAGCTTTTCTGGCTAGTTGCTCGAATTTAACCACATACGCATCGATATCTTCTCCCACCATCTTGATTCCCTTCTGCAGTTCTGCTTGCGCTTGCTCTTCCTCGAGTATATTCGAGAACCGTTTGGCGAATTCTGCTGCTACGTGGTTCCATAGCGTCTGGGAGTATTGACTTATTCCTCGTCGTATCTCCCGGTTGAGCCACTCGAGGATGGATAGTGTCCATTCGCTGACATTGATTCCTTTAACATACCCCAGGAAAAGGAGGGATCGTCTGTATTCGTTTTGCATGATGGGGGCGTCCAGGTTCATCCCCCAGTACACGTGCCATTGTGTGAGGAAGGCCTCGTATTTAGTACGGTCTCCGTCGAATACGGTCGGAGGTTCACCTGATAGTCTGTCCGACCCGTGTCCTCCTCCTACGGGGGCGCCTCCTCCTGGCGGTCCTGGAGGTCCTCCTCCTGGTGGTCTTCCTCCTCCTGGAAATCCTCCTCCTGTTGGTCCCTGGCTCGGGAATCCGCCTGGCAAACCTCCTGGTGGAGGCGGCGGTCCTTCCAGTGGGTCTGGGTGGTCTGGGCCTATTGCCCGAAAGAGTGCCGCGTCGTCTGCGGTCATCCTATGTCCGGTGTTGGGGTTGATGGGATTGAGGATGGCTTCTGCTTCCTCTCTTATGCGTTGTACTTCTTCCATGGCTTGTGTCTCGGTTACTGTGGCCATGGGGCTTCGAATGTGGATTTCTTCTGGTACTGTAATATGTAGGGACTCAGCTATATGCGCCAGCAGGCTTGCGTCGTCTCCTGTTCCTGGTCGTGCCTCGCTTTCTGTAGCGGTGTGTTCTTCCGCGTGTTCTTCGTGGCTTGATTCCGATGGGGCTTGTTCTCTAGGTCGTTCCCTTTCTTGTTCGTCTTCGCTGCTGTCTCCGTCTAATGACCCCCAGTCGTCTCCTTGGAGATCTCTCGAGTCGATATCGCAGCGGTAGTGTCTTCCTGCTGGTCTGACAACGTCCCACCGATTGTCTACTGGATTCCACGTAATTTCTGTCCAACAAAAGTTCGAGTAGTTGAACTCAACTGGGCGATATCTGATTGCTTCCCCTGGGAAGTCCACGAAGTAGCCGGTGTCTCCTCGGTATTCCCTCCACCTGGCTGCACCTAGGAATCGTCGTGGTACTGATCGTTCTCCTCTGGTTTCTAGGCTGTAGGGTCGAAAGTTTCTCCACTGATCTCTTGTAGTGAACGCCACGGTTGGCTATCTTGGTCTTAATGTAACGCTACCACGGCGTTTAGCTCGACTTGAGCTCGTATGAGGGCGTTCACGACTTAGCTAGTGATTGACACGCGCGTAGTGTCTCGATGATTCCGTAGAATACTACTAAGGCGACCCAAAGCACGCGTCCTAGTAGCACTGAGGCAACTCCGACTTGTCGTATCGAAAGGGCCAGGGTCTTAGACTCGAAGGTCAAGACTTTATAACGAGGGTTCCCCCTTAGAGGTAAGGAGGCGTGAAAGCCCAAGTAGAAGAGGAGAAGTGTAGTGGTATTGAGAAGAAGACCAAGATAGCGATCCTTGGTCTTCGCATCCCACTATTTATACAGATTGTAGAGGTAGCTTTAAAGCTCCTCTTAAACGTAACGACTACTAGCAGTAATAGCTCGAACTCTACTACCGCTGTACTAGTAATGAGTCATGCTAGCAATCACATGCTAGCAAAACCCGCTGACTGATCCTACTGTCCATGACTAATATCTACTTACTACCGTAGTCATAACCATGTAGTAAGCGTTCAAACCCACTTTTTATCTCGTATCATAAGTCCAAAGGTCCGTCCGCGACACACAGTCTGTGCCCTCGATACGTGCTGACGAGGCCACAGCTCACTGCTGTGGTCGAGACTGTGGCTCAGTGTTGTGGCGCTCACCGAGTGATCGGCTCGCTGGCCACACACTGGCCACATGCTTCGATCAACACAAATCCCCTCACATTCCACAATTCCACAACGAAACGCGTTGTTTACGCGTTATTTACTACAGTAAGTTACATAATAGAAAAGACACAAAACGATATTTAAAAGTAGAGATTTCGGAGGTTGAAGTTGAGTTGCGGTAGAGCGGTCCATTCTCGCCAGCGCGTGAGAAGTCTGCAATTAGTCAATCACTGCCTGGGGGTGGGAATTGTACAAACGGTGCCGGAAAAAGCCGTTCAAGCGCGGCACGCATAAGGCAAGAGGTTGATACGAGACGATGCCCAGGAATACTTCGTTGGAATTCACTACTAGAACCGTTGTGAGAGAGTGATCAGCGGTAGCAGGATAAGAGATGACAAATGGCACGAATTAGAACCAGAACGCACAATTTGGAACCAGATCGCTTGCAATGTTGTCGACTCATTCTTGGGCAAGAGTGACGCCGAAGTGACGGGGGTTCTTTGTATTCTTGGTCTTTAGCCTTCCATGGAATGACCATAGGCAGTCCCTTGGGCGGCCTGTATCTCGCTGACATTTTTGGAACATGTAGTGATACTGCAGAGCGAGATACATCGTTGGTGTGACCCAATATCTGGGTCGTAGACATTTACCATAATCCCCGGTGATGCTAGGTGTGCAGGTCGACCAGCTTGTCGCTTAGAAGCATCCGGAAGAGCGCGAGGAGCAGCGAGGGCCGCGTCGAACTGAAAAGTTGGGCCAAGGTCGAAGATGGTCGGGTCAAACAGGGCCATGGCGATTGTGTCGAGTTTGGCAGGCTGCGTTGCCTGCGGTGCTGGGTCTAGCGAGCTGTTGTGAGCAGGTTTGTCGTCGTAGGCCGTGTTTCTGCACGAAGAGCGAGGCGCTTCAGCAAGCTAAGCGGAGAGGCGGAAGATGGAGGGCCGCCTCGATGTGCTAAAGACAACGAGGCACTTCAATCGAACGCTCGTCCCCGAAGGCGTGATCTCTCCTTCAGCTACCTCTCAACCTCAGGGCGGGAGGGATATGGAGCACGTGCAACTCACGTTCGATGCTGGAAAGGTCCAGGACCGTGTTGTAGACCTAGAGACGTAGGGCATGTTGTCGTAGGAGCATGTCGAAGTGTAAGCAAATGAGCAATAGGCGGGAACGTATATGTGGCATTTTACTGCAAACCCTGCAGCTGCAGATGTAGCGATGAAGCTATTGGAGAACAGATCAGCCAGAGCTCTAATTTGTGGGTGCATGAAAGGTTGAGGAATCTTCAATAAGAAGCATCAATCTCTGTTGCAAGACAGTAGTGCAACGAAAGCGTCAAGGTGGAGAAGAAAAAGCTTAGGTACGTACCGCGTTACCTTCTCTCAGGCATAGCCCCTTAGTATTCGGAGATACAACAGAAGGGATATCTCTTTGCCGCGCAGCATCACTGGATAGGAGCGTCTGACCCTCTTTGACTAAGCTATGAGCTTCTGCTGCTAGCAGAAGCGCGCGTTCGTGTTCTGGTCTACTCAGCGAGGAATAGCCTGCGAGCTAGGCAACCTGTACTCAACCATTGATTGGAAGCAGAACAAATTAAATACACGCACCTGAGTCTCTGCGAATGTTGATAACGTTGATATTGCGTAAAGTTACTTGTTGGTTACGGCACAACAAGGCCTGAGTCACTCCTACATTGCACTTTTCGTAGTCGATTCAATGTCCCAAGCTCTCGAGGATTTCAATGTGACCGGGGCAGATATAGGCCCGGGCAGAGGTACTACCTTGCTCCCACTTAACACCATCCTCACCGTTCTCACCCATCACTACCCCCATAGGTGACAGCCTGTATCCACCCCCATCTGCGCCGACTCAAGGAGTGTCTAACTTTGTCGATGGGTCAGGGCCTATTTTCTCCATGTATCTCGAAATGGCGACGGAGGAAGACAAGAAGATGGTCGAAGGATGGAAAGCGGACGCTGATGGTATTCTTATCTTTGTGCGTCCCAATTTTTTTCAATGCTATGCACTATTTCACACTCATCTTTCATAGACTGGTTTATTCTCTGCTGCTGTTGCGTCGTTAATCTCAGTGTCCATTCAAGACATTCGACCGAACCCTCAAGACACTTCCAATTTCTACCTTGCAAATATCTATCAGACCCTCGCCGACCCTAATCGGTCCGATATTGCGGGTTTCCTCCCTGCTTTTCCACCCCCATTTTCTCCACCAAACCATGCTGTCTGGGTGAATACGCTTTTGTTCTTGAGCTTGGTCATCAGTATCAGCTGTGCACTACTCGCGACGTTGCTTCAGCAGTGGGCACGAAGATACCTCAAGGTCACTCAACCACGTTACAGCCTTCACAGGCGAGCTCGGATCCGTGCGTTCTTTTTCGAAGGCGTCGAGAAATTTCTCGTTCCGTGGGCAGTTGAAGCATTGCCAACGCTACTTCACGTCTCCCTATTCCTATTCTTTGCCGGCATCTCTGTGTTCCTATGGAACGTTAATCTCACTATTTTCAAGTCGGTGGTATCATGGGTCGGTGTTTGCACTGCCCTGTATGGGTGCATCACGTTTGTCCCGATCTTTCGTCATGACAGTCCATACCACACCCCACTTTCGTTGCCAGCGTCGCACATTGTAGCTGGAATATTAGTTGCCACATTTTGGGTCCTTCGGTGGCTCATTATTTTTACGGCCTTTTGTTATCCGTGCCTTTGCTTTGGGCCCCTTTCTCTTGATCGCTTTGCTGAAAAGGCCTACGATTGCTTTAAATCCTTGGAGGAAAGTTGTCGCGAGTTTCTCTTACAAGGCCCGCAGAGGACGGTCGAGCAAACTGCTCTGAATTCACCTTCGGAGATCGACACTCGCGCATTTCTGTGGACGTTCGACAGTCTGGACGAAGACCACGAGCTGGAGCGCTTCTTTTCCGGCTTACCTGGTTTCCGCAGCTCCAAAGTCGTCAACGACCCACCGCCCGGTCTCACTAGAGAGCAAAAGTGGAAGCTTTCGACGGCACTGACGGGATTGTTGGACGTCACTTTCTCATCTGATTTGCTACCCGAGCCCGTCAAAGACCGGAGGGCCATCATTTGCGCGAAGGCTTCCGATCCCGCGCACATTCCCGATGTATCTGGTATCTTTGACAAGATTTTGTCCAGATACCAATATAATTGTCCGATGACCGCCGAAATTGTACATGTTATGAGTGGATGGCGCAATAATTGGGACGATGGTACTCATCTGGTGGCTACGGTGTGCACGACTGTCGCAAGGGTGCAACGGCACGACGACTCTTGGTTTGTTCTCGCCTCCAATGCACTGGGCGTCCAAGAGCCCGTTCTCCGAGAGTACGCCACACACGGTGACAGTCTGTCACTTGCCATCTTGATTCACATCACTCGCCAACACTTTAGTCATTTTTGGGACCGGCGCTGGCCCGATGGCAAGTTCTCGAAAATTCTAGAAACGGCTTCGAAATTCAATGTGGAAGATACATTACCTGAACTGCAGCACGAGTTCTGTGCACTCTGGAATCAAGTGCGGAGTAATGACAAGAGGCGGATGGCGGGGTATATCCTCAGACCGATTTGGAACGTCTACATCGCTCTGCATCGCGATACTGATTCTGCCCCAATAGGCGCGGATCTGTGGGACCCATCCTCATATCCAGCGTGCAACATCCCTGGTCATTCTCCCAACTCGACGCCTCACATCCACGATGACTCTTCCTCTACAATCTTCGCCCGAACTGATAACTCTACACTGGTCCCTGCTTCCCTTGCTGGTCCCGATGTGCTTTCCTCATCCGTGCCTGCCCCATTTCTCATTGACGAAGACCTCACCAATATCCCGCCGCTTGACACCTACACTATTTGTCAGACAATCACTGAAAGCTCCCGCACTCTTTTTATCTTATCAGATACAGCCACTGCAGGTACAGCACGAGATATCGTCACCCCAGGTACAACAATGCCACACTCCGCTCCTGAATCTTCCATACCCGCCCCTTCTCTTTCCTCTGCTTCCCCGCCCGTCGTCCTTTCCCTCCAGTACAACGAAGACCCCCTGGCACCCTCTGATGGACCAAGCCTGCCATCTGTAGTTGCATCTAATCTAATTCTTGATAATATACTTCCTACAGGTGCGCCGCCGTCTTCACGCTCACCCATGACCCGATCCTATCTCTTACTGTCCTGCCCCGAATTCCGTCTCTCGATAATAGTCACCACTGCTCGTGCTTCATCAGGACTGACGTCTGCACCTGATCTGGGTGCCACTGCTGAGGGCGATGGTAACCCGAAACCTACTTCTCGCAAGGGCAAGGACGCTCCTGAAACCCCCTCGGAGAATATGTCGATCTACACAAACACTATGCCCACCCTAGATCTTCTACCACAGCTCCGATCACGGCCGTATCCTTCGCATGGCCAATACGATATCGTCTAACGCGCCCCCCAATCTCTTAAATGTGCGTGTGTAATAGAGCATAGATTCTGCGAATACCGGGTGCTTGACCTCTTGTTAAGAGTAGCGCCAGTGTGAGTTACAGGGAACTTGTAGTAGGTAACACAATGGGTCAGCCAGTGCGAGTCGACATGTACGCGGTGTGTGGTCAAGAGAATGCTGGTGCCGTCGACATCGAGGATGAGGAGCCACGACTGCCCCATTACGGTGCCGGGTAAATAAGACGATGCCGAGCACGCCCACATTCCAGACGCGCTACCCTCTGTGGTCTCTGCGAGGCGCCTGTCCAATGGCGCTCACTCCTGCAGACTGGATATACGCCAAATGTCTGTGTAGGCTCAGCAGCCAATGAACTGGCGCAGATCACCTTTTATTTATGACATGTAAATGCGGGGGAAAATTAGTTTGATAGGAAGCAGGATGGAAAGCCTACTGTTGATGACCGAGGTCGCGGTCACGTGCCGAATTCCTGGTGCATGCGCTTGCTGCCAGGTATACGCAGGTCGTCCGGCCTGCCACTTAAGAATGTCCAGAGGAGCGCAAAGAGAGGCGCTTGTGCAGCGAGGACCGCGTCGGACTAGAAGAGCTGGCCAAAGTTGAAGATGGGTAGGTCGAACAGGGCCACGGTGATCATGTCGAGCGCGAATGACAAGCTGTGTCGCCCGCGAACGGGATCTACCGACCAGATATGCATGAGCACGTAGTAGGTCTCGTCTCTGTGCGGAGAGCGAAGCACGTCAGCATATGAAGCCAAGAGTGTGGCAGAGGAGGCACAGCTGCCCCGCTTTGGACAAGACGCCGACAAGACAATCCGAGAAAGCGCTCACCTCTGACGGAGTGACCTCCCTCTCCCTCTCCGTCACGTGGGAGACCTGCAACACGTACAGCTCGTCATTTGTGCTGGCTGAGTCTAGGAGCGTGTTGTGAGACGGAGGTCCAATTGTCATGGGAAGAATAGAACGGCCAGAGGTCTGATATTCCGGCGCATAAAAAGTTGAGGAATCCTTCAATAAGAAGCATCAGTACCTGTTGCAAGACAGTAGTGCAACGAAAGCATCCAGGGGGACAATGAAAAACTGAGGCACGCTCCGCGCCGTCCTCTTTTTGGCCTAGCCCCTTGATATCCCCAAATACGACAGAAGGGATATCTCTTCGCCGTGCAACATCACCAGATAGTGTTTGACTCTTGGATCCATGTATTTGCCACTCTTCAACTACAAGTTTCCGCCAAATCAATTTGAACCAAAGGTGCATGTTCCGGTTCTAGTCTACTCAGCGAGGTGCACTCTGCAAGCTCGGCGATTTATACACCATTAATTAGACGCAGAATAAAATTAAATGTACGCACCTTAGTCGTCGAGAATTTACCCTGCGAATGACAATATTGCGACGGCGTCTGTTTTTGCTATTTCGCGTGGCGGTTGCAGACGACGACATGTGTAGACTTCTCTGCAACAAGGCCAAACAACATTCGATTCGGCTGACCCTGTTACGGTCGTGCTGGAGCAAGTCACCCACACATTGTACTCTTCGTAACCGACTCAGTCCAAAGTCAATGTCCCAAGCTCTCAAGAGTGTCAATGTTACCGGGGCGGACATAGGCCCGAGCAGAGGTACTACCTTGCTCCCACTTGGCTCCATCCTCACCGTTCTCATCTACCGCTGCCACTCCCATAGGTGACCACCCGTCTCGGCCCCAGTCGGCGGCGACTCAAGAATCACGGGGAATGCACAACTTTGTTGATGGGTCTGGGCCTATTTTCTCCTTGTATCTCGAAATGGCGACGGAAGAGGACAAGAAGATGGTCGAAGGATGGGCAGCGGATGCTGATGGCATTCTCATCTTTGTGCGTCGATTTCTTCCGATTCTATGCTCTCCACTACAGACTCTCAAATCTTGTAGAGCGGTTTATTCTCTGCTGCTGTCGCGTCCTTGATCTCAGTGTCAATTCAGGACATTCGACCGAACCCACAGGACACTTCCAATTTCTATCTGGCAAATATATACCAGACTCTTGCCGACCCAAATCCATCTACCATTTCTAGTTCCCTCCCTGCTTCCCCACCCCCATTCTTTCCACCAAACTATGCGGTTTGGGCGAACACGCTCTTGTTCTTGAGTTTGGTCATCAGTATCAGCTGTGCTCTACTCGCGACGTTGCTTCAGCAGTGGGCACGAAGATACCTCAAAGTTACTCAGCCACGTTACAGTCTGCACAAGCGAGCTCGGATCCGTGCGTTCTTTTTCGAAGGCGTCGAGAAATTTCTCGTTCCGTGGGCAGTTGAGGCACTGCCAACGCTGCTGCACGTTTCCCTTTTCCTATTCTTTGCCGGCATCTCCGTGTTCCTATGGAACGTTAATCTGACTATTTTCAAGTCGGTGGTGTCATGGGTCGGGCTTTGCACTGCTCTGTACGGATGCATCACACTCGTCCCGATCTTTCGTCATGACAGCCCATACCATACCCCACTTTCCTTGCCAGCGTGGCACCTTGTTGCTAGAATATCATTTGTCACATTTAAGCTCCTTCGGTGGTCCACTCATTTTCGGTACTTTAGTCACGGTGTTTGGTGTCACTTTTGGAAGTTGGAGAGAAGTTACCGCGAAATGCTTATGCAAGGCATGCAGAGGACAGTCGAGGAAATTGCTCTGAAGTCCCAGTCAGATATCGACACTCGCGCCTTCATATGGACTATTGACAGTTTAGACGAAGACCACGAGCTGGAGCACTTCTTTTCAGGCTTACCTGGCTTCCGCAGTTCAAAAGTTGTCGTCGATCCTCTGCCCAGTCTCACCGAAGAGCAAAAGGAGAAGCTTTCGATGGCATTAGTGGGGTTGTTGGATGTCACTTTCTCATCCGACTTGCTACCCGAGCCTGTCAAAGACCGGAGGGCCATTATCTGCGCGAAGGCTTGCGACCCGGCACACATTCCCAGGGTATTTCGTATCCTTGACAAGATTTCGTCCAGATACCAACATAGTGGTCCAATTTTCGCCGAAGTTGTACAGATTATGAGAGGATGGGGCAAAAACGGGGGCAGTAATACTAATTTGGCAGCTGCGGTCGGCATGACAGTCGCGAAAGCACAACAGCGCGATGACTCTTGGTTTACTCTCGCCTCTGACGAACTGGGCATCCAAGAATCCGTCCTCCGAGACTACGGCGCACACGGTGACAGCTTGTCACTCGCCGTCTTGATTCACATCACTCGCCAGCAATTTATCCATTTATGGGAAGAACCCTGGCCATATTACCAGTTTTCGGAAATTCTAGAATTTAAAGCTTCGAAATTTAATATCAATGTGCAAGATACGTCACCTGAACTGCAACACGAGTTCTGTGCTCTCTGGAACCAAATCGTTTTCAAAGCGCAGAACGACAACAGTTGGCGGATGATAGGGTATATCCTTGCAGCTATTCGGGACGTCTACACTGCTTTGCATCAAGAGACCAATTTCGTTCCGGATATGTGGGACCCATCCTCTTATCCATCGTGCAATGTCCCTGGCCATCGTCCGGACTCGGCACCCCATATCCATGCCGACTCTGCCTCCACAACCTCTGCTCGCACTGTCCTACGTGATACCACCGCGCTCATCCCTGCTTCGCTTCGCTATTCCGATACGCCTTCCTCGTCTGTATCTGTCCCACTTTGCGCCATTGCGAGCCTCACAGATGTACCGACACTGGACAACTTCCACCCCGAACACCAGAAAACCATCGATGGCCTCCATATCCCCATTACATCACCAGATTCAGTCACCACTAGTGCCAGTGCAACACAGGACGTTGTCGCCTTAGGTATAACTACGCCCCACCCCACTCCCGGGACCTCTTCATCTGCCCCTCCTTCCTCAATCGCCTCAACCCCCCCACCTGGTGCTATTGCTTTGCAGCACATCACAGACCACCGCACTTCTTCCAATATTCTACACGTCCTATCGCCTTCTCCCGCTTCGGTTCTTAACAATATGCTCCCCACAGGTCCGCAGTCGTCTTCAGACTCTCCCGTGACCATATCTGTCCACACATTTTCTTCGCCAGAGTCCCATTTGTCCCCGCTAGCTTCCGCTGCTCCCAACCCATCTCGCCCTCGGTTGCTGTCTTCTGTACCTAGTCTAGAAACTGCTGAGGGATGTTAAAACGCAGCGGGCTGGCACACCAGACGTATCAGAAACGACTGTATGAGATAGACGAAATAGAAAACACTTGCCTGGCACACCAGAAGTATCAGAAACGACTGGGGAGCCAGGGGCGCATAAGGCGACTTTATGTACATCGTAAGGAATGTAAAACGTGTCTACATACACGACAAATAAAAACAGGCGGATACCCGCAGTCCGTTACGGAAACGAACATGAATGACGACTCAGCTACGATTGTCCTGATCATAAGTAGTGATCGTATCTCATCTCGACACGATCGCGCGTACACGTAATGCCCGACGCCGAGGTAACTCGCACGTGGACGCTTTACTTCAATAAGGGAGAGGGCAGTGTGAAGGCTATATTGCCTGAGGGTAGGGACTCGTGCCCCCCCCCTTCGTCGATTCAGGATAGTATCATTGCCGCCCCAGATCTTCCGTCACAGCCGCCATCACCATTTCCAGCTACTGATGTAGTCATTGCAGTTCCTTCATGGCACTCTCTTGGTACTGAGAATACAGAGGATCAACCTCCGGACCTGTCGTATGGCCAGCATGATATTGTGTAATGGATCCCTCATAGAGTGCGTACTCTTGTCGAATTCTCAATATCACTACGGTACTCTTGTCTCGTGATCTTCTGATGTAATATTGCCTCACTTACAAAAATACGAATAGTGTGGAAAAGTACTAATACGAGTGACTGTGAACTAGAGTATGATACGCGAGGACGTGCCGAAACCACCATTGACTCGAATATCATCATACAAGCTCCACGGTGGGGCCTTCGTCAGTACCGCATTTCTGAACACCAGGAAGCGGTGGTAGTCAGAGGGGTCTGTGTTTGCAAAGGCACGGGAACCGGAGGGAAGAGTTTCAGGGTACTGTGACCAGGTTGGGACGTGTAGGAAGTCCAGGTCGGCTGCATGTCCGTGAGAACCAGGTTAGGAGATAGCAGGGATGCCGGATGTAGCGAAAGAAGGTGAGGTTAAGCACGTCAGAGTGTACGAGAATCACAAGCTGACGCAGTGTGAGCAGTGACAGGGAACTCGAACCTTCGCCGCTTCGTCAGCACCGGGCCGGTGACTAGGCCACCTTTGGAAAAACGGAAGGTTGTGCTTCCGCACCGCTGCTCCTTGATCTACGCACTTTCTCATTCTTACGTCATAATTACATTGAAGGAATAAATTGGGTGTGCAGACGGATCTAGGACAGAGCAAAATGCCCACTGGCAGCACTAGCAAGGGCAGCTCTAAACTCAAGATAGGGAATACGTAGTCGACGCAAATGTGTCCTGATACTGGCGGGCATACATGCACGGGGAATGTGCGCCGCTGCTCGCTGGTGCCCATGCGGAACACTGTAGTCCAGCGGCACGGCGCTCCGCACTAACATAGTAACAACTGCTATCATCCTACGTGCCAAGGAACCGAGCCTATTCAATACTATTTCTCATCTTGTGTATGTGCTGTTCAACTACGAGGTACAATTAACGTGGCGAAATTTGACTAAACTAAGAAAATGTGAGAAGACCTTCGCCTTGACTGGGCGGATGACCGTACCAGGAAGTGACGCAATGTACGAAGTTTACCCAACCCTCGTTTCTTCCCCCTTGGACTCTACACGACATAACTACAGTGAGGTAGAGTACGCCGCCAGCGATGCTTCCGTACAGCATCTGTGCTGTACGGCAGGCGAAAAGGATAGCGAGTTCGGTGGCGGGAAGTCGAGAGTGCACGACGTCAAGGAGTGTGAGACGTTCACCACCGTGAAGGTTGGACAGGGCGTCGAACAGTCTCCCTAGTTCCGGTACGCCGAGGGCTGTGGTATGACGAGTTCGGTTGCAAACCTTTTCCAGAGAATCGATAAGTACTTTTGGTACACACTGCAGCGGGTCCCCTCGCCTAGACCCTTGACATCCTAAAATACGATGAAACTTCTCTCTTCTATGGGACGTCATCCAGATAGAGACTTCTGATCACCCTCGACCATAAGCTTCTGTCGATTTGATTGGACGTAAGGTGCACTTTCCGGTTCTAGGCTACCCAATGAAATGTGGTCCGTTCCCGTACCTCATGCAGGCCTCATGTATGGCCTCATGGTGCGCTCATGGTAGCTTACAACTGACGAAGATTAATCGCATTCCACCCTCCCATATCTTACTCTCGATAATCGACTCACTCCATAACCCCTTAATGTCCCAAGCTCTCGAGAGTGTCAATATGACCGGGGCAGATATAGGCCCAGGAGGTACCGTGCTCCCACCGGTCTCTATGACTTCACCACTCTCACTCGCCACTTCCACCCCTTAGGCGACCACCCGTATCTACCCCGGTTGGCCCCGATTCAGGAACCACGGGGAGCATCTAACTTTGTCGATGGTTCAGGGCTTATTTTCTCCATGTATCTCGAAATGGCGACGGAAGAAGACAAGAAGATGGTAGAAGGATGGAAAGCGGACGCTGACGGCATTCTTATATTTGTGCGTCACTGTCTTCTGATGCTTTGCAGTGCTTCACACTCATCTCTCGTAGACTGGTTTATTCTCTGCTGCTGTCGCATCCTTGATCTCAGTGTCCATTCAAGACATTCGGCCAAACCCACAGGACACCTCCAACTTCTATCTCGCGAATATCTATCAGACTCTCAAAGACCCTGGATCCAACATTTCCAGCTCCCTCCCTGCTTCCCCACCCCCATTTTATCCCCCAAGCTTTGCTGTTTGGGTGAACGCACTTTGGTTCTTGAGCTTGGTCATCAGTATCACCTGCGCTCTACTTGCAACGCTGCTTCAGCAGTGGGCACGAAGATACCTCAAGGTCACTCAGCCACGTTATAGTCCACACAAGCGAGCGCGGATCCGTACGTTCTTTTTTGAGGGCGTCGATAAGTTTCTACTTCCGTGGGCGGTTGAGGCCTTGCCCATGCTGCTGCATCTTTCCCTGTTCTTATTCTTTGCTGGCATCTCCGTATTCCTGTGGAACGTTAATCTGACCATTTTCAAATTGGTGCTGTCGTGGATCGGGATTTGCACTGCTCTGTACGGGTGCATCACGTTCGTTCCAATCTTTTGTCACGACAGCCCATACCACACTCCGCTCTCATTACCAGCACGGTACATTGTCACTGGGATATCATATGTCGTTTTTCGGGCTCTCTGGAGGCTCACAATGTTGGAATATTTTAGTGCTCGATCCTTCAGTCGCTTTCTATCCCTGGAGGGAAGATATCGCAAACTGTTAGTACAGGGTATGCAGAAGACAGCTGAGGAAACCGCTCTGAATGCGCCATCGGAGATTGATACTCATGCCTTTCTGTGGACGTTCGACAGTTTGGACGAAGACCATGAGCTGGAGCGCTTCTTTTCTGGCTTACCTGGGTTCCGCAGCTCAAATGTTGTCGATGATCCTCTGCCCCATCTTACTGATAAGCAAAAGTGGAAACTTTCGACAGCATTGATAGGATTATTGGACCTCACTTTCTCATCCGATTTGCTGCCTGATACTGTCAAAGACCGGCGTGCCATTATCTGTGCGAAGGCTTCCGATCCAATACATATTCCCGGGGTATTCTGTGTCTTTACCAAGATCTTGTCCAGATACCAATATCGTGGTTCAATGTCCGCTGAAATTGTGCAGATTATGACTAGATGGGGCAATAATACTGATTTGGTAGCCGCAGTCCGCATGGCTGTCGCAAGGACGCAGCAGCGCGATGACTCTTGGTTTATTCTCGCCTCCAATGAACTAGGCATCCAAGAACACGTCCTCCGAGAGTACGCCACACACGGCGACAGCCTGTCACTTGCCATCTTGATCTACATCACTCGCCAGCAATCTAACCATTTCGGGGATGAGTCCTGGCCAGCTTACGATTTTTCGTCCGTTATAGAAGCGGCTTCGAAATTCGATGTGCACAAAACGTCACCTGAACTGCAGCACGAGTTCTGTGCTCTCTGGAACCAAATTCTTCTCAAAGCCAAAGCGCAGAGTGTCATGGATTCCCTGATTGACGACGACGATCAACGGACGACGCAGAATATCCTCAGACCAATTCGAAACGTCTACATCGCTCTACATCATGACACTGATTCTGCCCGATTTGGCTGGCCGCTATGGATGTCGTCCTCGCATCCATTGTGTAACGTCCCTGGCCATCATCCAGACTCGGCCCCTCACATCCACGACGACTCTGCCTCTACTACCTTGGCTCGCACTGCCCTTCATGATAATGCTGCGCTAGTTCCTGCTTCCCCTACCACTACCGAATCTCCTTCATCATCCATACCCGCCCCACTTCGCGTCGACGAAGGCCCCGCGAATGTGCCACCGCTTGACCATCTCCGCTCCGCTCATCAGACAATCATTGAAAGTCTCCGCACTCCTGTTATCTCACCAGATCCAGCCACATGTGGCGCAGTACAGGACATGGTCAACTCGGGAATAACAATGCCACGCTCCACTCCCAAAACTTCCGCATTCATCCCCTCTCTCTCCTCTACCTCACCGTCCGCTGTCCTTTCCCTCCATCACAACGAGGTCCTCCCAGCGCCTTCCGATGAACCAAACTTCCCACCTTCAGCTTCTACCCTAAATATATTTTCTACAGGTACGTTGGCGTCTTCACTCTTACTCCCCACGAAGTGACCCTATCCCCACTGTCTTTCCCAGAATCATGTCGCCCGATTGTGGTCGCCGCCATTCGAACATCTGCACCTGATCTGGGTGCTGCTGCACAGGACGATGGGGGTCAGAAGCCTGGTTTGCGCAAGGACACGGACGCTCTTGACACATCTTCGATGAATCGGGAAATCCGCGCAAACACGGTGCCCGCTCTAGATCTTCCACCACAGCCCCCATCACTGTCGTCTGTCACTGACTCGGACATAGCCATCGCGGGTCCTTCAATGGGACCAAATGCTGAGTGTACAGGACGTCGTCCTCCACATCCGTAGCATGGCCAGTACGATATCGTTTAACGGGTTCCTCCAATCTCTTAGATGTGCGTGTGAGATAGGGCATGTATTCTTGTTGGGCCCTCAATATCACACGGATACCGTCAATACATTTCTCCTCATGTCTGTATGCTGTCCTATTATGCGGTACAATACCGTGGCAAAATATGTGTAAAATCGAGTAGAATGGGGAAGTGTGAGTGATGAGTCCTGACCTTCGCCTGACCCACCGCGGGCAAATGAGGATGCCTGGAAGTGACGCGGAAGCCCCTGCGCGCACCCGGATCATCCCTTTCCCCTCAACTTCTACGGTGTTTCTGGATAAGAGCAGCGTCGAGTATCTTGCAGCCGATACTATGGAGCCACTCCAAGACGGCGGATGAGGACGTTACAGGAAGGGTGGGGCCAGTCAGGGTTACAGGGCACTCGTAGTAGGTTACCTAAATGGTCAGTGAGTACGAGTGGTCGGTGGCGCGGAGTCGACAGAATGCTGCTGGCGTTGACATCGAAGATCCTTATATGCACCGCAGGAGTATATTTCGTTGCCTCGCGCCACTGACACTTGCCACCATGACTGCCCCCATTACTTCGTCGTGTGAAAAAAATGACGACGTCGAGAACGTTTGCGATCTAGACCCGCTACCCCCCTCAGTCTCCGTGAAGCGCACGACCAACAACAATGCTCACTCCTGCGGACCGGATATGCGCGCAACGTCTGCGTAGACTCAGCAACTAACAAACCCGGCCCATACCACATCAATCCGAGGATTTTTCCTGAAAATGAAATGAGTTTGGTCGGGGACCGGATGAAAAACTTACCGTCGATGCTCTGCTTGCGTTGCGTGTCACGTGCTGAACTCCCCGGCGGTGCATGAGGCGCGCAGGTACCACTTAAGAACGTCCAGAGGAGCGAGAGGTGAGGCGCGTGCGTAGAAAGGACAACGTCACTTGAAGAGCTGGTCGAGTCGAAGATGGAAGGGTCGAATGGGGCTGTGGCGGTTTCATCAAGCTCGACAAACTGTATCACCCTCGATGCGGGCTCTAGCGAGTGGACTTGGGCGAGTATGTAGTGGTAGGCCTGCCCCGCTGGTGTAAAGGTTGGGCGACAGGGGTGGTTCGGCTAAGTCGAACCGGTCAGGTGATAGGGGTCCGAAAGGGCCGGTTCAATTGGCGACGAGAAAAGCGCGAAGTCAAAGATGATAGAGCACGAGTGAAGATGAGCAAAGGCGAACTGGAGGTTCGCTTTGGAGAGGAACTCAGAGGCACACGATAAGGAAGAGAGGAACACAACTGGATGACATATCGAGTACATATGAGCGCATATTTATACAATGTAGCTACATCTTTAAGAAAATAGAAATAAAGTAAAGTAAAGAATAACGAAAGGGGGCGCGAAACCCCTATGGATCTTGAGCCATTTGAGATGGAATGGGAACGGAAATGAAATCTTGCATGGCCGTGTATTATCACGGCGGTGTTGGTTTGGTGTGGATTCGAGTCGGCCGGGTCGAGCGTGCCGAAATGCACCACCCGCACGGAGGGTGAAGCGGAGAGGAGAGGTGCGAGTAAAATTCACATTCTTCGATTTTGACTCTTGGGGCATATGTATGGTCCATTTCTCATACAAAGAATCGCTAATGACAAGACAAATACCGTGATGAACGACATGTATGCGAAATCGGCGAACCCAGAAAGTCAGTTGTGATTTGCTGTTACGTATAGGAGGAATCGACCCACTACTAGTTAGTATATGTGTCGGTGTTTTGGCTGAGGCGTCAAAAGGGTAATCGGATATTCTGTGTGTGGTTAGCTATGGGAGGCATTCCGCTAGCAGGAGATCGAAAGGGAGAACCCCCAGCCGTGTTGTATGAGAAAATATGAAGATAGGTACTTCCCACTTGCACCACCGACGTAGGTAGCATCTTTGCTTTGCAAGTTATGCTACCCCATTTCCTTTCGTGTGTCAACCTCGGGTTCAGGGGCGATCAATTCCCCACTTCCTTGTGGCCTCTTTGTTCATGACTCACCTATGACATCCACCAGACCTTGCAGGACCCGCTGTGATCTCTTTTGGTAATACCTACCAGGTTCTCAACAACACTCAGGCGCATGTCCGTTGACTCGAAATGGATGTGCTGAATTTGTAGAAGCATGGGTGAGTGACAGATAAGCTTTCAAACGAGGTTCCAAGTGACCAGACTATTTACAAATGCGGCTAAAACTGGCCATCAAACCCACTCCATAATGTAAGAAGTTCACCCAACGCTCGCTTCTTCATCGTGAAGCGCCTCGGCCTATTTCTACTATACGAGGCGATACCTTACCCGTTGGGCAGGCCTGCAGAGAGCTTTATGTGTTTTTTTTCATGTCAGCTATCGCCCGCATCATCCCAGTCATGCTTTGTGATCGGCAAAACTGTGGAGAGTAAGGTGAGTTTTGAGGGAATTCAGAAGCACACCATGTGAGGGAGTGCGAGATGATTGCTGCCGTTAAGCTTGGAAGAGGTGACGAACGGTCTCCCTAGTTCTAACACGCTGAGGGCAGTGGCACAACGATAGGCAGCAGGCTGGTTACATACCCTTTTATTTCTGGAGAATATATTTGTCATACAATTGATAGGCAGGTACATAATGGGCTGTTACAAACGGTAGTGAGACGAAGGCATCAAGGGAGGAAGATTTGCACGCACTGTGGGCAGTGCCCTCGTCTAGACATTTGACCTCCTCAAATATGATGGGTCCTATATCTTCTATGGAACAGCATCAAGAAACATCTGGTCGTCATTGACCACAAACCTCAGTCGACTCGATCGGATCTAAGGTGCACATTTCAGTCTGACCTGCTCGATGAGACGTACAAGATGCAGAGCACAATTAGCAAACATATACGTGTTCATAAAAGCGACCCTTCTACAGACAACGCATAAACACTCATTTTTTTTACACTTCTTATTGCGGGTGACACTGGCATAAGCTGAGAGAAATACAGTACAATGTCGCGTCTGAAAAAATAAGGCGGCGAATCAAAGTTACTTAGCATATATCCCTACGTAGGTCATGGTTTGGGCTGAGGAGTCGGTTGATGCGCTGATGGGTGGGGTGAGTCAGTGTAGCGCCACCTAGCAAGTTTGATGCGATGAGAGGAGACAACAACGAGCGAAATCTGGTCGATGGCGGAGTGGAGGATTGTCAACTTGTGCAAATAACACGCCCAATCTGGACACAATCGCCATCTGCGTCGCCTGGGCGCTCGAACCCACCTTTTACCTCGATCATCCGTATATTCTACGTACAAAACACTTTCCCACTCTCCGCAGAGATGGAGCACAGGCAAATCATCTCGAATGTGTGAGTAGATCGCTCTTGGCTCGTAACTTTCCCGACAATCACCCTCGATCCCAGCTCGGGTTCCTCGGCGTCTCGACCCTCCGGAATGAGGTGAGTCAACCCCTTCCGTTATGAACGATGTTCGGTCAAAAACCGTCTATGAGCAGCACTCAGATCGCCGAGTCTCAAGGAAGCCAATCCCAGCCAATAAGTGTAGGGCTGACCGGTGCGTACTCGAATCATAATTTATTCAAGCCCTTATATGTATTTAATCTCTTTGATAGTTATCCGAGCACGCAACATTCCCCATATAAAGACTACCTTCGGCAGAAAGAGGGAGTTCTTCGTCACTATAGCCTATGGGGAAACAACGAAGAAGACTAAGAAGCAAACTGAGAAGAGGACGAAAAGCGTCCACATTGACAGACTGACGGCGGTGTGGGACCAGGAGCTTGAGGTTTTGTAGGACTTTCCTCTTTTCAGTCTCATTTTTCGGCTGAAGGTTCCTATCAGTCTCGTACAACCATCTTCACGTCTTATTCTGTGTCTTTATGCGAAGCGGTTGACAAAAAGTGATATCCTTGTCGGAACACATGAGATGGGGATTCCCGACGAATCAGAGAGTAGTTCGTCTATTCATTATAAGATTCTCGTTCTTACGACTAAAGCACCATCTCACATCTAGACGTATCCGTTACCCTTGGCGACGGAAACGGACAAGCTGGACAATCGACGCCGCCAGTCACACTCGACTTAATAATCACCGTATCAGGGAAGACTGGCAAGACCTCGCCACAGGATAGAGGAGAGATGTCCCTTGTCGAGAGGGCTCGGATCGATCTCGATCGCGCTGATGAGGTCGAGAAGTCGATCGACCAGTCGAAGACATGGGAAGGGGTCGTCGGGAAGATCAAGTGGGTCATGGATACTTTGAACCCAGTTGCAGAAGTGCGTGTGGTATTCGTTTTGTCTATCCTCGACTGAGCCGAGTTGCGCCCTCAGCTCCATCCAATCGCACAGATGGCGTATAAAGTGCTTTCGGTGATCCCCGTGGTACGCCTAATTATTTCCGTATTGTTGGGAGGAAACACTGAATATATGTATTCTAGGAACTCTCAAAACAGTATCAACGCGACAACAATGTCCGAACCCTACTGAAGAGCATGCATGATGCATTTGATTTCGCAAACCACGAAGACACTTTGAAGTCCATTAAGCCTAAGTCGAAGCAAGCTGACGTCCTCGCTCTCATGTTGCGGAATGTCTGTATTTGCAGTGACTTCATCCAGTCGTATATCAACGATTCTCAATTTTGTACGTATTCTTCACCTATCATATTGGCCAATTTGAACGTACAATTTTCAGTGATGCGGATGGCGAAGAGTATGGGTGGTGGAGTGGAAGAAAAAATCCAGGCATTGTCGACCGCCTTTGTCGAGAATCGAAGAGCTTTTCTGGATCAAGCCGTCATCACCACAGAGATAACTGCATTCCAAATTCTAAACGACGTGGGAAACATCTCAGCCAAGCTTGAGTGGGTGTCGAACCAAGTTTCAGATGTTGGTATGTAGTTGTGGACGCCCGGAAGTTATCAAACTGATGATCCTCACAGCGCTAGATTCGAAAATTGAACAAATCCCATATAGGAGTGGCTCGCGCTTCACTCCTGACAAAGGCTGTCTTCCGGGAACCCGCATTGCCTTTATCGACTACATTGTTGATTGGGTGAACAATCCCGCTTCCGAGCGTAGTCTTGTTCTTTTTGGCCAGGCAGGCACGGGAAAGTCGTCCATCGCACATGAGATCGCGCGTCGCTTCGACGAAACGGGCCGTCTTACCTCGTCATTTATCTTTGTCCGGAAGGAGAAATCAGAGACCAAGGCTTACCATCTCTTCACGAATCTTGCTCGAAATCTCGCCGACCGCTATCCGTTGTTCAAAACCGCGCTTGGAAAGGCCATAAAGGACGATACCTCGCTTCGACTTGACACACGAGACTACGGCACACTTTTCCAACGCCTTCTCCGAGAACCTCTTAAGGATCTTCACATTGTCGGACCGGTCCTTGTTGTTATCGACGCTTTAGACGAGAGTGGGGATACAACTGGCGAAGATGGGCTACACAGATTCCTCGCCAATCGGCTCTCCGAATTGCCACCGAACTTCCGTATACTCATCACCTCGCGGCCGGAGGGCGACATCGAACCCGCATTCCTTGAAGCGGAATCGGTCATCATCAAACACATGATCGATGATACGCTAGGGGCTAAAACGTATTCCGATATTCTCACCTTTCTTGGGAAGGGGCTCGCTTCAGACGATTTCGAACAGTATGGTGAGGCGCTGGCAAGAAGGGCAGAGGGGTTGTTTCAGTGGGCTGCGGTTGCTTGTGGATACATCCGAGAACCCAAGACCGTTCGTAAGAAAAAAGAGCGAATCGACCATCTCTTAAAATTAGTTGCTGATCACCATGGACAAGATCCGCTGAACGAGTTATACAAGGGGGTGCTCGAGGAATACTTCAAGGGTGAAGAGGCACTATTTTGCTTTCTGATGGGACAACTCCTGGCCGCATTTGAACCTCTCTCCATCCGCTCCTTGACCACACTGCAACGACACGCCCCCGACGACGACGACGCTCCCAATTCAGTTGTTGAGTCGCTCAGTCACCTTGGCTCATTGCTGAGCAATGTCACTTCGTCTGACGATACGCTTCCCATCATTCCCCTTCATACCTCATTCCGCGATTTTGTGACGAAAAAAGAGAAAAGCGGCAATTTTTATGTCGATCTCCGTCTCGCGCACCGCCAATTAGCCCATTCTTGTCTCGGTCTAGCGCTTAGTGACCTCAAATTCAACATCTGTAATCTCGAATCGTCATACGTTGCCAATAAAGATGTCGAAGACCTTGAGTCACGGATTGTCAAAAACCTGCCGACTTCCTTGTCGTATGCCTGTCGTTTTTGGGACGATCATTTGGAATGTCTTGATTTCGAAACCGATCTCTTCGGGAAACTTGAACGTTTTTTCGAAGAGAAGTTTCTGTATTGGCTGGAGGCGCTTAGCTTGATGAATGATGTGGGTCTTGCTTCGCTAGCACTTTCGGCCCTGACGGTATGGTTAGCCTCCGGTCAAGGTGTGAGTATAATTGTTAATTTGACGACGTGGGCGAACAATTACTAATAGCTCCGATGACAGCGGGTTCCTCAAGGAAAGCTGGAGAGATTGAGGTCGTTCGTCAACGACGCCTCTGTGTTTGTGCGGCATTTTGGGATGGCGATGGCAGCGAGTGCACCACATGTCTATGTTTCTGCGCTACCATTTGCGCCGACGAATTCGCTTGTTTCAAAGCGTTATTCTAATTCATTTCCTCGTACGCTGCGGATGGAACGTGGGCGATTGTCTGATTGGCCGTCATCGGAGATGGTGATTTCAAATGTCGGAGGTCTGGTCAATTCCATTGCACTCTCGTCGGATGGCCAACGGATCGTCTCAGGCTCGGAAGATGGGAAAATTCGTGTGTGGAATGCCACGACGGGAGGCATGATGGCTGGCCCATTTTCTGGGCACACGAAACCGGTCTCATCTGTGGGATTCTCGCCGGATGGCCATCGGATCATCTCGGGCTCGCAAGATGGAACAATTCGTGTGTGGAACGCCGCGACAGGAGACACTGAGGCAGGCCCATTTTCTATGCACACGGGACGTGTCCGGTCTGTGGGATTCTCGCCGGATGGCCAGCGGATCGTCTCAGGTTCGCAAGATGGAACCATTCGTGTGTGGAACGCCGCGACAGGAAATACAGAGGCAGGCCCATTTTCTGGGCACACGGGTCCGGTCTTCTCTGTGATATTCTCGCCAGATGGCCATCGGATCGTCTCAGGCTCGGAAAATGGAACAATTCATGTGTGGAACGCTACGACAGGAAACACGGAGGCAAGCCCATTTTCTGGGCACACAGGGTGGGTCTCCTCTGTGGGATTCTCGCCGGACGGCCAGCGGATCGTCTCAGGCTCGCAAGATGGAACAATTCGTGTGTGGAACGCCGCGACAGGAAACACAGAGGCAGGCCCATTTTCTGGGCACACGGGGTGGGTCTATTCTGTGGGATTCTCACCGGATGGCCAGCGGATCGTCTCAGGTTCGCAAGATGGAACAATTCGTGTGTGGAACGCCGCGACAGGAAATACCGAGGCAGGCCCATTTTCTGGGCACACGGAATTGGTCTCGTCCGTGGGATTCTTGCCAGATGGCCAGCGGATCGTCTCAGGCTCTGCCGATGAAACAATTCGTGTGTGGAATGCCACGACGGGAGACACGGAGATAGGCGCATTTTCTGGGCACATAGGGTGGGTTTTGTCTGTGGGATTCTCGCCGGATGGCCAGCGGATCGTCTCAGGCTCTTCCGATGGAACAATTCGTATGTGGAATGCCATGACGGGAGACGCGGAGGCAAACCCATTTTCTGGCCACACAGGGTGGGTCTTGTCTGTGGGATTCTCGCCGGATGGCCAGCGGGTCGTCTCGGGCTCTTCCGATGGAACAATTCGTGTGTGGAACGCTGTGACAGGAGACACGGTCCCAGGCCAATTTTCCGGACACACAGGATGGATCTGGTCTGTGGGATTCTCGTCAGACAATCAGAAGATCGTCTCTGGCTCGCAAGATGGAACAGTTCGTGTGTGGAATGCCGTGACGGGAGACACGGAGATGGGTCCATTTTACGGACATGGGAATTGGGTCCGATCTGTGGGATTCTCACCGGATGGCCATCGGATCGTCTCAGGCTCTTTTGATGGAACAATTCGTGTGTGGAATGCCACGACGAGAGACACGATGGTAGGCCTACTTTCTGGGCACATGGAACAGGTCCTCTCTGTGGGGTTCTCGCCGGATGGCCAGCGGATCATCTCAGGCTCTTTTGATGGGACAATTCATGTGTGGAACGCCACTACGGGAGATATGGAGGCAGGCCCATTTTATGGGCACGCGGGTCCAGTCTGGTCTGTGAGGTTCTCGCCGGATGGCCAGCGGATCGTCTCGGGCTCGCAAGATGGGACAATTCGTGTATGGAACGCCATGACGGGAGACACGGAGGCAGGCCCATTTTTCGGGCACGCGGGATCGGTTGAGTCTGTGGGATTCTCACCAGATGGCCAGCTGATCGTCTCAGGCTCGGTCGATGGAACAATTCGCATGTGGAATGCCACGACGGGAGACACGGAGGCACGCCCATTCTCTGGACAGGCAGCTCCGATCAGGTCTGTGGCATCCTCATCAGATGATCAGCGGATCATCTCGTCAGGAGATAAGTCAATCTATTTGTTGAATGATATGACAGAAAGCCTGATAGCTACTGCACAGATCTACTTTATGGACCATTCTGTGTTAAATAGCGACGGATGGATTTGTGGTGATAAGCGCGAACTTTTAATGTGGGTCCCACCAGTGCACAGGGCAGGTCTTTATTGGTCACGTAATATCTGGGTCGCTGGCGGACACGAAACCCGCTTGGATCTTTCTAATTTCGTCCACGGAAGTAGTTGGATGAGTTGTATTGGCCCCTAGTAGATAGAACTACTATGGCGATCTGTTTTTCTATTTGAATTGTACTTGTATGGATTAGGTCACACAGATATTCGACCCACTTCGACCCATAACTCGTCGGTTACATTAACGAGCCGGTCTGAATCCCTTTGATTTATGAAAGTGTCAACGCGGGGTCATTCTCCTGAAAGAAAGAAAAAGGAAGGGGTTTGGTTTGGTGCAGAATGCTTGCTTGCCGTCATTGACCCAGCACCCAACTTGGGTCATGGGCACGTGCAGGTGTCTAGCCTGCCATCTAGGAATATCCGGAGGAACACAAGGAGTGGGTGTACTTGCGTAGCAAGGACGTCAAAGTCGAAATAGTTGGGTCGGACAGGGCCGTGCCGATCACGTCAAGCACGGAAAGCTGTATCCCCTGCAATGCGGAGGGCTGGTGAGTGGGAGCGTGCGAGCTGGTAGATGTAGGCCGTGTCTCTGAACGGAGAGAGAGGTAGAGGACGTACGGCGGCCCTGCTTCAGAAAAGTCGTCGCAAGGCGCTCCAAGAAAGCACCCTTGAAGGCATGGCGTCCCACTCCTTCGTCCACTTCTCGACATCGGCATGGGAGACCTATAGCACGTGCAGCTCATTGTTTGTGTGGGTGAGGTCTAGGAGCAGTTTGTAAACCGGGAGACAGAAAGTGGATTCTTGCAGGAGCATGTTGAGGAAGTTCGGTAAACTTTAGTGGATGGACGATGAGGGTTAGCAAGTATCATAGCAAGAGGGAAACGCACATGCGGTACTTGATGATGTCGGATTCTGCGGTTGCGGATGTGATGATGGGGTTTCCAGAGAATAGATCGGCCATAGGTATATGAAAAGTTGGAGAGTTCCTGCTTCCCACGCTCCCGTCTCCATAACTGATCTATTAATCGATGATTTATGGACATTGTAACCTCGGCGATGTGCTCGAGTGATAAGATATAACGAGTGAGATGGTGCTCCTTCAACGGTCGGGAACCAGACATGATACATTGCGCAAATAGAAAGGAGTAGATCGAAAACAGAACATGAAAACCAAGATGAAATTGTTTAATGGGGTATGCAAGTAGATGCGGCTGTCTCATGAATGATAGCCTACTAATGCTGTCGCTGCGAATGTGGATCAACACTTGACGGCTGTCGGGCACGGTAAAGGTGCGCCCGCACTCGACCACGTACGGCCTTGCTGTGAGCAGTAAACCATCGAACCGAGACATTGAGACAGCAACTCACGCGGGTAAGTCCCACGCGCAAAAGTACCGACCCATGTCCTCTGCCTCAGACCCGTTCAGCGACGAGGCTGGCTCTTTGCATCGCCATCGCCATCGCCGTGATTTTGCTGTTTCAGTATCCTGTGCCCGTTCTGTGACCTCCAACTTTCACCAGTCTTTCCGTAGGGCGCTTGGATGCATGAGGCAATGCACGTGACGGGGGTTTCCCGGCGCGGGTCGGCGGGTCGGAAGGTACAGCGAAAGTAGAAGAGGGTGTATGTATCTGGGATAGCATGTGGCTGAAATTCATAGTGTATGTCGACAGTATGCCGTGAAAAATGAGGCGCAATTTGAACTAAAAAAAAAAAAAGAAAAGAGGCGCAGCACTATGTGTGCGTTTATGTCTACGGAGGGTGGGCACCGGCGCTCATGTCGGGATTTCGGGGCGCGCGGGTAGGCCACAATCGGTGGTGATCGAGTAGAATGGAATCAGTCTACAAGTAGATTTGTGCGTGTGTAGCCAACACGGCATCGGGAGGAGAGTGGCAAAAAGATGGGTCGCCTCATGGGTCGGGAACTATGGAGAATGCGCTTGAGCCGTGAATAGGCCCGGGGGTGGGAATTATACAAACCGTGCCCGTGAAACTGTTCAAGCGCGGCACGCATAAGGTGAGAGGTTGACATGTGACGGTTCCCGGGAATACTTCGGACTACTGGAACCGCTGTAAGAGAGTGATCAGTGGTAGCAGGATAAGAGGTGACAGAACGCACAAATTAGAACCAAAACGCACAAATTGGAACCAGATCGCTTGAAATGTTGTCGACTCACTGTAAGGTCCACACATGCGCTGCGTGCGCAACACCGCCAAACGGCCACACTTGGCACGTTCACGACGACTCGGCCACATCGGCCTCGATACCCAGTTCCCGGCTGCTATGTTTGCGTTCGTCCATTGTATTCCGTTTGTGTCTGCGTCCCCTGTATTCTTCCTGTACCTTTATTGTTTCACTCTGTGTCCTGTGGCTCATCCCCATGTATATAACTTCGGCTCTCATGTTTTAGAAGCAAAAACAGAATCTGCCCATCTTTCTATTTCACCTCACTTGCCGTTCCTGAAGCTTCCTGAAGCCCATTGCCCGATTTCAGTGTGAACGTTGATCTGCACATCGCACCCGCGCCGATCACAGCTCAGCATTCCCGCGCTCCTACTTATCTCATCCCCTTTGTCTACGTCTTCCCCTTGGGTCGACACACTCATACTCGCACTCAACCCTACATCACTCTTGAGAAAGGGTGACGCCGAAGTGACAGTCATCCTTACGTGTGCAACAGGGTATGTATATGCCGTCCCATTAGGAGGTACAGATGCCCGGTGAAAATATGTGAATTCGAGTAGAGCGCGAAACAGCGAGCGAGGCTGTTGCGTGCGACTTGGGGTCTCAGGCTAGTGATTAGGCGTGCGCGAGCTTGCAGTGGTAGGCTGTATGTCTGCATGGAGAGCAAGGTGCGTCAGCAGGTGAAGCAGAGTGGGCAGAGGGTATACTGCTGCCCCGCTTTCAAAAACTTGAAGACTTCGACAAGACGCTCTTCTCTGACGACGTGATCTCCCATTTCTCACATCCGCGAGACCTGCAGCACGTGCAGCACGCGGCTCGGGTTGGTGAGGTCTAGAAGTGCGAATGGTAGGCCGAGAGACGGGGCGTAGATTGTCGTGGGAGCGTGTTGACAACGTTCGTCAAGCTTCAGTAGATGAGTAACGGTCAGGGATAAGGCAGAGACGCAAACGCGGTGCTTGATCGCTGGCTCTGCAGTCATGGAGTTGACAATAGGCGACCGAGTATCCACTTATCAGAGTACACTTTGCGGATATTGATCTTCCATCAATCTCTCCCCAAGCAAACTGAGGGCCATTGCCACCTGTGCAAAGTATCAGATGATGAGAATTAACGTCAGATGGGCTATGCTTGATGTGTGCGTGTAAGGGAGGTGACGACAGCACGCTGTGAAAGTAAGACACAGCACTATGTGCGGGCTGGTGCTTAGGACGGAACGCGCACGGACACTCATTCGGGGGATTGTTTTGGGGCAGACGGGTAGGTTTCAATCTGTAGTGAGGTTGATACCGCCTCATAGAATGAGCTTGCGACTCGGAGTAGATTTGTGTGCGTATGGTATTGATCCAGACACGGTATAAAATGGGGCCACTGTGGCCAGGAAATTAGGAGAATGCGGGAATACTATAAATAAGGGTGGGATTTGTGACGAATGCCGGGCAAGCAGTTGTGATCATGTGATCAGCGGTATAAGACGGACTCGCATTGGACACACTGACAACTGACAACATGGTTCTATCTTTGCGCACACGAACTTAGAAAAGGCGTTGACTAATACTTAACGATTTTTCATCATCTATAATGAGAAAATTATTTTATTCAAACATTATGTCCATCCAAGTATTATATTGTTGTGAAAAAACTTAATGTTTTTCCCTGAAATAAATCATAAGTGACCATTGTTCTCAGTAAGCTGAACATTAAGTTTTTTCGCAGTGTGATAATTCCAGAATGGACTTAAAGTTTAATTAGAATTACTTTTTAATTATGGATTGTGTAAAATAATTAAGTATTAGTCACTGCTTTTTCCCAGTTATTCGCGTGAAAAAGTGGAATTATGTTGTCAGTGACAATGAGGACGACTCAACGTAATCAACCAGTCGCGCGACTGGCTGTAGCTCGCGATCACCCTTGTTCTCGTGGCCTCATGGCGCTTCACATGCTTCACAAGTGGCCAAAGTATTAACACCCTCCACCACTCCACCACCCTACACCGTCAACGTATACACTGCATATATAGTCTTCAATGTCCGGGGCTCCTCAAGAGGTTATCAACATACCCGATGCAGAAGGGATAGGTATGGCTACATAACCCCCCCTTGCTATTTTCGTCGCTCTCACCCACCGCGCCGCGTGCACAGGAGACAACCAATATCCACCC
Organism: Lactarius vividus; assembly: GCA_021527035.1. Lineage (NCBI taxonomy): Eukaryota > Fungi > Basidiomycota > Agaricomycetes > Russulales > Russulaceae > Lactarius > Lactarius vividus. The sequence goes on along the minus strand of JAKELG010000186.1, from coordinate 4,526 downwards.
CAGTCGGCGCCGACTCGGAACCAGGCATCACACGGAATGTCTAACTTTGTCGATGGCTCCGGGCCTATTTTTTCAATGTATTTAGAAATGGCTTCGGAAGAAGACGAGAAGGTGGCGGAAGGATGGAAAGCGGACGCTGACGGGATCCTTATATTTGTGGGTCTCTATCTTCTGATCTCGTGCTTCAGTTCCAACTCAATGGTCATAGACCGGTCTATTCTCTGCTGCCGTTGCATCGTTGATATCGGTGTCAATTCAGGATATTCGACCGAACCCACAGGACACCTCCAACTTCTACCTCGCAAATATCTATCAGGCTATCGCTGACCCGAATCGACCGAACACTTCCCTCCCTTCTTCCCCGCCCTCCTTTTCCCCACCAAATTATGCAGTCTGGGTGAACTCGCTTTGGTTCATGAGCTTGGTGATCAGTCTTACCTGTGCTCTGCTTGCGACGTTGCTTCAGCAGTGGGCACGAAGATATCTCAAGGTCACACAGCCACGCTACAGTCCGCACAAACGAGCACGGATTCGTGCATTCTTTGCGGAGGGCGTCGACAAGTTCCTCCTTCCGTGGGCGGTTGAAGCATTGCCCACGCTACTACACGTTTCCCTGTTCCTGTTCTTTGCCGGCCTAGTTGTGTTCCTATGCAACGTTAATCTCACGATCTTCAAGTTGGTGTTTTCGTGGGTCGGCGTTTGCACGGCCCTGTATGGATGCGTCACATTCACGCCGATCTTTCGTCATGACAGCCCATATTATACCCCACTCTCCTCGCCGACATGGCACATGGTCACTGGAATAACATATGTCGTATTTCGGATTCTTCGGAGGCTCACTCTCATGAATTATTTCAGTGGTGAAACCTTTGTTCGCTTTGAGTCCTTGGAGAAGAGTTATCGTAAACTGCTTGTGCAGGGCATGCAGAAGGCGGCTGAGGGAACTGCTTTGGATTTACCATCAGAGATTGATACTCGCGCGTTTCTGTGGACGTTCGATTCTTTAGATGAAGATCACGAACTGGAGCACTTCTTTGCGGGCTTGCCTGGCTTCCGCAGATCGAACGTCGTCGACGATCCTCTGGCGAGTCTCACTTATGGGCAAAAGCACAAACTTTTGGAGGCATTGATCGGGCTATTGGACCGCACATTCTCATCTGATCTACTCCCTGAGCACGTCAAAAGCCAGAGAGCTGTCATCTGTGCCAACGCCATCGGTCCAGCGGACATTCCCGGAGACTTTTGGCGGATCCTCCGCGGAATTCTGGTTGAAGACCAATATGGGGTGCAATCCGCAGAAATTGGGCATTTTGTGAGGGGCTGGGGCGATTCGGGCGATGGCGACGACGCAAATACGGCTACAGATGTCGGAGCTATCGTTTCCAGTATTGTCGCGAAGGTGCAACGACGCAATGACTCCTGGTTCATTCTCGCCTCGAACGAACTGGGCGTGCTAGAAGATGTCCTCCGAAACTACGCTGTACATGGTGATAGCCTGTCGCTTGCCGTCTTGATTCATGTCGTTCGCCAGCAATTTAGCAATTTCATAAAACAATGGCCCTGGTATGCGTTCTCGATTATTCTAGAAGCGGCGTCGAAATTCAATGTGCAAGATTCGTCACCTGAACTGCAGCACGAGTTCTGTGCTCTCTGGAATCAAATAGTTCTCCAAGCACAGAATGACGACACCGACATGATGGCGCGGTTTATCCTCGGGCCGATCCGCAATGTCTACTTCTCTCTACATCGAGATACTGCTATCCAAACACTATTATCTCCCTCCACTAGCGATCACGATATAATCCTGTGGGACCCATCCTCCTATCCGGTGTGCAATGTCGCCGACCATATTCACGGCGACTCTGTCCTCACCACCTTTGCTCGTACTGTCCTGCACGACAACGCTGTGCTGGCCTCTGCTTCCCTTTCCTGTCCCGACGCGCATCCCTCACCCGTACCTTCCCCCTGTCAGGTCGGCGAAAGCCTCACAGATGTGCCACCACCCGATGACAGCATATTATATGCGCCAGGGTCATCGCAATCCGCTCATCATACAGCCATTGAAAACCTCCACACTCCTGACACCTCCCCAGATCCGCTCACCAATGTTACAGCAAGAACGACACTTCACTCCACCCCAGAACATTTTGGTATCCACCTTAACGGACTCAACCCATCCAACTGGTGGTGTCGCCGACACTTGGCATGCAGAAAACAGCCACACTTCTTCGGAAGCTTCAGACGATCCGTTGTCACCATTTCCCGCTCTGGCTCTCGATGATAGCATGCTCCCTACAGGTCTGCTGTTGTCTTCGAACATACTTCCGTGACTGGATCTGACCGCATATATTCCCAGAATCTCATTCATTGGTGCAAGCTCCCGCTTCTCCCAGCCCATCACGTCCGCGGCTGTCTTCGTCACCTGATTTAGGTGCCGCTGCTTAGGGAGGTGGAGGCATGAACGTTGAGCTTTACAAGGAGAATGACATCCTTTACCCCGCCTTGGTGATTCGCGAAACTACTACGTCCACGTCGCCGTCAGTTGCTGACGTGGCGACTGCGGGTCCTCCACTGGCATGTTGCCCCATTGACACCAAGTACACCAGGGATCGTCTTCGGCACCCTTCACATGGCCAGTATGATATTGTATAAAGCAAGCATTCCTCATGTCAGATAAAGATCGGATCCTTGTTCAGTTATCAATATTATCATTCTATTTTCTCTGGACTTATATTGGAACGATACGGATCGTGCTGCGTGTACGTGTAACACAAGTAGTAGACAGTATTCAGAAAGGTACGGTAGACAGTGAACCTTTGGGTTATTGCATACTCACACGAGCCTGCCCTACAGGTACTTCACCTCTAAATCTCTTGGCGGTGAGGCTGACTCGTCGTCCGATTGCCCGTTTCGACCACCTCGCAAGTTGCTGCAGAGGTCTCTTGGCCTTCTCTACGACATCGACTAGCATGTGCATATGGCGCCTCATGGAAACGCACGTGGCAGTGCGGAGGTTTCCGGCGCGGGTAGGAGCGCCCAGCGAGGGTGAAAGAGCGCGCATGTACATCAAATGTACGAGCACATTGGACGAAGATATGCGTGAGGCGTAGCACAGCGTAGACACGTGAAGTTGTAGGCTGGGACAATAGTTAACGATCCAATACGATACGACTGGGCTCTCAGAGGCTTCTGCATCGACATCTACAACACAAAAATGATTCAGTTCGCAACGCTTGCAGTTCATAATATTCGACTGTTCCCATGATCTCATGGTGCCCTCATGACGGTTTACAGCTTTGCCGTGTCTCTGCAAGGAGAGGACGTACGACTTCCCCCGCTTTAGAAAAGACATTGCAAGGCGCTCCGAGGGAAGCGGTCTTGAAGGCACGGGATCGCCCACTCCTTCATCCACTTCTCGACGTCGGCGCAGGAGACCTACAAACACGTGCAGCTCGTCATTTGTGTGGGTGGGGTCTAGGAGCATATTATAAACCGGGAGACGGAAAGCGGATTCTTGCGGGAGCATGTTGAGGAAGTTTACCAAGCCCAAGTAGATGGGCGATGAGGGTTAAGAGGTACTATAGCGAGGGAGAAACGCACATGCAGTACTTGAGCTTAATCGCAGAGTCTGTTGTCCCAGATGTGATGATAGGGTTTCTGGAGAATAGGTCATGGGTTTAATAGGATAGCGACGTAGTCGCCCGTAACTGGACCGCTCCCTTTGTTCTTGTTTGCGCTCTCGACCGGAACACACACCATTACCTTCGATGTCACGAACTCTTCACGAGGCTATCCATCTATCTGAAGCAGGAATAGGTACAGCCACATTAGTCCCGTATGACTTTCCTCGCCGTTCTCACACTATCCCTGCCGTACCAAAGGTGGCAACCACTACCCACCCCAGTCCGCGCAACAGACATCACACACGGCGTATCTAACTTTGTCGATGGCTCCCGGGCCTATTTTCTCGATGTATTTGGAAATGGCGACGGAAGAAGACCGGAAGATGGTTGAAAACTGGAAAGCGGATGCCGACGGGATCCTTATATTTGTGTGTCTCTATCTTCCAATCTCGTGCTTCACATCAACCTCAGTGGTCGTAGACCGGTCTATTCTCTGCTGCTGTTGCATCGTTGATTACAGTGTCCATTCAGGATATCCGACCGAACCCACAGGATACCTCCAACTTCTACCTCGCAAATATCTATCAGGCTATCGCTGACCCGGATCGACCGAATATCTCCCTCCCTCCTTCCCCACCCGCATTCTCTCCACCAAACTATGCAGTCTGGGTGAACTCGCTTTGGTTCATGAGCTTGGTGATTAGCGTTACCTGTGCTCTGCTCGCCACTTTGCTACAACAGTGGGTACGAAGATATCTCAAGGTCACACAGCCACATTACAGTCCGCACAAGCGTGCACGGATCCGTACGTTCTTCTTTGAAGGGGTCGAGAAGTATCTCCTACCGTGGGTGGTCGATGCGCTGCCCGCGCTGCTACATGTTTCCCTGTACCTGTTCTTCGCT
>JAKELG010000185.1:0-76901 GCA_021527035.1 Lactarius vividus | reverse complement strand
CTAATCATAATCACGTACAACAATAGCAAGCATCAGTCATCCAAACACGAGGCGACATGATCCGAAGTCCATGACACATTACTCCTGACATACCGAGTCATTGCGAATACGTCAGAGTCCACAACCGGGCCGGACAGTCCAAGGCGAAACGTAACAGTTACCATCAATGAGGTCCTGAGCGAACTCAAGAACCCCCGCCTATCGGCGGAGGTTGCGAGGTTGCGACAGTGCCTCGGGGATAAGATCGCCCTGGACGCGCGTCGGGCGGACCTACGACGGCTCGAGCAAGAAGCAACGAGAGATCAGTTCCACCTAGATACTGCGCTGGAGGGCATCACCAAACGCCTGCAATATGCGGGCGCCATCCCATTGATAACCGACAAGTTTGTCGAGCTGACCACCCGCCCGATACGCCCTCGACATCTCCGCCCCGAGCTCCCTCTTGTACCACGACCTGGCGGACCAGTCGAGATGCCCCACCTTATGGACGGGCCCAGCCGCACACAGAAACGACGAAAGTGTTATCTGTGCAAAAAGCGGGGTCACAAGATGAGTGAGTGTCCGAATCGACCACCACTTGGGGTGTGCACATGGTGTGCGAGCCGGGCCCATGAGTCGGCTAACTGTCTTATCCATCGCCTCGCGCCCATCACTCCGGCGTTTGAGGAACCCTCGGAGCGCCCTCGCTGGTGCGGGAAGTGCCTGAGATTCGACGCGCGGCATGACGAGATTGAGTGCCCGCAGTACGAAGCGTGTAGGCGGTGCGGAGAGCGAGGCAGGTATTTGTTCCTGCGCCGACATGTATGCCCAGTGGATGACCGGGACGACGAGGCTAATGACCCCAGCGCTGATGTGTACGACTACGTCGGCAGTGACTGAAGTCGTGGCGACTTCAGGTCTAACAGGGGGGTAATGTTACGATTTTCCCTTCTCTTTCCCATGGACGCCTTCGTTCCTTACTTCTTATTCCTATGCCCCATCTTGTTACGCCCATAACTCATCACGTGCCCAATCGTTTCCCATGATCTCTTCACTGCACGATACGCCCTCACGCCCCCTTCCTTATATATCAAAGTTCACGGCGCTCCGGTCTCAGCTGACTCCCACATGATCCCGCGCAATCACTGTACTTCCTACTATAGCTCTGCCTTTGTTCTGCTTTCACTCAGGACTCCACGTATTGCGCCATATGTTTGTTGTGCATAAACATCCTGTACTAGTATATAAGTCGCACGCTACCTAGCTTGTACGGTAGACTTGACTTCTTGTGTAATACCACATCGTTGTCAATCCACGAACGACTTTGGCTCGCTGTTTCGCTTGAGCACGACTTTGGTTCGCCGTTGCGCTTGAACCCCAGAACCCCCCGATTACCACTCACGTGTCTGAGGAGACCGTGTAGTGCTTATTCATCATCGAACTTAGCCTTGACCGGCTAACTCACGTCCCGTTACCTCGGCCTGAACGACTTAGTGACGTGCACGTCGCACATAACGTTCCTGTGGTAACGTTACACTACTTATGACATGTTGCTGAGTAAAACCTAATACAGCGCATAATACATGCCTACTAAGCGTAATCTAGAGCGTACTAGAAGGTTCTATCCTTATCTACCAATCAGAGAGTCTGTCCATATATAGAATGTGACCATAAAGGGGTATCCCTTGTATGGGGATGCTTTCCCAGGGTGGCGTGATGAAAAGTGCACGATATTTCACGTGACTGACTAGAGAACGTGATGGCAGGTCATGTGATCCACAAAAGGCGAAAATGAACGCGTCCGTGACAGTTCGCCCTTGCACTTGAACCCCTGAACTTCCTGACTATCACCCGCATGCTTGAGGAGGCCGTGTGGTGCTTATTCATCACCAAACTTAGTCTTAACTGACTACCCCACATCCCATTACCTCAGCCTGAGCAACTTAGTGACGTGCACGTCGCACATAATGTTCCTGTGGTAACGTTACATTAAGTCAAGTCTCTCGCAACCCTGGTGACTAGTAGGAGTCGCATGAAATTCCAGCCACAGTACATCGATCGGTATCTTACCGACGAACTCTCCAGCCACGAAAAAGGCGCAGTAATCTGGGAAGAAATCCATAACCAAGAGGGGTACTTCATCTTTGACGCCAAAAACAAGGAATACCACCAAGTCTATTACTTTGACGACCTTTGTATCTGGGCCTACATCGACTATGACCCAAAACAAGGACGGTGGTACGCCTACAAAGCTGTTCCTCCACAATTCGGCGCAGGGCCCCTCGGGTCAACCAACATCACAGGAATTAACGTCGACCCAGATGAATCAACCACCCTCACTCCCATACAGCCAGAGATGGCCACCAACACTCAGGTTGCCACCAGCCTTACTACCATGGGAGCCTCTGGCTTGGGCAGTGGAGGACCACATGCTACAGGAGGTCGATCGGCTGCTCAGATGGGCGGAGCAACTCATAGCTCTAGCGCCCAGCTGACGACGGGGTCGAGCGGTGGCCCAACTACTGGACCTAGTGGAGGCATACATGGTAGTGGTGGAGGCCCACCGGGCAGCGGTGCCCCTGGTGGCGGTGGAGGTGGTCTGGGTGGTGGAGCCCCAGGAGGTGGCGCCCCAGGAGGAGGTGTGTTCCCCGTGGGCCCAGCCGGGGCAATACCAGCACCGGGAGGGGGCAAACTTGGGGGCAACCCACCACCCGTCTTTGATGGAAATCGAGAGGAGAGCTGAAACTTTCTTCGATCCTTTCAAATTTATCGAGGAATGAACCCGACTGTGGACCAGCTTACAGTACCCTACTCATGAGCCATGACCTTCCTCTCGTACATGAGGGGGCATCTGGTGGACGACTGGGTAGATGAGCAGACTGCATGGCTAGACACCCAGATAGCAGGAGGAGTACTGCATAATGAAGAGAACCTATGGAACACGGTCCTTGACCAGTTCATGAATGCCTACACTGACACCACCGAATGAACCAGAGCGTGCCAAGACATCAATAAGTTAAAGATGATTGGTGAAGACATCGACACATATATCACAAAGTTCCAGAACCTTATGACAAAAGCCGGCTATAATCCAGACGAAGCCAACGTCATCAAAAAATTCCAAGTGGGACTCCCTGACAACCTCGTAATCAATGCCATACGCTCCCAACATCCAGTTACATGGGATCAATGGAAGGCGGCGGCGTGACTTCAGCAAGCCAAATACCTCATGCTGAAGCCCTGTCTCACGCGCAACCAACAAAATGAAAAACGAGGGGGGCACACCCGAGACCAGTGGGTCCAAGCCCTTAACAAGGTGCGTGACCCAAACGCCATGGATATTAGCCGCACTAGAGCCCGTGCAACCCTCACAGACGCTGAGAAGCAAAGGATGGTTGTGGAGGGGAGATGTTTCCGATGCAGAGAAAAGGGTCATGTGTCACGTAATTGCCCACAAAAAGGCACTCGCGCTGCTCAAACCACAAGCGACGGAGGAGCGCCTCCTCCTGTCCCCACTACCCCCGCAATATTGCCTCCCCCCCTTGTTACTCAAGTCGCCATATCAGCAAACTGCATACTGTCAAATGATGAAGCGGCTGACGCTCAGATCGCAGCACTTGCCGCTCAACCAAAAGAGGTGTGGGACCTCTTGATGGAGAAGCTTTTTGGAGGAAAGGATTTTCCGAACGCCTGAACCTGTCAGCCTGGGTAAAGGTGTTACACGTGTACTATAGCAGATATTGATCCATGTGAATCCCAGTCCTTTTCAAATCTGCAAACGCGACAGCTGAACGACAGGTCCTACTGGACTCTGGAGCAACTGACAACTTTATTTGTGCGGAACTGCTCAAACAAATGCATCTCAGAACCAGGCCCGTCTCCGCTCCCATAACCATATGGAATGTTGACAGAACCTACAACCGAGATGGCGCGATAACCCAGTACACCGATTTGGCAGTGTGGACTGGTGAGCGCACGAAGATGCTTCGTTTCCTGGTAACCAACCTAGGAAAGGACGAAGTGATCCTGGGCTACCCCTGGTTCTCGGCCTTCAAGCCTGAGATAGAGTGGAGAAATGCCACGCTGAATGAGAACTTCCAACCAGTCGTAATCTTCAGCCTGAACCTCCAGAGCAACTCCATGCCCCTAGAAGCTGCCATCAGGGCCCTACAGGCATATGAGCTCGATGAGGAGGTGTGGGAGCAGGTTGTGAATGAAGAATCGGAGCCAAGCATCACCTTCCTGCAAAAAACGACCACCGCATCAGAACTTGCCCAGCAGGAAGCGGCTAAGAAACAGATCCAAACATTCGAGGAAATGGTTCCTCTGGAATATTGGTCACACCGAAAGGTGTTCAGTGAAGAAGCATCATATCGATTTCCCCCATCCTGTGTATGAGATCACACCATTGAATTACTCCCCGACATGCCTACCACACTCGACTGTAAAGTGTACCCCCTCACTGTGCACGAAGGAGAGGCACTTAAGGCCTTCCTAAACAAACAACTTGAGAAGGCATACATTCGCCCTTCAAAATCCGCCTACGCGTCACCCTTCTTCTTTATCAAAAAGAAGGATGGAAAGCTGCGCCTGGTACAAGATTATTGACGCCTCAATGAACTCACCATAAAAAATCATTACCCCCTCCTGCTTATCCCAGAACTCGTCGATCGCATCCGAACCATGCGGTTATACTCAAAGTTGGACATTTGATGGGGGTATAATAATGTTTGCATCCAGGAGGGAGACAAGTGGAAAGCGGCGTTTAAAACCAACCAAGGACTGTTCGAACTGCGCGTCATGTTCTTCGGCCTCACCAACTCCCCATCCACCTTTCAAACAATGATGGACACCATATTCCGCGACCTCATTCTGACAAACGAGGTCGTTGTCTATATGGATGACATCCTCGTCGCCACCGCCAATGACAAGAACCATCATCGGAAAGTCCTCCATGAAGTACTACGACTTTGTGAAGAACACAATCTCTACGTGAAACTGGAGAAGTGCGAGTTTGAGGTTTACGAAACGGAGTACTTGGGGCTTATTATTGGCCATGGGCGACTGTGGATGGACCCTGTCAAGGTTTGAGGGATCCGGGAATGGCAACCCCCGAAGAGCCTCAAGGAGGTTTGCATGTTCCTAGGGTTCTGCAACTTTTACCGAAGATTCATACAAGGGTTCTCCCAACTCACTTGACCTCTTCACGACCTCACAAAAAAGGAGGTCCAATGGCACTGGGGTGACATACAGCAGAACGCCTTCGAAGATATTAAGAAGCACATATGTGAAGAACCTGTACTCTTATTCCCAGACCTTGCAAAGCCATTTGAACTGGAGGTTGACGCGTCGAATGTCGCAGTTGGGGCTGTGCTAAATCAGCTAGGCCCCAACCAAAAGTTCCACCCCATAGCATTCCACTCCGAGTCATTCACAGAGACAGAATGAAACTACGACATCTATGACCAGGAGCTACTAGCCATGGTCAAAGCGCTACGAGCGTGGAGAACATACCTTGTAGGATCCCCCCATAAAATCATTATCCACACCGACCATGCCAACCTCCAATATTGGAAGGAACCCCGGAAGATAAACTGGAGAATCGCACAAGAATTCCTAGAACTATCAGAATATGATTTCATTCTGAGACACATGGCAGGAACAAAGAACACGTGAGCAGACGCCCTGTCCAGGCGGTTGGATTATGAGTCTGGCGAAGGGGACAACACCGACGTCATCGTCCTACCAGCTGAAAGGTTCATCCGAGCCACCCAAATGTCAATATGTGATATGGATATTTGGTCCAGGGTGGCTCAGAATGCTGATAAGGAAGAAGCGGCACAATGGGCTGAGCACCACAACCTCAAACAGCATGATGGGCTGTGGTGGAAAGATGACGCGTTGGTCGTTGTTGGGGACAATGATCTTAGGCGGGGGGTAATCTCCTTCTTTCACGACTCTCCAAGCATGGGCCACCCTGGAATCGCCAATACGCGCGAACTAGTATGATGCGACTATTGGTGGCCCACCATACGAGAAGACGTTGAGGAGTATGTTAAAGGATGCGCCGTATGTCAGGCCAACAAAATTAACCCCCACCGACAAAAACCCCACCTATTCCCCATATCTACTGACCCCGAAGCAGAGCCATTTGAAGTCGTTGCCATGGACTTTATTATGAAACTACCCCCATCCCAAGGCTTCAACTCCATCCTCACGATCACAGACCACGACTGCTCGAAAGCCGCAATTTTTATACCCTGTCACAAAGCCATCACCACTGAAGGGGTAGCACGACTATACCTCCAGCATGTTTACCCACACTACAGGATGCCCTGCAAACTCATCACAGATAGGGACCCACAATTTACATCTGCATTTATGAAAGGATTGTGCAGCATGCTGGGGATACGGCAGAACATTTCCTCCACGTATCACCCCCAAACAGACGGCCAATCGGAATGTACCAACCAATGGCTGGAACAGTACTTACGTCATTGGAGCAACGTTCAGCAAGACAACTGGGCTGAAGCACTCCCAGTAGCCCAGTTCATGCACAACTCTTGGCCAAATGCTACCACAAAGCACTCCCCATTCTCACTCATTATGGGATGGGAACCATGAACTACTTGGGTCTCAAAACCCACTGCAGTACCATCAGTCAACCAGCGCTTAGATGAAATGACCACGAGGTGACAGCACACACAAGATTGCATTAAACATGCGCAAAACCTTATGGCAAAGAAGGGAAGAAGCCATTTTATTCCCTACGCCAAAGGAGCCCAGGTCTGGCTGGAAGGAACGAACCTCAGAACCTTCTACCCCACTGCGAAGCTGGCCCCTAAACGTCATGGACCCTTCTGAATCAAGAAGGTCTTATCAACAGTGACATATGAGTTGGAGCTGCCAAGCACATGGAAGATACACCTGGTATTCCATGCAAACCTTCTCACACCATATAAGGAGACGGAGCTGCATGGGGAGAACTTCCCGCGTCCTCCCCCTGAACTCGTGGATGGAGAAGAGGAATTCAAAGTGGAGCAGATCATGGGGTCGCGGCTCCATGGACGAGGGTGCAAACTTCAGTTCCTAGTCAAGTGGAAAGGCTTTCCCATGAGTGACAGCTCGTGGGAGCCAGCTGACCATGTCAAGCATGTGCCAGATGCAATCGCCAACTTCCATTGCCGACACTCAACAGCCGATGGAGCGGGGCGAAAGTTATAAGAAGACAGGGAAACAAAGAACGGCCCCCACATCCCCACTCATTATGACGACTCCCATCCCTTATGACACCATCCCAGCAACTGACCGACCCCGTCCCCCATCAGCCCTCATCCTCGAACGACTCACGGTCCCGTCACAATCAGAGGGAATTCCCACTCCCTTCGTGTCTCGGACACCCTATTTGGTCATCCCCTCATGACCGCCGACTCCTGTCCTCGCCATAGCACTCAATGTTTCCCCTACGAGCCCAACACCCCCACCATCATCCCCTCCACCACTTGAACCCACAGTAGCTCCCCTCTTGGAAGCACCCCCAGGCCTCACGCCCATCATTCCCCTGTCACAGCTAGCATCTGAGCTTCCCCACCCTTACTCGCTAACTCCAGCGGCACCCCCTCGTCAGCTACGACCAGACCCTTGTCTGGCATCATTAGATGACAATGAGGAGCCAGTTGACGAAGGGGATGACGAGGAGTCTGACGACCCCAGACTCCCATTCTTCCTCAATGCTCCTGATACCCCGTTCTTCTTCCCCCTGATGATCCCACTGGAGGACAATGTCGCGAAAGTCCAGGTGAAGTACATTTACTATCGCTGGGATTATCGAGAGATCATCAGAACCCAGGGAAGGGGAAAGCCATGTTACTGCCAGGAGGTTTACCTGTCGACACCACATCCCACTGCTATGCACCCTGCCATCTTGCCTCACCAGCTTGCCATTTTCAGTCCACAAGATCCACGTGCCATCACCATTAACGAGGTACTGAGCAAGCTCAAAAAACCCTGCCGATCTGCAGAGGTCACGAGATTGCGGCAGTGCCTCGGAGACAAGATCGCTCTGGACACGCGGAGGGCAGATCTCCGACGGCTTGAACAGGAGGCTACTCGCAACCAATTCCACCTGAATGCCAAGCTACAAGGCATCACAAAGCACATGCAGTATGCAGGCGCCATCCCACTCATCACTGATAAATTCATTGAGCTCACCACCTGTAACGTTACCACAGGAACGTTATGTGCGACGTGCACGTCACTAAGTCGTTCAAGCCGAGGTAACGGGATGCGAGTCGATCGGTTAAGATCAAGTTCGATGATGAATAAGCACCACACGGTCTCCTCAGACATGTGGATGGTAGTCGAGAATTCTGGGGTTCAAGCGCAAAGGCGAACCAAAGTCGTGCTCAAGCGAAACAGCGAGCGTACTAGTCGTTCGTGGATTGACAACGATGTGGTATTACACAAGAAGTCAAGTCTACTGTACAAGCTAGGTAGCATGCGACTTATATACTAGTACAGGATGTTTGTACACAACAAACATATGGCGCAATATGTTGGTTCTGGGTAAAAGCGGAACAAAGGCACAACTATAGTAGGAAACATGGTGATTGCGCGGGGCCTCGTGCGGGTCAGCTGAGTCCGGAGCGCCGTGAACTTTAATATACAGGGAAGGGGACGTAAAGGCGTATCGTGCGGTAACGAGATCATCAGAAACGGTTGGGCGCGTAAGGAGTTATGGGCATATCAAGATGGGATGTGGGAATGAGAAGCAAGGAACGGAAGCGTCCAAGGGAAAAGAAGGGAAAAATTGTAACATTACCCCCCTGTTAGACCTGAAGTCGCCACGACTTCAGTCACTGCCAACTGTTGATAAGTGACCTTTGCGCACTTAGTGGCTCTGGACGGACCGGACTTGCAGCATGGACTGCTTTAGATAAGATATATAGGACTTGTAGATTAGATATTATGATCTGTACAATTTCGGACTTTCTTCTTATCTATGACATCATGTACAATGACATCATTTGGACTTCTCTGGACTCTACATTTGTACTTTGTGTCCTTGTACTTTCCTTTGTTCTATCCTTATTGTGATGTCACTATGATATCATCGTGGTCTGGATTTCTTTTGTTCTTATCGCCTTGTTCTCCTCTTGTATATTCCTCTTGTCCCATACTGAGAACAATGCTCCTTGTAATACGTGACTCTATGTTACCCTCCTTGTATCAGTGTCACTCTCTGTAAAGTATAAGTAGTGTAACTTGTACGCTCCTGGTCCACATCAGTTCCTCACTGCTTGTGTGCCAGGTATGTTCCCTCCTCTCCAATATTATCAGTTCCTCACTGCTTGTGTGCCAGAACTACCTTCTAGCTTCTCTTGCAAGATCCCCCTCTGCTGCTTCCAGCTGCTCAGTGTATCTCACCACAGTCTCCCTTGTCACTGTGAGTATGCTGTCCATCTCTGCTGTTCATCACCAACGTAGTCGTACACGTCAGCGCTGGGGTTGTTAGTCTCGTCATCCCGGTCCTCTACTGGGCAGATGTGTCGTCAGAGGAACAGATACCTCCCTCGCTCTCCACACCGCCTACACGCTTCGTACTGTGGGCACTCAATCTCATCGTGCCGCGCGTCGAACCTCAGACACTTCCCGCACCAGCGGGGGCACTCAGAGGGTTCCTCGAATGCTGGGGTGATGGGCGCGAGGCGATGAATAAGGCAATTTTCGAAAGCGTGAGCCCGACTTGCGCACCATACACAAACGCCGGTTGGCGGCTTGTTGGGGCATTCGCTCGCTTTGTGCCCACGTTTTTTGCACCAGTAACACTTGCACCTCTTCTGCGTCTGGCTAGGCCCGTCTACTAGGCATGGCATTTCGACAGGTCCTCCGGGCCGTGGTACAAGCGGAAGCTCAGGAAAGTAATGACGAGGGTGTACAGGGCGCATGGTGAGCTCGACAAATTTGTCAGTGATAAGAGGAATGGCGCCTGCATACTGCATGCGCTTCGTAATGCCCTGTAACTTGGCATCCAAGTGAAACTGGTCCCTCATGGCCTCCTGCTCTAGGCGGCGCAAGTCTGCCCGTTGTGCGTCCAGAGTGATCTTATCTCCGAGACACTGTCGCAACCTCGCAACCTCCGCCAAGAGACGGGGGTTTTTGAGTTCGCTCAGTACCTCATTGATAGTAATGGCTCGGGGGTCTTGTGGACTAAAGACGGCAAGCTGGTGAGGTGAGATGGCGGGGTGCATCGCAGTGGGGCGTGGTGTTGACAAGTAGACCTCTGGGCAGTAACAAGGTTTCCCTCTGCCTAGGGTGCCGATGATCTTGCGGTAGTCCCATCGATAGTAAATATACTTCGCCTGGACCTTCGTGACATCGTCCTCCAGAGGTATCATCAATGGGAAGAAGAATGGGGTATCGGGGGCGTTAAAGAAGAATGGTAGGCCAGGATCATCTGACTCCTCATCATTCCCCTCGTCAACCGGCTCCTCGTCATCATCTAACGATGCGAGCCGAGGGTCAGGCCAAAGTCGTCGTGGGGGTATGGCGGGTGTTGCGGCCGGACTTTGAGACGGATAATACGGTACAAAGTCGAAGTGAACGCTTACTACATGGTTATGACTACGGTAGTAAGCGAAGATTAGTCATGGACTTGTTATCAGTCAGCAGGAGTCGTAGTAGCATGTGATAGTACTATGACTCACTACTAGGATAGCGGTAGTAGGGTTCGAGCTATTATCGCTAGTAGTTACCATCTTAAAGAGGCGCTTTAAAGCTGCCTCTACAATCTGTATAAATAGTGGGTTGCAAAGACCAAGATACGCCATCTTGGTCTTCTTCAAAATACCACTCTCGTCTTCTATTCCTAGGAGGAACTCTTGAAGCCTTCTCCACTCCTAAAGGGAAGACTTCGTCTCTAGTCCTGACCTTCGAGTCTAGGATCCTGGCCCTTTCGACGCGACAAGTCGGAGTTGCCTTGATATTGATCGGGCGTATACTGTGGATTGCCTTGGTCGTTTTCTACGGCCTTACCGAAACTCTACGAGGACACCTACGACCAGCTAAGTAGTGGACGCCTTTCTACGAGCTCAAGTCGGGCTAAACACCGTGGTAGCGTTACATTAAGACCAAGATCACCAATCGTGGCGTTCACTACAAGAGATCAGTGGAGAAACTTTCGACCCTACAACCTCGAAACCAGAGGAGAACGATCAGTACCGCGACGATTCCTGGGCGCAGCCAGGTGGAGAGAATACAGAGGAGACACCGGCTACTTCGTAGATTTCCCAGGGGAGGCAATCAGATACCGACCAGTTGAGTTCAACTACTCCAACTTCTGCTGGACGGAGATTACGTGGAACCCCATAGACAACCGGTGGGACGTTGTTAGACCAGCGGGAAGACACTACCGCTGCGATATTGACTCCAGAGAACTTCACGGAGACGACTGGGGATCACTAGACGGCGACAGCAGCAGCAGTGAAGAGGAAGAAGCCCCCAGGGAACACGCACCCTCGGAATCAAGCCACGAAGAACCAGTAGAAGAACACACAGCCACAGAAAGTGAAATACAACCAGGAACAGGAGACGACTCGAGCTTGTTGGCACACATAGCTGAGTCACTACATATTACAGTACCAGAAGAGATTCATATCCGAAGTCCCATGGCCACAGCAACCGAAACACAAGCAATGGAAGAAGTACAACGTATCAGGGAAGAGGCCGAAGCCATCCTCAATCCCATCAACCCCAACACCGGACACCGAATGACGGCTGACGACGCAGCCCTTTTCAGAGCAATAGGACCAGACCACCCGGACCCACCGGAAGGACCACCACCACCACCAGGGGGACTCCCAGGTGGATTCCCAAGCCAAGGTCCGACCGGAGGAGGGTTCCCGGGAGGGGGTCGACCACCGAATGGAGGAGGACCTCCGCCAGGAGGACCTCTAGCCGGAGAACCTCAAAGAGGAGGACATGGATCGGACAGGCTATCAGGTGAACCCCCGACCGTATTCGATGGAGACCGTACTAAATACGAAGCATTCCTTACACAATGGCACGTGTACTGGGGGATGAACTTGGACGCCCCCATCATGCAGAACGAATACCGACGATCCCTCCTTTTCTTGGGGTACGTCAAAGGGATCAACGTCAGCGAATGGACACTATCCATCCTCGAATGGCTCAATCGGGAAGTACGACGAGGAGTAAGCCAATACTCCCAGACACTGTGGAATCATGTGGCCACAGAATTCGCCAAACGATTCTCGAACATACTCGAGGAGGAACAGGCTCAAGCAGAACTACAGAAGGGAATCAAGATGATAGGGGAGGATATTGACGCGTACGTAGTCAAGTTTGAGCAACTAGCCAGAAAAGCTCACTACAACTTGAACGACCGACAAACCATCGACCGGTTCACTGCGGGATTACCACGAGCCCTGTTCATGAAGGTCTACGAACTAGACGAACCACACACGTTCGAAGATTGGAAGAGATGCGCGCTACGAAGGCAGAAGCAATATATACACATGAAAGCGCGCCTCGACAACTTCAAAACAAAGACACCACCTTCATCTGCCCAACCACGGTGGAGGCCGCAACCCCCGAACTGGGGACCACCACGAGGACCCCCCCCCTCCTAGATATGATCCAAACGCGATGGACACATCGGCCGACAGAACTCGCGCCAGGGTAGCAGAAGTTGGAGACCCCAACAGACCCTTTATCCCAAGACCGCAAAGAGGAGGATACGGAAGAGGAGGAGGGCCTCCACCTCGAGACATGAGGACAGTTGTCTGCTACAACTGCAATCAAATGGGACACTTCTCACGAAATTGCCCACAGCCACGCCGTCGAGCAACTGCCAGCCGAATGGCAGATACGGACTATTACACCCAGGAAGAGCCACCCACACAAGTCAGAGCAGCAAACACGGCACCTCCGCAACAACGAGCAAAAGACTGGTTGGCCGGGGTAGCCGGAGAATCAGACGACGTAAAAGACCTTATCCTTCAAGAAATGTGGGGGAAAGAGGGTTTTCAGAACGCCTGAACCCATCGGCCTGGGTGAGGGCAGTTAAATGTAACTCTGTAATCATGACTCGCTACCGTTCGCTTCGAATTCCAGTATCGATTCGTACAAGTTACGCTATGGCCGACATCAAAGCTCTCGTAGACTCGGGGGCCACCGACAACTTCATGAGACCATCATTCGCTCGAAGAATGGGCCTAGGTTTACAACAACTAGAACGCCCACGAAAAATATGGAACATAGACAACACCGAAAACAAAGCGGGCAGTATCACCCACTACATAGACCTCGAGGTACAGACTAATCAAAAACGACAGAAGCTGCGCTTCCTAGTCATGGACATCGGAAACGAAGATTTGGTACTAGGATATCCTTGGTTAGCCGCATACGAACCTACGATCAACTGGAGGTATGCAACCATCCACGAAAAAATGCTGCCGGTGGTGATCCGATCCATAAATCCCACAACGGAATACCACATCATCGGCGCCCTCAAAACAGAAGACAAACAAGAGATACTGAACAAACTCGCTGACGAGTGTCAGATACGTACCACCGCAACCGAGTTAGCGATCGAAGCTAAACAATTTCATGACAAGGTAGAACTCCCAGCAGTATACCAAAAATTCGCGAAAATCTTCAACGAAGAAGCATCAAATCGATTCCCACCGTCCAGGCCATGGGATCACGCCATCGAGTTTAAAGAAGGAACCCCAGCGGCCATTGACTGCAAGGTCTATCCCATGACGCAGGAGGAAGACGGCAAATTGAAGGAATTCCTCGACGAACAACTGAAGAAAGGCTACATACGACCATCGAAGTCTCCCTACGCGTCTTCATTCTTCTTCATCAAAAAGAAGGATGGAAAACTCCGACCAGTACAGGACTACAGGAAGATCAACGCTGTTACTATTCGCAATCAATATCCCCTACCCCTCATATCGGACCTAATCACAGACCTAAGCCAAGCACACACCTACACGAAACTCGACGTTCGCTGGGGGTATAACAACGTTCGTATTAAAGAAGGGGACGAATACAAGGCCGCCTTCAAGACACGGTACGGTCTCTTTGAACCCACAGTTATGTACTTCGGACTTACCAATTCACCGGCCACGTTCCAAACGATGATGAACACCATTTACCGAGACGTCATCATCAAACACGAACAAAAGGGGACTATCATACGAGTATACATGGACGACATCGGCATCGCAACCAGAGACCCAGCGGGACAAAGAGAACACGAGGAAGCAGTAAGCGACGTGCTTCAAGTAGCCATGGAACACGATCTGTACTTCAAACTCGAAAAATGCCTCTTCAACAAGCCGCGAATGGATTACCTGGGGGTAATCCTTGAAAAGGGGGTAACACGCATGGACCCGGTAAAAATTTCTGGCATCAAGGACTGGCCCACACCCACAAAGGTTCGTGACGTACGATCCTTCCTAGGCTTCTGCAATTTTTACCGACTCTTCATTCGCGGCTTTGCCACACACGCTAAATCGCTCAACAAACTCACGAGAAAGGACGCGGAATGGAAATGGACAGACGAAGAAGACAAAGCCTTCCGGAAGCTTAAAACCCTAGTCACAGAAGAACCCATACTTGCCCATCCAAAACTCGACGACCCGTTCGAACTCGAAGTGGACGCATCAGGATTCGCAACAGGCGCAGTCCTACTCCAGAAGAAAGAGGACGGCAAGCGACACCCAATCGGCTACTATTCGACCACGCTCAATGAAGCGGAACGTAACTACGACATATACGATCTGGAACTCTTAGCAATCGTCAAAGCGCTCAGGCATTGGAGACCCCTACTAGCCGGATCACCGCACAAGATCAAAATCTATTCGGACCACATGAACCTCCAATATTGGAAGCTCCCGCAAAAAATAAGCTGGAGAGTCGCAAGGGAAGTACTGGAACTTATGGAATACAATTTCGAAATTCACCATATCCCAGGAAAGAAGAACGGTCGTGCCGACGCACTATCGAGACGACCGGACTACGACCAAGGAGAACGGGATAACGAAAACGTAATAGTACTACCCGAGGATGTCTTCGCACGAGCAACCACCATACAGGCAGCACAGGACCCCCCACAAAAAGAAATAATCCTACGCTACTGGGTAGACCCCCAACAACTGAAATTCATCAATGGAGCATGGTATCGACAAGGAAAGTACGTGATCACCGGATCCCTAGACGAGAAACGGGAACTCATCGCTGCACATCACGACCCTCCGGTACATGGACACCCCGGAATCGCGCGAACCACGAGGCTAATAGAAAGACGATACTGGTGGCCGGAACTGAAGCAGGACGTCCGAAACTACGTACAAGGATGTGCCGAATGTCAACGGCACAAAGTCAATACGCGACCCACAAAAGCCCCACTGGTGCCTATTACACCAAAGGAAGACGCACTCCCGTTCGAAACCATAGCCCTCGACTTCATCACAAAACTCCCAACGTCACAAGAATTCGACACTATCCTGACCGTGACGGACCACAATTGCAGCAAAGCCTCGGTATTCATCCCTTGCAACGAAGAGATCACAGCTGAAGAAACCGCCGGACTCTACGCCACCCATGTCTTCAAACGATTTGGACTACCGTCAAAAATCATCAGCGACCGAGACCCCAGATTCGCCTCAAAATTTACCCGAGAACTGTGCCGAATCCTTGGAATCCAACAAAATATTTCAACGGCATATCACCCGCGGACGGACGGACAATCCGAAAGGACCAATCAATGGCTAGAGCAATATCTTTGCTTCTGGACCAACGAACGGCAAGACAACTGGGCGGCCTTTCTACCGATAGCAGAATTCGCGCACAACAATTGGCCTCACGAGACGACAAGGAAGTCTCCGTTCTCCCTCCTTATGGGGTACGACCCGCGCGCTGACTGGCTCGATAAGCCATCTCCAATCCCACAGATCACCACGAGGCTGGAGCAATTCCAAGAAGCACGGAAAGAAGCCCAAGAGCTTATCAGAAAGGCGCAACTCATGTGGGTCAAACACTGAGATACCCCCAAGTTCCAAGTAGGAGACTATGTATGGCTAGAAGGACGCCACCTAAGAACCAACCAACCAACTCCCAAACTGGCGGCAAGACGGCATGGACCTTTCAAGATCACACGGACCCTATCGCCAGTGAACTATCAACTGGAACTCCCCACGCAGTGGAGTATCCACCCTGTATTCCACATCGATCTTCTCACACCTTATCGAGAGACGCTCATGCACGGAGAAAACTTCCAGCGCCCACCACCAGACTTGATAGAAGGAGAAGAAGAATACAAAGTCGAGAAGGTTCTGGACCATCGGCACTTCGGCAGAAAGAAGCGCCTTCAGTATCTGATCAAATGGAAGGGATACCCCGACTCGGAGAATCAGTGGGTCGATAAGCACGACGTGTTTGCAGACGATGCCTTAGCTGAGTACAAATTATCAAACCCCCGACTCACGAGTAGCTTAAAAGCAGGAAGAACGGAAGGACACTCCCCATCCCCACTTCACTCTTATCACGCTGGAGCCCTCTTCTCTTCCATATTCTCAACCATGTCCATTTCCTCTTCCGCCGAGGCCATCTCTCGCGTTGCCCGAAACGCGGGACCGCTCACCTATCAAGAGGTCGTCGACGCCCTCCAGTCCACGATCCCCGCCTCCTACGACGACGGTACCAGTAACCCCACCACCTGGTGGGTCCTCTCCCAAGACGGCCAGCGGATCAACGAGATCCCCTTCACGACGGCCGAAGTTGATTGGCTTCGCCAGGCTCTCCCAGAGCTTGAGCGTTCCCCATCTCGACCTGTCCCAGTACGAGTCGAGTATCGAGTCGAGGAAGAAACCCAAGACGCCGGCAACGATCAACTGGGAGCGATGGCAAGAGCAGAAGTGGAGACAAATCGCAGAGGACTGGCAGAGGGAGCAGCTGCGGAAGGCGGCGGAGAGGCGCCGAGAAGCCCTTCGGAGGCGACGCGAGTGGACGCGAGAGAGGAAGGAGCGGCAGGAGGCGAAGAGACTATCCTCGAACAGGTCCGAGGAAGTCTAACGGATCACTACCCAGCTGAGCACCCACTAATCTCGACTGCCACCGACACTGACGACCCCCGTGAAACCCCATACGCATGCGACACGCAGGGACGTCCCCTCTATCGGGGGGGCACAAGGGTAGATGCGCCGCCCCCCTTCCCTCTCTTCCGACTCCGACATGCCGCCCTTGGGCCGCCTCCCCATGGTTACAAGTACAACCGTGGGGAGGACTTCGTGCACTACCCTATCACCGATGGGCAAGGGGTTACGCGTCAAGCCGCGTATGTGCAGGTTGTCATGGGGGCTGACCCCATCGTGCTGGGGCTCGTACCCGACAGCGAGAAGGTGTACTCGCAGCCCTTGTATGCGGAGCCCCACGTCAAGGCCACGGGGAAGGAACAATACCCCCAGGAAGACATGGCCCTCTTCGCCGGCGGATACCACAACCGCCCCCGCTTCGATCGCGCCATCGGGGAGCTTCACGACGTCAGCCTTAAGGCGGAGGTGCACCGGTACCGCGCCTACGCGTACGAGGCTGAGCGAATGGAGCAGCGTCTCCACCAACTCGCCGCCGCGCTCGGAGGAATCAAGGGGGAGCTTGCTAGAAGTAAGTTCCGACTCGAGATGGCTGACACGTTGGAGCGGGTCGAGGAGGTACAAGCGGGATGGATGTCGGGACCGCGCCTTCGCCGGCGTCGTGGGCACCGCGGCTGAAAAGGGGGTGATGTTGCGGCCGGACTTTGAGACGGATAATACGGTACAAAGTCGAAGTGAACGCTTACTACATGGTTATGACTACGGTAGTAAGCGAAGATTAGTCATGGACTTGTTATCAGTCAGCAGGAGTCGTAGTAGCATGTGATAGTACTATGACTCACTACTAGGATAGCGGTAGTAGGGTTCGAGCTATTATCGCTAGTAGTTACCATCTTAAAGAGGCGCTTTAAAGCTGCCTCTACAATCTGTATAAATAGTGGGTTGCAAAGACCAAGATACGCCATCTTGGTCTTCTTCAAAATACCACTCTCGTCTTCTATTCCTAGGAGGAACTCTTGAAGCCTTCTCCACTCCTAAAGGGAAGACTTCGTCTCTAGTCCTGACCTTCGAGTCTAGGATCCTGGCCCTTTCGACGCGACAAGTCGGAGTTGCCTTGATATTGATCGGGCGTATACTGTGGATTGCCTTGGTCGTTTTCTACGGCCTTACCGAAACTCTACGAGGACACCTACGACCAGCTAAGTAGTGGACGCCTTTCTACGAGCTCAAGTCGGGCTAAACGCCGTGGTAGCGTTACAGCGGGCGTCAATGAGTAGGGATGCGGGAGATCGGAGGCCAGCTGTGACATCGGAACAACTGGTGTGATACCTGGGGGTGCTTTGAGGAGCGGGGCTACTGTGGGCTCTAGTGGTGGCGGAGAAGAGGGTGGGGGTGTGGGACTGGTAGGGGAAACATTGAGGGCGATGGCGAGGACGGGGGTTGGGGGTCGTGAAGGGACGACTGAATAAGGTGTTCGAGATACGAAGGGAGTGGGGATGCCTTCCGCCTGTGAGGGGACGGTGAGCCTCTCAAGGATGAGAGCGGATGGAGGGCGGGGTCGGTCGGTTGCTGGGACAGTGTCGTGAGGAGTGGGGGTTGTCATGATAGGCAGGGATATGGGAATTGTTCTTTTACTCCCTGTCTTCTTATAGCTTTCTCCCTGCTCCATCGGCCGTTGGGTTGTGGCGATAGAAGTCGGCGATTACATCTGGCACGTGTTTGACGTGGTCAGCTGGTTCCCAGGAGCTATCGCTCATGGGAAAGCCCTTCCACTTGACTAGGAATTGTAGTTTGCGCCCATGTCCATGGAGTCGCGACCCCATGATCTGCTCCACTTCAAATTCTTCTTCTCTGTCCATGAGGTCGGGGGGAGGACGTGGGAAGTTTTCCCCATGTAGTTCCGTCTCCTTATATGGCGTGAGGAGGTTCGCATGGAATACCGGGTGTATCTTCCACGTGGTCGGTAGCTCCAACTCGTACGTCACTGCTGATAAGACCTTCTTGATTCAGAAGGGGCCGTGACATTTGGGGGCTAGTTTCGCAGTGGGGTAGAAGGTTTTCAAGTTTGTCCCTTCCAGCCAGACCTGGGCTCCTTTGGCGTAGGGGATAAAGTGACTTCTTCCCCTCTTTGCCATTAGTCCTTGCGCATGCTTAATGCAGTCTTGTGCGTGCTGCCACCTCGTGGTCATCTCGTCTAGGCATTGGTCAACCGATGGTGCAGGGGTGGGTTTCGAAACCCAATTGGTTCGTGGTTCCCACCCCATAATGAGTGAGAATGGGGAGTGTTTTGTTGTAGCATTTGGCCAGGAATTGTGCGCAAACTGTGCCACTGGGAGTGCTTCCGCCCAGTTATCCTGTTGCACATTGCTCCAATGGCGCAGATATTGTTCCAGCCATTGGTTGGTGCGTTCCGATTGGCCGTCTGTTTGGGGGTGATATGCGGTGGAGATGTTTTGTCGTATCCCAAGCGTGCTGCACAACCCTCTCATGAATGCAGACGTGAATCGTGGGTCTCAGTCTGTAATAAGTTTGTGTGGTATCCCATAGTGTGGGTAGACATGTTGGAGGTATAGTCGAGCTACTCCCTCAGCAGTGATAGTTTCGTGACAAGGTATGAAGATCGCAGCTTTCGAACAGTCATGGTCGGTGATCGTAAGGATGGAGTCAAATCCTTGCGACGGAGGTAGTTTGGTGATGAAGTCCATAGCAATGACTTCAAATGGTTCTGCCTCCGGGTCAGTGGATATAGGGAATAAGTGGGGTTTTTGTCAGTGGGGGTTGATT
Organism: Lactarius vividus; assembly: GCA_021527035.1. Taxonomy (NCBI): domain Eukaryota; kingdom Fungi; phylum Basidiomycota; class Agaricomycetes; order Russulales; family Russulaceae; genus Lactarius; species Lactarius vividus. The sequence continues at coordinate 57,018 of JAKELG010000185.1, read as the reverse complement.
TTGTTGGCCTGACATACGGCGCATCCTTTGACATTGTTACGTTTGGCCTTCCGGTACGCGCCACTACGCCACCACGTGACCAAGAAGATTCGTCCCCCGTGAAGTTTGTCGCTTGGAGTCCCGCAAGAGATCCGTTAGACGCCGATGCGCAAGCAGCCGAAGAAGCCGAGGCTAGGGAACGCCTCTGGAAGTTCCACCAAAGTCGCGCCCTACACCTGCGCGCAGCAATACTGGCTACCCAGTATATGTTCCCCCAAGATCCGCCGCAACGCCCGGAAGATTAACGCCGGATGACGTCATTGCCCGTCACGTGACCCTGGCACGTGACCTGGCCTAGAATGCACCAGAAGAATCCAGATGAGTCTGTGCCTGGATTGAAACGTGTGTTATCAATTATGCCTGGTTTGTGATCCGTTACTGTATTTGTCTTGATTTTCCCGTGCCTCGTCCCTGTGGCTTGATGCGCCCATGGACTGTATGTTTCAGCCACCATCAGTGGCGTTGGACATGTGCTTTCCGCAGTTCCGCAGTTTCCGCAGTACTCATGTGACAGTTGTATTAGGTTTCAGCTGAGTTCCAATAGCTCTCCCTACGAGTATAAGTAGCACGTAGAAGCGACCTTAGACGGTAGCTTTGACTTCTTGTATATTCCGTACAACCTAGTCCGAGTAATCCCCCAGTTCCCCTCTGCTCTCAATCCCCATCCTCTCCTCTTTGCCCTACGTGCCCTCGGAGTTAGTCCAGCATCACAGCGGCGTCCGTACCCTACGCAGACCTCGGAGTTAGTCCCTCTGCTACAGCGGTGTCCCCCTCCTCGTCACGTGACCGATTGATTGAGCGTGCGAGCTCAGCGTATACGAGCGAAGTCATTCATTTCTTTTACCTTTTTGTTGCTATCCGAGTCCTTCAGATCGTCCGTTTCGGACTTATCCTCGAAGACCAAGAACGACGGCAAGCGTTAGCTCAGGCGACAGAACAAGAGCGGGTCAACACCAAGGTCGTTAGGAACCCCTGAGAACCGGTCGAGTGCGATCTCCCGAAGTGCGCCCTACGGAGCGTAACAGACATACTCTTCAACGTCTTCTCATATAGTGGGCCACCAATAGTCATGTCGTACTAGTTCATGTGTATTGGCGATTCCAGGGTGGCCCATGCTTGGAGAGTCGTGAAAGAGAGCAATTACCCCCCGCTTAAGATCGTTGTCCCCAACAACGACTAATGTGTCTTCTTTCCACCACAGCCCATCGTGCTGTTTGAGGTTGTGGTGTTCGGCCCATCGTGCTGCTTCTTCCTTACTAGCGTTCTGAGCCACCCAGGACCAAATATCCATATCACATATTGACATTTGGGTGGCTCGGATGAACCTCTCTGCTGGTAGGACGATGACGTTGGTGTTATCCCCTTCGCCGGATTCGTAGTCCGACCTCCTGGATAGGGCATCTGCGCGTGCATTCTTTGTTCCGGCTACGTGTCTCAGAATGAAATCGTACTCTGACAACTCTAGGAACTCACGCGCGATCCTTCGGTTGATCTTTTGGGGTTCTTTCCAGTATTGGAGGTTGGCGTGGTCGGTGTGAATAATGACTTTATGAGGAGATCCTACGAGGTATGTTCTCCACGCTCGTAGTGCTTTAACCATGGCTAGTAACTCCCGATCATAGATGTCGTAGTTTTGTTCCGTCTCCGTGAATGATTCGGAGTGGAATGCTACGGGGTGGAACCTTTTGTTGGTGCCTAGCTGATTCAGCACTGCTCCGACCGCGACGTTTGATGCGTCAACCTCTAACTCAAACGGCTTGGTAAGGTCCGGGAATAAGAGCACTGGTTCTTCGCATATGTGCTTTTTGATATCTTCAAAGGCATTCTGCTGTATGTCACCCCAGTGCCATTGGGTCTCCTTTTTTGTTGGGTCGTGAAGAGGTCGGGCAAGTTGGGAGAACCCTCGTATGAACCTCCGGTAGAAGTTGCAGAATCCTAAGAACGCGTGGACCTCCTTGAGACTTTTCGGGGGTTGCCATTCCCGGATCCCTCGCACTTTAACGGGGTCCATCCGTAATCACCTGTGGCCAATAATGAGGCCTAAGTACTCCGTTTCATAGACCTCGAACTCGCACTTCTCCAGTTTTACATAGAGATCGTGTTCTTTGCAAAGCCGTAGTACTTCATGGAGGATCTTCCGATGATGGTGTTTGTCGTCTGCGGTGGCAACGAGGATATCGTCCATGTAAACAACGACTTCGTTTGTCAGGATGAGGTCACGGAAGATGGTATCCATCATCGTTTGGAAGGTGGACGGGGAATTGGTGAGGCCGAAGAACATGACGCGCGGTTCAAACAGGCCTTGGTTGGTTTTGAACGCCGCTTTCCATTCATCTCCTTCCTGGATGCGAACATTATTGTACCCCCATCGGATGTCTAATTTCGAGTATAGTCGTGCGGTTCGGATACGATCAACGAGTTCGGGGATAAGTGGGAGGGGGTAGTGGTTTTTTTATAGTGAGTTCGTTGAGACGTCGATAGTCCTGTACAGGGCGCAGCTTTCCATCCTTCTTTTTGATAAAGAAGAAGGGCGACGCATAGGCGGACTTCAAAGGGTGAATATATCCCTTCTCGAGTTGTTCGTTCAGGAAGGCCGTAAGTGCCTCTCCTTCGTTTGCAGTGAGTGGGTACACCTTGCAATCGAGTGCGGTGGGCGCGTCGGGGAGTAATTCGATGGCATGGTCCCAGACACGGGATGGAGGGAATCGATGTGCCGCTTCTTCACTGAACACCTTTCAGTGTGACCAATATTCTGGAGGAACCATTTCCTCAAATGTTCGGATCTGTCTTTTTGCCGCTTCCTGCTGGGCGAGTTCTGACGCGGTGGTCGTCTTTCGCAGGAAGGTAATATTTGGCTCCGACTCTTCGTTCACAACCTGTTCCCATGCCTCCTCATCGAGCTCATGTGCCTGCAGGGCCCTGATGGCGGCCTCCAATGGCATGGTGTCGTTCTGAAGGTTCAGGCTGGAGATTACAACCGGTTGGAAGTTTTCGTTCAGCATGGCGTTTCTCCATTCTATCTCAGGCTCGAAGGCCGAGAACCAGGGGTAGCCCAGGATCACTTCATCCTTTCCCAGGTTGGTTACCAGGAAACGAAGTGTCTTCGTGCGCTCACCCGTCCACACCGCCAAATCGGTGTACTGGGTTATTGCGCCGTCTCGGTTGTAAGTCCCGTCAACGTTCCATATGGTGATGGGAGCGGAGACGGGCCGGGTTCCGAGGTGTGTTCATTTGAGCAGTTCTGCGCAAATAAAGTTGTCGGTTGCTCCAGAGTCCAATAGGACCTGTCGTTCGGCTGTCGCATTTGCAGATTTGAAAAGGACTGGAATTCGCATAGATCGATATCTGCTATAATACACGTGTAACGCCTTTGCCCAGGCCGACGGGTTTAGGCGTTCGGAAAATCCTTTCCTCCAAAAAGCTTTTCCACCAAGAGGTCCCGCACTTCTTTTGGTTGAGCGGCCATCGCTGCGATCTGAGCGTCAGCCGCTTCATCATTCGACAGTACGCGGTTTGCTGATATGGCGACTCGAGTAACGAGGGGGGGAGGCGATACTGCGGAGGTAGAGGGGATGGGAGGAGGCGCTCCTCCATCGCTTGTGGTCTGAGCAGCGCGAGTGCCTTTTTGTGGGCAATTACGCGACACATGACCCTTTTCTCCACATCGGAAACATCTCCCCTCCGCGACCATCCTTTGCTTCTCAGCGTCTGTGAGGGTAGCACGGGCTCTAGTGCGGCTAATATCCATGGCATTTGGGTCACGCGCCTTGTTGAGGGCTTGGACCCACTGGTCTCGGGTGTGACCTCCTCGTTTTTTGTTTTGTCGGTTGCGCGTAAGGCGAGGCTTCAGCATAAGGTATTTGGCTTGTTGAAGTCTTGCCACTGCTTTCCATTGATCCCATGTAACTGGATGTTGGAAGCGTATGGCATTGATTATGAGGTTGTCAGGGAGTCCCACTTGGAATTTTTTGATGACATTGGCTTCGTCTGGATTATAGCCAGCTTTTGTCGTGAGGTTTTGGAACTTTGCAATGTACGTGTCGATGTCTTCGCCAATCATCTTCAGCTTATCGATGTCTTGGCGCGCTCTGGTTCGTTCAGTGGTGTCGGTGTAGGCGTTCGTGAACCGGTCAAGGACCGTATTCCATAGGTTTTCTTCGTTGTGCAGTACTCCTCCTGCTATCTGGGTGTCTAGCCACGCGGTTTGCTCATCTACCCAATCGTCCACCAGATGTCCCCTCATATAGGAGAGGAAAGTCATGGCTCGCGAATAGGGTACTGTGAGCTGGTCCACAGTTGGGTTCATCCCTCGATAAATTCGAAAGGATCGAAGGAAGTTTCGACTCTCCTCTCGATTTCCATCGAAGATGGGTGGTGGGTTGCCCCTGAGTTTGCCCCCTCCCGGTGCCGGTATTGCCCTGGCTGGGCCCACGGGGAGCGCACCTCCTTCAGGGGCTCCTCCGCTGGGGGCTCCTCCACCCGGACCACCTCCGCCGCCACCAGGGGCACCGCCGCCCGGTGGGCCTCCACCGCTACCATGTATGCTTCCACTAGGTCCAGCAGTTGGGCCACCGCTCAGCCCCGTCGTCGGTTGGGCGCTAGAGCTATGAGTCGCTCCGCTCGTCTGAGCAGCCGATTGACCTCCTGTAGCATGTGGTCCTCCACCGCTCGGGCCGGAGGTTCCCACGGTAGTAAGGCTGGTGGCGACCTGAGTGTTGGTGGCCATCTGTGGCTGTACGGGAGTGAGGGTGGTTGATTCGTCTGGGTCGACGTTGATTCCTGTGATGTTGGTTGACCCAAGGGGTCCTGCGCCGAATTGTGGAGGGACAGGTTTATAAGCGTACCACCTTCCTTGCTTTGGGTCGTAGTCGATGTAAGCCCAAAGGTGAAGGTCGTCAAGGTAGTGGACTTGGTGGTATTCTTGGTTCTTGGCGTCAAAGATAAAGTACCCTTCTTGGTTATGAATCTCTTCCCAGATTACTGCGCCCTTTTCGTGGCTGGAGAGTTCGTCGGTTGAATACCGATTGATGTACTGCTGCTGAAATTTCGTGTGACTCCTACTAGTCGCCAGGGTTGCGAGACTTGACTTAATGTAACGTTACCACAGGAACGTGATGTGCGATGTGCACGTCACTAAGTTGTTCAAGCCGAGGTAACGGGATGTGAGTCGATCGGTTAAGATCAAGTTCGATGATGAATAAGCACCACACGGTCTCCTCAGACACGCGGATGGTAGTCGAGAATTCTGGGGTTCAAGCGCAAAGGCGAACCAAAGTCGTGCTCAAGCGAAACAGCGAGTGTACTAGTCGTTCGTGGATTGACAACGATGTGGTATTACACAAGAAGTCAAGTCTACCGTACAAGCTAGGTAGCGTGCAACTTATATACTAGTACAGGATGTTTGTACACAACAAACATATGGCGCAATATGTGGGTTCTGGGTAAAAGCGGAACAAAGGCACAACTATAGTAGGAAACATGGTGATTGCGTGGAGCCTCGTGCGGGTCAGCTGAGTCCGGAGTGCCGTGAACTTTGATATACAGGGAAGGGGACGTAAAGGCGTATCGTGCGGTAATGAGATCATCAGAAACGGTTGGGTGCGTAAGGAGTTATGGGCGTATCAAGATGGGATGTGGGAATGAGAAGCAAGGAACGGAAGCGTCCAAGGGAAAAGAAGGGAAAAATCATAACACCACCCGCCCCATACGCCCCTGCCATTATTTCCCTGAACTCCCACTTGTACCAAGACCTGGAGGACCTCTCGAGATGCTGCACCTTGTGGATGGACCCAGTTGGACGCAAAAATGGTGCAAGTGTTACTTGTGCAAGAAGCACGGGCATAAGATGAGTGAATGCCCCAATAGGCCACCGACTGGCGTCTGTATATGGTGCACAAGTCGGGCTCACACTTCCAAGAACTGTCTTATCCATTGCCTTGCACCCATTACCCTGGCGTTTGAGGAGCCCTCCGAGTGCCCCTGCTGGTGCGGGAAGTGCCTGAGGTTCAATGTGTGGCACGATGAGATCGAGTGCCTGCAGTACAAGGCATGTAGGAGGTGTGGAGAGCGCGGCAGGTATTTGTTCCTTCACCGACACGTTTTCCTGGTGGACGACTGGGATGATGAGACTAATGACCCCAGTGCTGACATATATGATTACGTTGGCAGTGACTGAAGTTGTGGCGACTTCAGGTCTAACAGGGGGGTAATGTTACGATTTTCCCTTCTTTCCCCTTGGACGCTTCCGTTCCTCACTTCTTACTCCCATACCCCGCCTCGATACGCCCATAACTCCTTATGCGCCCAACCGTTTCTGATGATCTCTTCACTGCACGATACGCCTTTACACCCCCTTCCCTGTATATCAAAGTTCACGGCGCTCCGGGCTCAGCTGACTTGCATATGACCCCGCGCAATCACCATGTTTCCTACTATAGTTGCACCTTTGTTCCGCTTTTACTCAGAACCCATATATCGCGCTATATGTTTGTTGTGTACAAACATCCTGTACTAGTATATAAGTTGCACGCTACCTAGCTTGTACGGTAGACTTGACTTCTTGTGTAATACCACATCATTGTCAATCCACGAACGACTTTACGCTCGCTGTTTCGCTTGAGCATGACTTTGATTCGCCTTTGCGCTTGAATCCCTGAACGACCTGACTATCACCCATGTGCCCGAGGAGGCCGCACGGTGCTTATTCATCACCGAACTTGGTCTTAACCGACCATCCCGCGTCCTGTTACCTTGGCCTGAGCGACTTAGTGACGTGCACGTCGCACATAACGTTCCTGTGGTAAGGTTACATCATAACAGGCTGCAACACATCTGAAACTAGCATCAAGTTATTATTCTCTGCTTCTTGTCCCATGTATCTTTGGCTTTAGCTTCTGTCTCAACCCTGGGTTGCTTTCTGACTCTACTGCATTTTCCTAGCTATATATAGTGTCTCTGGCAACCTCCTGGTGTTATGTTCTGTTCTCGGACGACCCGGCCTGGTTGTGAACTCTGACGTACTCGTGATGACTCGGTATGTCAGTAGTAATGTGTCATGGACTTTGGATCTTGTTACCTCGTGTCTCGGCTGACTGATGACTTCTATTGTTGTACGTGAGATGTCTTATGTGTTCACCTCTGAGTTCTATTGTTGTACGATACTGGTATTACGCCGTGGATGACTGATTCCTAGGATCCCTGTCCTAGGATTTATGCTACTTACGCTATTGGCTACGTACAAGTTCGAGCGGAGTCAGAACTGATTCCCTTACGTGTATTTAAGCTTGTAGCACTGTGGACCAGGATCCCCATCTTGGTCTTCTTTGAATACCACCTCTTGACTCATCTACTATGCTAAGGGTCTGTTTGACTCTTAAGTGATCTAGCTCCGGTATATCCCTTAGACCAAGAAGGGATCCCCGTGACTTCTATCCCCAGTTCCCTTGTGAATGGTGGACACGCCGACTGTCACTTACCCACCTGGTACCACGTGTCATCTCGACTTCAAATACCTCAACTCTCGAACCGCAAGACCTTACAAGTGCTACTACGTCATTGGTCATCCTCGCTGGAGGTATATTTGTAAAGTCCCCGCTATCCCACCTAACATCCCACTTGACCTCCCTCTCTACACTTATCGAGATCACCTCAGAGCCTATCAACACCATCCCACGGTGTTCCCCGACTCTCCCGACAACCACCGTTTTCGACCAGAAGGGAACCCATGTTACACCGACACCTAAGTCAGGCCAACGTCCGTGGTAGACGTTACATTAAGACCAAGATCCTTCAACGTGGCTTCCACAGCAGTAACAACCCAAGATCTTTGGATCCCTTTCCACCCGTACCATATCGACAGAAGAGGGGAACGCAACGTCCCCAAGCAATACCTCAAAGGAGCGTTTTGGCAGACCGAACAAGGAGATCCAGGCTATGTCGTCTCCTATATGTACAAAGATGGTGCTACAGGACTTATTCCAGTAGAGTTCAACTTCGAACATACTTGTTGGACAGAACTTAAGTGGGACGCGCTCCACTACAAATGTTATGATTTTCCTTCCTTTTCTCTTGGACGCTTCCGTTCCTTGCTTCCCACTTCTACACCCCACCTTGTTACGCCCCTAGCTCCTCACGCGCCCAGCCGTTTCTGATGATCTCTTCGCCGCACGATACGTCTTTATGCCTCCTTCCTTGTATATCAAAGTTCACGGCGCTTCGGGTTCAGCTGACTCGCACATGACCCTGCGCAATCACCATGTTCCCCATTATAGTTACGCCTTTGTTCTGTTTTTACTCAGAACCCTTGTATTGCGCCATATGTTTGTTGCGTACAAACATCCTGTACTAGTATATAAGTCACACACTACCTAGCTTGTACGGTAGACTTGACTTCTTGTGTAATACCACATTGTTGTCAATCCACAAATGACTTTACGCTTGCTGTTTCGCTTGAGCATGACTTTAGTTCGCCTTTGCGCTTGAACTCGGAACTCTCGATTACCACCTGCATGTCTGAGGAGACCGTGTGGTGCTTATTCATCATCGAACTTAGTCTTAACCGACTAACTCACGTCCTGTTACCTTGGCCTGATCGACTTAGTGACGTGCACGTCGCACATAACGTTCCTGTGGTAACGTTACATTAAGTCAAGTCTCGCAACCCTGGCGACTAGTAGGAGTTGCATGAAATTCCAACAGCAGTACATTGATCGGTACCTCACCAACGAACTCTCCAGCCACGAAAAGGGCGCAGTAATCTGGGAAGAAATCCATAACCAAGAAGGGTATTTCATCTTCGACGCCAAAAACCAGGAATACCACCAAGTCCATTACCTTGACGACCTTCGTATTTGGGCTTACATCGACTACGACCCAAAACAAGGACGGTGGTACGCTTACAAACCTGTCCCTCCACAATTTGGCGCAGGACCCCTTGGGTCAACCAACATCACAGGAATTAACGTCGACCCAGATGAATCAACCACCCTCACTCCCATACAGCCAGCGATGGCCACCAACACTCAGGTTGCCACCAGCCTTACTACTGCAGGAGCCTCCGGCTCGGGCAGTGGAGGAACACATGCTACAGGAGGTTGATCGGCTGCTCAGACGGGCGGAACGACTCATAGCTCTAGTGCCCAGCCGACGATGGGGTTGAGCAGTGGCCCAACTACTGGACCTAGTGGAGGCATACATGGTAGCGGTGGAGGCCCACTGGGCGGTGGTGCCCCTGGTGGCGGCGGAGGTGGTCCAGGTGGCGGAGCCCCAGGAGGTGGCGCCCCTGGAGGAGGTGCGTTCCCCGTGGGCCCAGCCGAGGCAATACCAGCACCGGGAGGGGGCAAACTTGGGGGCAACCCACCACCTGTCTTCGATGGAAACCAAGAGGAGAGTCGAAACTTTCTTCGATCCTTTTGAATTTATCGAGGGATGAACCCGACCGTGGACCAGCTCACAGTACCCTACTCGCGAGCCATGACCTTCCTCTCATACATGAGGGGGCATCTGGTAGACGACTGGGTAGATGAGCAAACTGCATGGCTGGACACCCAGATAGTGGGAGGAGTACTGCACAACGAAGAGAATCTATGGAACACGGTTCTTGACCGGTTCATGAATGCCTACACCAACACCACCGAACGAACCAGAGCGCGCCAAGATATCGATAAGTTGAAGATGATTGGCGAAGACATTGACACATACATCGCGAAATTCCAGAACCTCATGACAAAAGCCGGCTACAATCCAGATGAAGCCAACGTCATCGAGAAGTTCCAAGCGGGACTCCCTGACAACCTCGTAATCAACGCCATACGCTTTCAGCACCCCGTCACATGGGATCAATGGAAAGCAGCGGCATGGCTTCAGCAAGCCAAATATCTTATGCTGAAGCCCCGCCTTACACGCAACCGACAAGGTGAAAAATGAGGAGGCCACACCTGAGACCAGTGGGTCCAAGCCCTTAACAAGGCGTGTGACCCAAACGCCATGGATGTTAGCCACGCTAGAGCCCACGCAACCCTTACAGACGCTGAGAAGCAAAGGATGGTCGCAGAGGGGAGATGTTTCCGATGCGGAGAAAAGGGTCATGTGTCGTGTAATTGCCCACAAAAAGGCACTCGCGCTGCTCAAACCACAAGCGACAGAGGAGCGTCTCCTTCCGTCCCCTCTACCTCCACAGTACCGCCTCCCCCCCTTGTTACTCGAGTCGCCATATCAGCAAACCGCATACTGTCGAATGATGAAGTGGCTGACGCTCAGATCGCAGTGCTGGCCGCTCAACCAAAAGAGGTGCGGGACCTCTTGGTGGAGAAGCTTTTTGGAGGAAAGGATTTTCCGAACGCCTAAACCCGTCGGCCTGGGCAAGGGCGCTACACGTGTACTATAGCAGATTTCGATCCATGCGAATTCCAGTTCTTTTCAAATCTGCAAACGCAACGGCCGAATGACAGGTCCTGTTGGACTCTGGAGCAACTGACAACTTTATTTGTTCGGAATTGCTCAAACGAACGCATTTCGGAACCCGACCCGTCTCTACTCCCATCACTATATGGAATGTCGACGGAACTTACAACCGAGATGGTGCGATAACCCAGTACACCGATTTAGTGGTGCGGACTGGTGAGCACATGAAGACGCTCTGTTTCCTGGTTACCAACCTAGGAAAGGACAAAGCGATCCTGGGCTACCCCTGGTTCTCGGCCTTCGAGCCTGAGATAGAATGGAGGAATGCCACACTGAATGAAAACTTCCAACCGGTTGTAATCTCCAGCCTGAATCTCCAGAGCAACACCATGCCTGTGGAAGCCGCTATCAAAGCTATGAAGGTGTATGGGCTCGACGAGGAGGTGTGGGAACAGGTTGTGAGCGAAGAACCAGAGCCAAAAATTGCCTTCCTGCGAAAAACAACAACAGCATCAGAACTCGCACAGCAGGAAGCAGCAAAACGACCGGCTCGAACATTCGAGGAAATGGTTCCTCCGGAATACTGGTCACACTGAAAGGTGTTTAGCAAAGAAGCGTCACATCGATTTCCCCCGTCCCGTGTATGGGATCATGCTATTAAATTACTCCCAGATGCACCCGCCGCCCTTGATTGCAAAGTGTATCCCCTAATGGCGAATGAAGGAGAGGCACTTACAGCCTTCCTTAACGAGCAGCTCAAAAAGGGATACATCCGCCCCTCAAAGTCCGCCTATGCATCACCCTTCTTCTTTATCAAAAAGAAAGATGGGAAGTTACGCCCAGTGCAAGACTACCGGCGCCTTAATGAACTCACCGTAAAGAACCACTACCCCCTCCCGCTAATCCCGGAACTCGTTGACCGCATCCAAATGGCACAGCTATACTCAAAGTTAGACATTCGATGGGGGTACAATAACATTTGCATCCAAGAGGGAGACAAATGGAAAGCGGCATTTAAAACCAACCAAGGATTGTTCAAACCATGTGTCATGTTTTTTGGTCTCACTAACTCCCCATCCACCTTCCAAATGATGATGGACACTATATTCCACGATCTCATCCTGACAAATGAAGTTGTTGTTTACATGGACGACATCCTTATTGCCACCGCCAACGACAAAAACCATCATCGGAAGGTCCTCCACGAAGTATTGCAACTATGTGAAGAACATGACCTCTACGTAAAACCGGAGAAGTGCAAGTTTGAAGTTTACGAGACAGAGTACCTAGGCCTCATCATCGGCCATGGACGGCTGCAGATGGACCCCGTCAAGGTCCGAGGAATCCGGGAATGGCAGCCTCCGAAGAGTCTTAAGGAGGTTTGCGCGTTCCTAGGGTTCTGCAACTTCTACCGAAGATTCATACGGGGGTTCTCCCAACTCACCCGACCTCTCCACGACCTCACAAAAAAGGAGGTTCAATGGCATTGGAGTGATACACAGCAGAACGCTTTTGAAGACATCAAAAGGCGCATATGCGAAGAACCCATGCTATTATTCCCAAACCTCGCAAAACCCTTCAAACTAGAAGTAGATGCGTCAAATGTCGCAATAGGAGCAGTGCTAAATCAGTTAGGACCTGACCAGAAGTTCCATCCCATAGCATTTCACTCCGAATCCTTTACAGAAACAGAGCGAAACTACGACATCTACGACCGGGAACTACTAGCTGTGGTCAAAGCTCTGCAGACGTGGAGGACGTACCTTGTGGGATCTCCTCAGAAGATTATTATCCATACCGACCACGCCAACCTCCAGTATTGGAAAGAACCCTGGAAAATCAACCGGAGGATTGCACGAGAATTCCTGGAGCTGTCAGAGTACGACTTTATCCTGAGGCATGTAGCAGGAACAAAGAACGCACACGCAGACGCCCTGTCCAGGCGGTTGGACTACGAGTCTGGCGAAGGGGACAACACCGACATCATTGTCCTACCAGCTGAAAGGTTTATCCGAGCCACCCAAATGTCAATATGTGATATGGACATCTGGTCCCGGGTGGCTCAGAATGCTGGCAAGGAAGAAGCGGCACGATGGGCCGAACACCACAACCTCAAACAGCACGACGGGCTGTGGTGGAAAGACGACGCGCTAGTCGTTGTCGGGGACAACGATCTTAAGCGGGGGGTAATCGCCTTCTTTCACAACTCTCCAAGCATGGGCCACCCTGGAATTGCCAATACATGTGAACTAGTACGACGTGATTATTGGTGGCCCACCATACGAGAAGACGTTGAAGAGTACGTCAAGGGATGTGCCGTATGTCAGGCCAACAAAATTAACCCTCATCGACAAAAACCCCACCTATTCCCTATATCTACCAATCCTGAGGCAGAACCATTCGAAGTCGTTGCTATGGATTTCATCACCAAACTACCCCCGTCTCAGGGATTTGACTCCATCCTCATGATCACCGATCACGACTGCTCAAAAGCCACGATCTTCATACCCTGTCACGAAACCATTACTGCCGAAGGAGTAGCACGACTCTATCTCCAACACGTCTACCCACACTATGGAATACTGCGCAAGCTCATCACAGACAGGGACCCACGATTTACGTCTGCGTTCATGAAGGGATTGTGCAGTATGCTAGGGATACGACAGAATATTTCCTCTGCATATCTGTTATGTTTCGCCTTCAGACTGCCCGGCCCGGTTGTGGACCCTGACATGTTTGTGATGACTCGGCATGTCAGGAGTAATGTGTCATGGACTTCGGATCTTGTTACCTCGTGTTCCGACTGACTGATGACTCCTATTGTTGTACGTGACGTGGCTTATGCTCTCCCTTCCGAGTTCTATTGTTGTACGATATTAGTATTACGCGTTGGATGACTGATTCCTAGGACAGCTGTACTAGGGTTTACGCTACTTACGCTATTGGTTACCTACGAGTTCGAGCGGAGTTAGAACTGACTCCCTTACTTGTATTTAAGGTTACAGTAGTACGGACCAGGATCCCCATCTTGGTCTTCTTCCAATACCACTACCTCTACTCGACCTCTGTGCTAGGGACTTGTAGTGTCCCTAAGTGAGCTAGCTCCGGCATATCCCTCGCAACCAAGAAGGGATCCCCGTGACTCCGTCTCCATCTTCCCTCGTGAATGGTAGACATGCCAACTGTGACTTATCCTCCGAACACCACGTGTCATCTCGTCTTCGAATACCTCAACGCACGTACCGCACGGCCCACCCACTGTTATTACATAGTCGACAACCCTCGTTGGAGGTACATCCGCAAAGTCCCTAGGCCACCTCCCAACGTTCCCATCCAAGAGACGTTGTACACGTACAGAGACTCTACAGGCACGTTCCTGCCTCATCCCGCAGCCTTTCCCGACTCCTCGGATAATCACAGGTTCTACCCCCACGGGAATCCACGTTATCAAAGTGTCTAAGTCAGACGAACGTCCGTGGTAGACGTAACAATATCACCCCCAAACAGATGGCCAGTCGGAACGCACCAACCAATGGCTGGAACAGTACTTACGTCATTGGAGCAATGTTCAACAGGACAATTGGGCGGAAGCACTCCCAGTAGCACAATTCGCGCACAACTCCTGGCCAAACGCAACCACAAAACATTCCCTGTTCTCGCTCATCATTGGATGGGAACCACGAACGACATGGGTCTCGAAACCTACACAAGTACCATCGGTCGACCAACGCCTGGAGGAGATGGTCGTAAAATGACAGCACGCACAAGACTGCATTAAACATGCACAAGACCTCATGGCCAAGAAAGGAAGAACCCGCTTCATCCCTTATGCTGAAGGGGCCCAGGTCTGGCTGGAAGGGACGAACTTGAGAACGTTCCACCCCACCGTGAAATTAGCCCCTAAACGTCATGGTCCATTCCGAATCAAGAAGGCCTTATCAGAAGTGACATACGAGTTGGAGCTGCCAGTCACATGGAAGATACACCCAGTGTTCCACACGAACCTCCTCACACCATACAAGGAGACGGAACTACATGGGGAAAACTTCCCACGCCCCCCCCTGACCTCGTGGACGGAGAAGAAGAATTCGAAGTGGAGCAGATCATGGGGTCACAACTCCATGGACGAGGGCGCAAACTCCAGTTCCTAGTCAAGTGGAAAGGATTTCCCATGAGCGATAGCTCGTGGGAGCCAGCTGACCATGTCAAGCATGCGCCGGATGCAATCGCTGACTTCTATCGCCAACACCCAACGGCCGATGGGGCGAGAAGAAAGCTATAAGAAGACAGAAAACAGAGAACGGTCTTCACATCCTTGCCCATCATGACAACTCCCATTCCTCACAACACTGCCCCAGCCACTGATCGACCCTGCCCTCCATCCGCCCTCATCCTCAAAAGGCTCACAGTTCCCTCCCAATCGGGAGGAATCCCCACTCCATTCGTATCTCGAACACCTTACTCCGTCATCCCTTCACAACCCCCAACTCCTGTCCTCGCCATCACACTCAATATCTCCCCTACTAGCCCGACCCCCCCTCCGTTGTCTCCGCCACCACTTGAACCCGCAGTAGCCCCTCTTCTGGAAGCACCCCCAGGCCTCACACCTGTCGTCCCCCTGTCACACCTAGCATCTGAGCTCCCCCACCCTTACTCGCTGACTCCGGCGGCACCCCCTCGTCAGTTACGACCGGATCCTCGTCTCACATCATTAGATGATGAGGAGGAACCAGTCGACGAGGGAGATGATGAGGAGTCAGATGACCCTGGACTCCCATTCTTCCTTAATACCCCTGACACCCTGTTTTTCTTCCCGCTGATGATCCCACTGGAGGACGATGTCACGAAAGTCCAGGCGAAGTATATTTACTATCGCCGGGACTATCGAGAGATTATCGGAACCCAGGGAAGGGGGAAGCCATGTTACTGCCAGGAAGTCTACCTGTCGACGCCACGTCCTACCACTATGCACCCCGCCATTTCACCCCACCAGTTGGCTGTCTTCAGTCCACAAGACCCTCGTGCAGTTACTATCAATGAGGTACTAAGCGAGCTCAAAAACCCCCGCTTATCCGCGGAGGTCGCAAGGTTGCGGCAGTGCCTCGGAGATAAGATTGCTCTCGATGCACAAAGGGCGGACCTTCGACGGTTGGAGCAGGAGGCTACTCGTGACCAGTTCCACTTAGATGCCAAACTACAGGGTGTTATGATTTTCCCTCTTCTTTCCTGTGGACACTTCCATTCCTTACTTCTTATTCCCATACCCCACCTTGTTACGCCCATAACTCATCACGCGCCCAACCGTTTCCCATGATCTCTTCGCCGCACGATACGCACTCACGTCCCCTTCCTTGTATATCAAAGTTCACGGCGCTCCGGTCTCAGCTGATTCCCACATGACCCCGCGCAATCACCATATTCCCTACTATAGTTCTGCCTTTGTTCCACTTTTACTTAGGACTCCACGTATTGCGCCATATGTTTGTTGCGTACAAACATCCTGTACGAGTATATAAGTCGCACGCTACCTAGCTTGTACGGTAGACTTGACTTCTTGTGTAATACCACATCGTTGTCAATCCACGAACGACTTTCACTCGCTATTTCGCTTGAGTACGACTTTGGTTCGCTTTTTTGCTTGAACCCCAGAACCCCCGACTATCACCCACGTGTCTGAGGAGGCCGTGTGGTGCTTATTCATCATTGAACTTGGTCCTAACAGACCAACTCACGTCCCGTTACCTCGGCCTGAGCGACTTAGTGACGTGCACGTTGCACATAACATTCCTGTGGTAACGTTACACAGGGCATCACAAAGCGCATGCAATACGCAGGGGCCATCCCCCTCATCACTGATAAATTCGTCGAACTCACCACACGACCTGTGTGCCCCCGCCACTACTTCCCTGAGCTCCCACTAGTACCATGACCTGAAGGGCCTGTTGAGATGCTGTGCCTCATAGATGGACCCAGTCGGACGCAGAAACGGCACAAGTGCTATCTATGCAAGAAGCGCGGGCACAAAATGAGCAAGTGCCCCAACAAGCCGCCGACTGGTGTCTGCATGTGGTGCACAAGCCAAGCTCACGCTTCCGAAAATTGCCTTATCCATCACCTCGCACCCATCACCCCGGCGTTTGAGGAACCCTCTGAGCGCCCCCGCCGGTGCGGGAAGTGCCTGAGGTTCGACACGCGGCACGACGAGATCGAGTGCCCGCAGTACGAAGCGTGTAGGCGGTGTGGAGAGCGAGGGAGGTATCTGTTCCTCCGACAACACGTCTGCCCGGTAGATGACCGGGATGATGAGACTAACGACCCCAGCACTGATGTATACGATTACGTTGGCAGTGACTGAAGTCGTGGCGACTTCAGGTCTAATAGGGGGGTAATGTTACAATTTTCCTTCCTTTTCTCTTGGACGCTTCCGTTCCTTGCTTCCCACTTCTACACCCCACCTTGTTACGCCCCTAGCTCCTCACGCGCCCAGCCGTTTCTGATGATCTCTTCGCCGCACGATACGTCTTTACGCCTCCTTCCTTGTATATCAAAGTTCACGGCGCTTCGGGTTCAGCTGACTCGCACATGACCCCGCGCAATCACCATGTTCCCCATTATAGTTACGCCTTTGTTCTGTTTTTACTCAGAACCCTTGTATTGCACCATATGTTTGTTGCGTACAAACATCCTGTACTAGTATATAAGTCACACGCTACCTAACTTGTATGGTAGACTTGACTTCTTGTGTAATACCACATCATTGTCAATCCACAAACGACTTTACGCTCGCTGTTTCGCTTGAGCACGACTTTAGTTCGCCTTTGTGCTTGAACTTGGAACTCTCAATTACCACCTGCGTGTCTGAGGAGACCGTGTGGTGCTTATTCATCATCGAACTTAGTCTTAACCGACTAACTCACGTCCCATTACCTCAGCCTGATCAACTTAGTGACGTGCACGTCGCACATAACGTTCCTGTGGTAACATTACAACAAACTACAAGTCGTCAGACCAGCAGGATCAAGTCTCAAACTCGACATACTACAAAGCGGAGTAACCACCAGAGATCAGTGGGGCCCACTCGACGGACAAGAAGAAGAGCTGGTCCGATCCCCAACACCCAAGACACCCGCACCATCCCCATCACTTGCCAGTAACCCCGAGGAAATCCGTATCCTCGAAGCTCAAGAAGAAGAAGAACTTTGGTTGGAATTAATAGCTGAGTCCATCCCAACAGAAATGACTACCACAATCACCGAGCAACCCACCACGTTCCAGGAACCTGCGCATATCAGCCGCAGAGAAGGGCCACCACCAGGAGGACACGGAGGGGGTGGAGGAGGAGACGACGGAGGAGGAGACCCTGGAGGACCTCTTTTCACCGGACCAAACATATCGATCGGGACCAAACCCGAGAAGTTCATGGGCAAGGAACCTCTGGTATTCACTGGAGATCGCACCAAGGTTCAACAGTTCCTTACCCAGTGGGAATTATTCATCGAGACCAATTACGATAACCCTGCATTTACCCTTCCCTACCACAAAGCGCTGATCTTCCTCACCTACATTCAAGGAGACCATGTCAACGAATGGGTCCTGTCCACTACCAAGTGGGTCAAGGGATACAAGGCCAAGCATGGACCATATGACAAATGGATTTGGGAAGCCATCGAATTAGGCTTCTGCAACACCTTCGCCGACACCCTCGAAAGGGAGCGTGCCCAGCAAGACCTTCAGAAGGGATTCCGAATGGAAGGGCAAGATATCGACTCCTACATCGCCAAATTCGAAAAGGTGGTACGAGAAGCAGGATATTGCTTTGACGACTCTCTGGTCCTCGACAAGTTCACCAGCGGGCTCCCAGTGGAACTTTACAAAAACGCCTATAACTTCCACAGCCCTAACACCTATGCACAGTGGAAGGTAGCTGTTCTGGAACAGCAACGCAAATGGATGCATCTGCAGACACGTCTGGGGGGATGTAAACCCCCGGGACCTGGTAAGCAGGGTAACACTACATTGAGAACTTTCAACGCTCCAAACTGTCCCCAGCAACCACATCAAGGCTGGCAAGCATTCCAAAGCCACCCGGATGCGATGGATATCACACCAGGACGAATCCGTGCTCGCCTCATGGGATCGGAAGAGATTGACTATGCTAAACCGCCATACACCCAACAAGGGGGGCGACCCCAAGGGAGAGGAATAGTAGACATGAAGAACATCAACTGCTACAATTGTGGGAAGCTCGGACATATGTCTCGCAACTGCCTCCAGCCCCGTCGCCCATGTACCAACCAGAACTGGCAACCCCGCCAAGGACGAGGCGTGTTCATCGAGGAAGTCCAGAGCGTCCAAGAAGAGCCTCTGATCCAATTCGAAGATGACGGCGGCAGTAGCCGTGGCGCCCGTGCCACCACTGAGACGCCGCAAGAACGGGCAACCAGCTGGATAAATGGAGTCCAGAACCTCGACGAAGAAGCTAGGGATCTGGTAGTCCAGGACCTAATGGGGCGAGAGGATTTTCAAAGCACCTGAACCCGACGGCCTGGGTGAGGGCATTACGGTGTAACTCTGTATTCATAACGCACTATCAATCTATGCATGTTCCAGTTTCCCTGCACGCAAGTTACGCCATGGCCGACAAACGAGCACTAGTGGACTCCGGGGCCACTAACAATTTTATCCATCCGGATTTTGCAAAAAGAATGAGGCTAGGCCTCAAAGAACTAGACTGTCATCAAAAGATCTGGAACATTGACGGCACACACAACAAAGGGGGGAAGATTACCCACTGCGTAGATCTCGAGGTCAAAACCAAAGGGGTGAAGAAGGACATGAGGTTCCTCGTCACCGATGTAGGAGGAGAGGACATCATTCTTGGGTATCCTTGGTTGGCCATGTTCCAACCAGACATCCAATGGGCCTCCGCAACACTGAATGAAGCTGAGTATCCTGTCATCCTTCGCACCATCAACCCTACCAAACCATGCATAGACCCCGTCATTGCTCGATTGGTACTCCAGAAATTATTAGGAGTACCCGATAAGCAGAATATTGAGGAAGAATTACAACAAGAATGCGACCCAGAGGCCACGCGATTGCAAGCCACCACATCTACCAAATTAGCGATAGAGGCTCGACAATACACGGAAATGAAAGCAGTCCTGAAAGAATACCAGCGCCATGTCAAAATCTTTAGCAAGGAAGAATCCCACCGATTCCCCCTTTCCAAGCCATGGGATCACGCAATTGAATTCAAGCCCGACGCCCCGGATACCATCGACTGCAAAGTCTACCCGATGAGCCAAGCCGAAGACAAAGCGTTAAAGGAATGGATCGATGAACAGCTGGTGAAAGGGTACATCAGGCCCTCCAAATCCCCATACGCATCATCCTTCTTTTTCATCAAAAAGAAGGACGGAAAACTATGACCTGTACAGGACTACCGGAATATCAACAAATGGACCATACGCAACCAGTACCCACTCCCTCTCATACCCGAGCTAATTGCAGACCTCAGCGGAGCTTTCATATTCACGAAACTCAACATCCGTCGGGGGTACAATAACGTGCGTATCAAAGAGGGGGATCAAGAAAAGGCAGCATTTAAAACGCGCTACAGACTTTTTGAACCTATGGTGATGTTCTTCGGACTAATGAACTCCCCGGCAACCTTCCAAACCATGATGAATGAGATCTGTAAAGACCTCATCGCCTATCACGAAACAAAAGGAACGGTTATCAAAGTATACATGGATGACATCGGCATCGCCACAAGGTCTAACAAACAAGCACACATCGACGTGGTACATGATATTCTGGACTTATTGGAACAAAATGACCTCTTTCTCAAACCAGAAAAATGCATCTTCCACGCTCCCAGCATCGATTACCTGGGGGTAATCATTGAAAAGGGGGTGACTCGTATGGACCCCGTCAAAATTTCCGGCATCAAAGAATGGCCCACCCCAAAAAACGTCAAAAAGGTGAGATCCTTCCTAGGTTTCTGCAACTTCTATCACGCTTTCATCAGAAAATTTTCCACCTATGCATGACCCCTCAACAAACTCACATGCAAAGAAGTTGAATGGACATGGACAACAGCGGAACAAGAAGCATTCAACAAAATCAAGAAACTCGTCACGGAAGAACCAGTACTTGCACACACCAACCTAGAAGATCAATTCAAACTAGAAGTGGACGCATCAGGATTCACAGTAGGAGCGGTACTACTCCAACGCAAAGGAGACGGCAAAAGACACCCCATCGCATACTACTCAAACACCCTCAGTGCAGCGGAACAAAATTACGACATCTATGACTTGGAACTCTTGGCGATCGTTAAAGCACTCAGGAACTGGCGACACTATCTGGCAGGATCTCTGCACAAAATCAAAGTCTTTTCGGACTACATGAACCTACAATACTGGCGTTCTCCACAAAAGATAAGCCGCCAAGTAGCCCGGGAAGTACTTGAACTCTCAGAGTATGACATCGAGATTCACCATATTAAAGGAATGGCAAATGGAAGAGCCGACGCCCTATCAAGGCGCCCAGACTACAACCAAGGAGAAGGCGACAATGAACACGTCACAGTATTACCAGACGAGGTCTTCGTCAGGGCAACATCACTGGACACCACCGAAGATCCTCTCCGAATCAGTGCCACCATATCAGTGCAAGAAATGGAAAAGATCAACCCGATATATGCACAAGACGCCGAAAAGATACGCCCATGGGTAGACCCACATGGTCTCAAACTGATCGAAGGCACGTGATACAAAGACGGAAGATGCGCAGTAACAGGAGGTCTCCACGAAAAGCGCGAGATCATCAAGACGCACCACGACCCCCCTGTATATGGACACCCTGGGATCAACCGCACCATCAAACTTGTAGAACGATATTACTGGTGGCCTGGGCTGCATCAGGAGGTCATGGACTACGTCAGAGGTTGCGCCGATTGCCAAAGAATCAAGGTCAACACCAGGGCCATCAAAGCGCCGCTACGACCAATATTCCCCAAACCAGAAGCTATGCCATTTGAAACCATCACCCTTGACTTCATCACTAAACTCCCTGTGGCGCAGGACTGCGACACGATCCTCACGATAACGGATCACGACTGCACAAAAATGTCCCTATTCATTCCCTGCCAAGAAGAAATATCAGCGGAAGGAACCGCTGCCCTGTACGTAAAACACGTCTTTCCCCAATTCAGGTTACCCGGCAAGATCATCAGTGATAGGGACCCACGATTTGCATCAAAGTTCACACACGAACTATGCAAGATTCTTGGAATCGAGCAAAATATCTCAACGGCCTATCATCCATGTACCGACGGACAGTCAGAACATACTAACCAATGGCTAGAACAATACCTGCGATTTTGGGTCAATGAATGACAAGATGATTGGATCCACTATCTCCCCATGGCTGAGTTCACGCACAATAACTGGCCCAGTGAAACCACTAAAGAATCCCCATTCCAGCTCCTCATGGGATATAACCCTCACGCCGATTGGACCGACAGACCATCGCCCATCCCACAAGTGGCGCTCAGGGTCAAACAGTTTAAAGAACTTCGCCAGCGCATGCAGTCGCTGATGATCAAAGCGCAGCAAGGGTGGATCAAGGCCAAAGATACGCCCAAGTTCCAAATAGGAGATCAAGTGTGGTTGGAAGGACGCCACTTACGCACACACCAACCAACAGTGAAATTAGCGGCGAGACGCCATGGCCCCTTTAAGATTGTCCAGGTGATGTCCGCAGTCAACTATCGCCTTGAACTTCCCATGCAATGGCAGATCCATCCAGTGTTCCATGTGGACCTCCTTATGCCCTATCGTGAAACACCCACACACGGACCAAACTATCAGCGCCCACCACCGGATCTAGTTGGTGGCGAAGAAGAATACGAAGTCGAGAGGGTTCTAGACTCTCGGTGGTTTGGCAGAAGTCGCAAACTACAATATTTGGTCAAATGGAAGGGCTACCTGGACTTGGACAATCAGTGGGTCGATAAGGATGACGTGTTCGCAGATGACGCAATTTGGGAGTTCAAAAATTCCAACCCCACCCGTGAAGTACATATAAGCGCAGGGAAATCCCAAGAGACGTCCCCATCCCTTTCTCCCATTACCACCAGTACTCATGTGCCCATCCTCCCCAGTCAACTTCCGCTATGTCGTCGACACCGAACTATCCGCACCTTACCAAGTACAGTCCACGCCACCGTCACCCCTGTCGTCTACCCTCGCCCTTCACCAATGAGGAGATCGTCCTCCTTCCACCCTGTCATCCCGAGTTCCTTCGCTGTCCCCCACTCTTTATTCCAAGACCAACCAGCCCAGTCGCCTTGGAAGCAACTATATCCCGACCAGAGCGCCCACTCCAGCAGGTGATGAACAGGGTTATGTACCCAGCCGACCAGCGACCCCGCCAGGGCCCGACGAGGGCAGGGATCCGTATGACCCAGCCAAACACCTCAAAATGCATTCGTATCTGCGTTACGCCACCCATCTTACCACGACACACTCGGAAACCCCCCTGCTATGCAGACCCACCGGGGAAGCTCTCACATTACCGATGCCGCCTCAATCCACACTTCGCCGTGATCAAGAAGAGGAACATCTGTCAGAGGCCGAGGATCGGCCAGAGACTCCCCCGCCCCGGGGATATCAGTTCAATCGGGGAGTACATTACATTCCCTTCCAGATTCGAGATGCTCAAGAACGTCTTTGGCCTGCCCGGTATACTCAGCTTATCCTCACCGCTGACCCCTTTGTCCTTGCTTTCCGAAATGGGAGCAACCAGCAGTATGGCAAGCCCGTCCACGCCGTCCCCTATTACGACCAGCAGTCCGCTTCCCCCACTTACATCGATGATGACCTCACGTTCCTGCTCTCTGACGTGGGACTAGTTGACTCGGTCGATCAAGCCCTCCTCCACATGAAGGACACAACGCTTGTGGCCGAGGTGCACCACTACCGGTGCATGACCCTCGGGTGGCGCGCCCAACAACATCGAGTAGCAGTGGAGCAGATGAAGTTGGAGCGTATTGAGATCGAGAGGAACAGGTGCATTGCTCGACTCCAGCGGGCTCACGCGGTGGACCACATTGAGAACGAATGGGCCTCCCTCCATCGAGGACCCTGAGCTGAAGAAGATGCCGAGGAGATAGCCCGGATCCGAGCCATGTGTGAACTCGGTACCAATCCCTTGGCGGTCATGCGCGGTCAAGCTGGGGCTTGAACCTGAAAAGGGGGTGATGTTACGTTCTGTTCTCGGACGACCTGGCCCGGTTGTGAACTCTGACGTACTTGTGATGACTCGGTATGTCAGTAGTAATGTGTCATGGACTTCGGATCTTGTTACCTCGTGTCTCGGCTGACTGATGACTTCTATTGTTGTACGTGAGATGTCTTATGCGTTCACCTCTGAGTTCTATTGTTGTACAATACTGGTATTACACTGTGGATGACTGATTCCTAGGATCCCTGTCCTAGGATTTATGCTACTTACGCTATTGGCTATGTACAAGTTCGAGCGGAGTCAGAACTGATTCCCTTACGTGTATTTAAGCTTGTAGCACTGCGGACCAGGATCCCCATCTTGGTCTTCTTTGAATACCACCTCTTGACTCGTCTACTGTGCTAAGGGTCTGTTTGACTCTTAAGTGATCTAGCTCCGGTATATCCCTTAGACCAAGAAGGGATCCCTGTGACTTCTATCCCCAGTTCCCTCGTGAATGGTGGACACGCCGACTGTCACTTACCCACCTGGTACCACGTGTCATCTCGTCTTCAAATACCTCAACTCTCGAACCACAAGACCTTACAAGTGCTACTACGTCGTTGGTCATCCTCGCTGGAGGTATATTTGTAAAGTCCCCGCTATCCCACCTAACGTCCCACTCGACCTCCCTCTCTACACTTATCGAGATCACCTCAGAGCCTATCAACGCCATCCTGTGGTGTTCCCCGACTCTCCTGACAACCACTGTTTTCGACCAGAAGGGAACCCATGTTACACCAATGCCTAAGTCAGGCCAACATCCGTGGTAGACGTTACACCTGGCACTGTTTCTCTCCATGTCTCAACCCACCCTGTGAAGCACAGCAATGCATGCAGCTATCAGGAATGGAGTTCTCACCTTTAAGTAGGTTGAGAGACTTTAGAGTGGAGAGGGTGCACAAGTGAGAAAGAGAGTGAATATCCTATTCACCTCCCTCCCCATAGAAGGCATTTTATACCCTATGGCCCTACCATGTCTGTTTGTGTAGAAGTGATAAGTAAAGGCATCCACAATATTGCATTTTTACATACACCTGATATAAACTACCACTTTGACTTAGCCATGTGTTATGTTTGGCCCTCCAACAACATCCCAACGATCCTCGACACCACCACCACCGCCACCACCTGAAGATGCACCTCCAGAGCCCTTTATCACCTGGAAACCTGCAAGTCCCAAACAAGAGCTGGATGCCAACACAATGGCAGCCGAAGAAGCTGAGGCTAGGGAATGCTTCTAGAAATTTCACATGCAGTGCAGCTTACACTTACATGCAGCCATCCTCTCCATGCAATACTCCTTCCCCCAAGATCCACCTCAAAAGCCAGAAGATTAGTGCCCAATGATATCACTGCCCATCACCATCACATGACTCTGGCATGTGACCTGGCTAGACCCACACCAGAAGAGTTCAGATGAGCTTGTGCCTGGGCTGGAATGTGCCAATTGATAGTGCCTGATTTGTGATCCATTACCTGATTTAGACTGATAGATTGTGCCTCATGCCTGTGGCTTGATGTGCCCAGGAGTTGTATGTTTTAGCCACCATCAGTGGCATTGGACATGTGTTCCATTATCTCTTGACTCATTCCTAGGACAGTTGTATTAGGGTTTCAGCTGAGTTTGAAAGCAATTCCCTGTAGTATAAGTAGCACATAGAAGCAACCTTAGACAGTAGCTTTGACTTCTTGTGTTACATTTCATTCTTGAACTGTCTGGCCCGGTTGTGGACTCTGACATGTTTGTGATGACCTGATGTGTCAGCAGTAACGTGTCATGGACTTTGGATCTAGTTGCCTCATGGTTGGCTGACTGATGACTTCTATTGTTGTATGTGATGTGTCTTACTATGCTGACTGAGGTTCGCTATTGTTGTACATGCACGATATTATGATATGGATGACTGATCCCTAGGACTGTTGTACTAGGGTTTGCTCTACTTACTCTATTGGCTACTTACATGTTCGAGCGGAGCCAGAACTGGCTCCCTTAGGTGTATTTAAGCTCATAGTAGTACAGGCCAGGATCCCCATCTTGGTCTTCTTCAAATACCACTCTTGTCCACTCATCTTCTATACAAGGGCCTAGTGTCCCTTCGTGAGCTAGCTCCAGTATATCCCTCTGAGACCAAGGGGATCCCCGTGACCTTCTTCCCCATTCCATAACTCCGTGGATGGTGGATACTGAGACTGAGACTTATCCAGCCAATACCTTGTGTCACCTTGTCTTCGAATATCTCAACACTTGGACTGCACATCCCTTCAAGTGCTTCTATATTCTTGATTTGACCCAGTGGCAATTCGTCAGAGGCATCTGCATACCACTGCCTAACATCCTGATAGGTTTTACCCTCTATACCTATCGAGACTCTACCAGCACCTTTTGTAGGCATCTGGCTGTATTCCCGAGCATATCCGAGAACCACCAATACTACCCACAAGGGAACCCATGTTACTCAAGTGCCTAAGTCAGGCAAACATCCGTGGTAGACATTACATTAAGACCAAGATCCTTCAATGTGGCTTCCACCAAGATTACGACCAGAGACCTTTGGGTACCATTCCAACTGTACCATATCAATAGAAGAGGAGAACACAACGTTCCAAAGAAATTCCTAGGAGCAGCCTTTTGGCAGACAGAGAAAGGGGACCCAGGTTATGTAGTCCCTTACACCCATCGTGACAACACCACCAGTTTAATCCCTGTAGAGTTCAACTTTGAAAACCTCTGTTGGACAGAGATCAAGTGGGACAAGCTTTACAGAAAGCTTCAAGTAGTACAACCCACAACCACCAGTCTAGGCCTAGACATCCTTCAAACCAATGCAGTCACAAGAGATCAGTGGGGACCCATTGATGGAGAAATCGAAGAACCTGTTCAATCCCCTATGCCCAAGATGCCAGCATGTTATGATCTGACCCTTCGGACTTTCTTTGTGTGTGACTTTTGTTATCCTGTTTCATTTTGCTCCATTTATCTTTTATTTTGTTACAAAAGGGGCTATCAATGTTAGCCACCCTAGACTCTGCTTCTACATCAGTGCCTTGACTTGTTTTGGCTCTTTACTCTTGTGTGGATTTGTGTTCATGTTGTTTGGAACCTCATCCTATTTAAAGCTGTACTTTACACTGTAGGAAGCCAGACTTGGCTTCGTTTGCAATCTAGCAACCTTGCCTTTGTTCTTTGGTGTGACTTAGCCTTTCCCCTCTTCTTGTGCATCCCCTACCTCTGTCCCTAACCTGGACACCCTTGAAGTCTTTGCAGTTGAACTATATCAACACGTCACACCTGTTAGACTCTGTGTACTCACAAGATTGAGTATAGAGAAGTGTCAGACACTTCAGGTGAGGAGCCCTAATTACAGAGTAGTGGCACACACTGTGCCACACCCCAGACCACTCGTATTTCATAGCAATAAGACAATAGATGTCTTCACTTGATACTTGTGTGATACTGAACCCCTCGAACCCACGTCCCTGCTAGGACGTAACATAAGCCAAGTCTACAACCTCCAACACACCAGGGACACCACTACCTCACAGTAGGGTGAGTGATGATCCAAGAGGATGCATCAGCCAACGCCCAGAACAACCACAGAACCCCCAGAACAACAAACCAGGTGATGGATCCTCTCTGACACAAGAGGCCGCTTCAGCAACTCCCCACACAAAACAAAACCCAGAAACAGACCACAATCGTGGCTAGTATCAGTGTCACCCTCGAACCAGACAACAACTGGACCCCAGTCCAAACCAGAACCCAAGATGACCTCCCACACCACGTTAAAAGCAGCCAACTAGGAAAAGGAGCTCGCTGGACCATAGAACCAGACCAACCACCTTGCTACAAGTAGTGCCTTGTACGAAATAAACTCCAACCAGTAGAGTTCATCAACAACAATTGGTACATCCTCAGATACTTCTGAAGTGCATACCACACATTAACCTCAAGTATCACCCCACAAAGATACATTGAAGGACTCAGCTGGTGGAACGAAACAGACAAACAAAACCCAGACACACCTATAGCAGGAAGCTCTAGGGGAACATACGGACTCTGACAGAGCCAACCAGAAAGCTCAGACAAAGAAGACCAAAACTCAGTATCCTCCCACTCCTCTAACAACCACCTCACCCTCATTGTACCTCCACAAGCTTCATCTCATGCCAGCCCCACCATCCCCATCTGGATAGAACCATCCCCACTAGAACCAGATCAACCAGAAGTGTTCCCAACCCCAATACCACCCATCAGAGTACCTTCACCAGTCCAACCACCACAGAACCCCAACAACAATCAAACAGCACCCACCATGTCCACAACAACCACCCCAGCCACCCCACACACCAGTGCCAGTGGAGGACTCAAAGGAGTAGCACCTACTGCCTTCACTGGAAACAGAACAGAGAGTATCCAGTTTGAAAGAGAACTACTACGATACATCAAGCTAAATAGCGAACATGAGCTCATCAAGCAACCCTATTCATGAGTCCTGTTCACCCTCACACTGTTCAAGGGACCTGGAGTACAACTATGGGTCAATCAAACAGAAGACAACATGGAAGCAGCACTAGCAGACCGTACCAAAACCCTCACCAAAGACAGTGAAAACCTATGGGATGGATTCACCAGAACCTTTGACAGGGATTGGACTGACACCCTGAACAAAGAGAGAGCTTACCAAAAGCTGATCAACCTAAAGATGCAAGGTGGAGCACTAGACAATTACATCCTCAACTTCGAAAACCTTGCAGGAATAGCAGGATGGGACAGAAACACACCAGGAACAATAGAGTTCTTCAAAAGAGGCCTACCAACAGGTGCATATTGTGCTTGCCTCATGAGGACCACCATACCAAACACCATGGACAAATGGCAAGCTGCTGCCAGAGCAGAACACCAATGATGGCAGCTCCTGAAGTCAGGACCAGGAACTAGAAACACTGGCCCCACACAAAGTGTAGGCCAGAACCAAAACCGAACCAGAAGGGACCCCAATGCTATGGATGTTGACGCCATGACCACTACACCCTTCAAGAAACTCACTGAAGAAGAAAAGAAGATGCTTATGAAGGAGGGACGCTGCTTCAAGTGCAGACAACAAGGGCACATGGCCAGAAACTGCCAATGCCAAAACACCCCAAACCAGACAAAAGTCCGAGCCACAGACACCCAAGAAGCAGACACAGCACCCCCCTACACCCAAGAAGTGAGCACATCATCAGTGTCAGTTGCCACAACAGAAGACAAAGTCTGACAAGCTTATGCACACATTCAAGGCATGTCAGAAGAGGAAAAGAGATGTTACTATGCCCTTGACCAGGATTTTTGCGATGCCAACCTATGAGAGCTGATAGGAAGGCTAATTCAATGTATAGTGTTCATGATAGTGCCATGACAATCCAAGTCCTTGTTCACCTATACTACAAAGAAGCTCGAGTGAATGTGCTCCTAGACAGTGGAGCTACAGACAACCTCATGGACTGAAACCTGATCCAGAAACTAGGACTGGGAACCACACCTCTACAACCCCCAATGATAGTCCAAAACGTAGATGGATCACTAAACAAAGATGGCACCATAACAGAAAAGTGCCAACTATGGATAAAAAGAGGAGAAAAGGAAACTGCATTCCAATTTTTCATGACCAGTCTAGGAGAAGATAGAATGATATTTGGCTACCCATGGTTCGAACAAGAAAACCCAGTCATCGACTGGAAGAAACAAGAACTAAAAGGAGAACCTGTCACTATCCTAACTGGAGGATACCATTTTAGAAGAAAGCGACACCAAGAAGCAAAAATTGCGACAACTACCACAACCTTCGACCCAGTAAAAGAAATGGAAATACCAGAAGAATACCAACTCCACCATAAAGTATTCTCTGACGAAGAAGCACAACACTTCCCCCCAGAAAGAGAAGAAGATCACTGTAACACTACCATGGTGTTCAGTCTGACTTGGACTCAGTAAGGGGCATTCACGACTTAGCGTATCTTGTAGTGTTGTTCGTAAGTCCTAAGTATCCCTTGGAATACGATTAAGGCAATCCAAAGAGCCTTAAGGACAAAAACCAAAGTGACGAAGACTTGGTGAAATGAGATGATGACTGCCTTAGACGCAAAGGTCAAGGAAACTAGGAGTTGAAGTGTGAAGGCTCGAGAGGATTCTACAAGACAAGTGGTATTCTGAAGAAGACCAAGATGAGGCTATCTTGGTCTTCGAAAGCCACTATTTATACATGTGAGAGGTAGCTTTAAAGCCCCTCTATGAAGTCCGATGTCCAGTAGTGTATGTAGCTCGAACCCTACTATGACTGTACTAGTAATGAGTCACAGTAACTATCATGTGCTACTGCGATGCTGACTGATACCGAGTCCATGACTAATTCCTACTTACTACTGTAGTCATAACCATATAGTAAGCGTCCTATTTGTTGATCCATAACATCACCCCCTTTTCTGCTGCGGCGCCCACGACGCCTATGGTCCCCAGGTCCTCCCATCCAACCTGACTGTACTTCTTTGACCCGATCCAGCGTGTTTGCCATCTCAAGGTGGAACTTGCTGTGCGCAAGCTCCCCCTTGATACCTCCCAACATGGCAGCAAGTTGATGGAGCCGCTGCTCCATCCGCTCTGCCTCGTACATGTAGGACCAGTAGCGATGCACCTCAGCCTTGAGACTCACGTCGTGCAGCTCCTTGAGGGTGCGATCGAAGCGAGGGCGGTCATGATAATCGCCAACGAAGACCATGAGGTCCTCCTGTGGGTAGTGGGGCTTACCGCGGGCTCGTACCTGGGGCTCGGCGTACAGCGGCTTTGAGTACACCTTCTCACTGTCCTCCACCAGTCCCAGCACCAGGGGGTCCGCGTTCATGATGGTTTGAACATACGCGGCCTGGCAGGTACGCCCCTGTCCATTGGTGATGGGGTAGTGTACGAAGTCCTCCCTGCAGTTGTACTTGTAGCTGTGAGGCGGAGGTCCTAGGGCGCAGTGTCAGAGTTGGAGTAGGGGGAAGAGGGGAGGAGCATCAGCTCGTACTCCCCCTCGGTACAGGGGGCGTCCTGTGGTGTCACAGGTGTAGGGGGTCTCGCAGGGGTCATCAGTGTCAGTTGTGGTGACAATGAGCGGATGCTCATCTGGGTAGTAGTCCTGGAGACTCCCTCTCGCCTGCTCCAGTATTGTCTCATTCGTCCGACCGCTCCTTCCTTCCTCCACCTCATCATCTCCAACCACCGTTCAGTCACCCTCTGAAGCTGCTCCCACTTCCACACCTCTGCTACTTGCCTCCACTTCTCCTCCCGCTTCCAGTCTTGCCACTGTAACATTGCCGGCAAGGGGCTCTTCCTCGGCCCACTGCTCCACTTGTACTGGGAGAGGTTGAGGTGAGGACTCCGTACTGCTGCAGAGAGCTGCATGAAGCCTGTCAACCTTGGGCATTGTGAGAGGCATGGTGTTGAGCCATTGCCCGTCTTTGGTGACAAGCCACCAGCTGGCAGTATTGCTGGTGTCAGGGGTGTGCTCGGTGGGGATGAGACTTTGTAGGGCCGTAACGAGCTCTTGGTGGGTGATAGGTCCCATGTTTGAGGCAACACGAGCAATGGCTTCAGCAGCAGAGGAAATGGACATGGTTGATAAGAGGGATTGAAAGAAGCCAGTGTGATGAGTGAGAAGAGGTGATGGGGATTGGGACACCATCTTCCTTGCTTTTAAGTTGCGTGCCGATCAGGGATTTAAAGATTGATACTCAGCTAAGGCTTCATCTGTGAATACGTCATCCTTGTTGACCCACTGGTTCTCTGAGTCGGGGTACCCCTTCCATTTGATCAGGTACTGAAGGCGTCACCCTCTGCTGAAGTGCCGGTGATCTAGAATCTTCTCGACCTTGTATTCTTCTTCTCCCCCTACCAAATCTGGTGCTGGGCATTGGAAGTTTTCCCCATGCATGAGGGTTTTGCGATAGGGCGTGAGAAGATCGATGTGAAACACGGGGTGGATGCTCCACTGCGTGGGAAGTTCTAGTTGATAATTTACTGGCAACAGGATCCGTGTGATTTTGAAGGGTCCATGTTGTCTCGCAGCCAGCTTGGGTGTTGGTTGATTGGTCCTTAGGTGACATCCTTCTAGCCACACATAATCTCCGAGTCAGAGTTTGGGCATATCTCGGTGTTTGACCCACAATGATTGTGCCTTTTTGATAAGGTCTTGTGCCTCTCTTTGTGCTTCTCGGAATTGCTCGAGTCTTGTGGTGACCTGTGGGATAGGGGAAGGCTTATCGAGCCAATCAGCGCGTGGGTCGTATCCCATGAGGAGTGAGAATGGGGACTTCCTTGTTGCCTCATGGGGCCAGTTGTTATGCATGAATTCTGCTATCGGTAGGAACACTGCCCAGTTATCTTGACGCTCGTTAGCCCAGAAGCGGAGATACTGTTCTAGCCACTGATTCATTTGTTCGGATTGTCCATCGGTCCGAGGGTGATAAGCTGTGGAGATGTTTTGCTGGATTCCCAGTATCCAACATAGTTCCCTTGTGAATTTCGACGCAAACTGGGGATCTCAGTTGCTGATGATTTTGGACGGAAGTCCAAAGCATTGGAACACATGCGTGACATACAACCCGGCGGTTTCTTTGGCTGATATCTCTTCCATACAGGGAATGAATATGGAGGCCTTGGTGCAATCATGGTCAGTGACTGTAAGGATTGCGTCATATTCCTATGACTGAGGAAGCTTGGTGATGAAGTCCAATGCGATTGTCTCGAAAGGGAGCGCATCTTCCTGTGGTGTTATGGGGACAAGTGGGGCTTTGATGGGGCGCGTATTGACCTTGTGTCTTTGGCACTCTGCACATCCTTGTATGTAGTTTCGCACGTCTAGTTTCAACTCTGGCCACCAATATCGGTGTTCCACTAGTCGTGTTGTTTTTGTAATTCCCGGATGTCCGTGTACCGGGGGGTTGTGGTGTAACATCTACCACAGACGTTGGCCTGACTTAGGCGTTGGTGTAACGTGGGTTCCCTGTTGGGTGGAATTGGTGGTTGTCGGGAGAGTCAGGGAAGACTGCTGGATGGCGCTGATAGGCTCTGAGGTGGTCTCAATAAGTATAGAGAGGGAGGTTGAGAGGGACATTCGGGGGGGGGGGGGGTTGGAGACTTTACGGATATACCTCCAACTAGGGTGATCAATGATGTAATAGCACTTGTAAGGTCTTGCAACTTGGGAGTTGAGATATTCGAAGACAAGGTGACACGTGGTACCAGGCAGGTAAGTGACGGTTGGCATATCCACCATTCACAAAGGAACTGAGGAATAAGGTCACGGGGATCCCTCTTGGTCTCAAAGGGATATGCCAGAGCTAGTTCACTTAGGAGTCTTGCAGACTCCTAGCACAAGAGACAAGTTAAGAGGTGGTATTCAAAGAAGACCAAGATGGGGATCCTGGTCCGTAGTTTTATGAGCTTAAATACACGTAAGGGAACCAGTTCTAGCTCTGCTCGAACTTGTATGTAGCCAATAGCGTAAGTAGCGTAAATCCTAGGACAGGGATCCTAGGAATCAGTCATCCACAACGTAATACCAGTATCGTACAACAATAGAACTTGGGAGTGGGTGCATAAGACACATCACGTACAACAATAAGGATCATCAGTCAGCCGAGACACGAGGCGGATAAGATCCGAAGTCCATGACACATTACTACCGACATACCAAGTCATCGCAGATATGTCAGAGTCCGAAGCTGGGCCGATCAGTCCGAAACCGAAACGTAACATGTGGTGTGTGGAAATGAGCTTTTGCTTCTCTTCTAGGGTGCCAGTAATAACATACTTCCCTTGTCGGTACCAGACTCCGTCGACA
Organism: Lactarius vividus; assembly: GCA_021527035.1. Lineage (NCBI taxonomy): Eukaryota > Fungi > Basidiomycota > Agaricomycetes > Russulales > Russulaceae > Lactarius > Lactarius vividus. The sequence continues at coordinate 23,422 of JAKELG010000185.1, read as the reverse complement.
TATTTTAATTGTTGTGGGTCCACCCAGTATCATATTGTGATCTCCTTTTGAGGAGGTTGTTCCATGGCTTGTACTATTGTGGCCCTTGCAAATATGTCTTCGGGTAGTACTACGACGTCTTTGTTGTCTCATTCACCTTGATCATAGTCTGGCCTTCGTGATAGGGCATTGGCTCTTCCATTCTTTTTCCCTGGAATGTGGTGAATCTCGAAGTCCTATTCCATCAGTTCGAGTACTTCCCTGGTGACCCTTCAACTTATCTTCTGTGGTAGTTTCCAGTATTGGAGGTTCATGTGATCAGAGTAGATCTTAATCTTGTGTGGTGATCCTGCTAGTAGTGGTCTCCAGTGCCTGAGGGCTTTAACGATTGTGAGGAGTTCCAAGTCGTAAATGTTGTAGTTTCGCTCTGCTTCGTTCAGGGTGGTGGAGTAATATCCGATGGGGTGTCTTTTGCCATCTTCCTTCTTTTGGAGTAGTACTGCTCCTGTTGCAAATCCAGACACGTCTACTTCTAGCTCGAACAGATCTTCCAGTTTCAGGTGGGCGAGTACTGGTTCTTCTGTGACTAAGGACTTGAGTTTCTCAAATGCTTTATTCTCTTCATCCGTCCATCTCCATTCTGTGTCCTTCCTCGTAAGTTTGTTGAGGGGTTTAGCGTGTGTGGCGAAGCCACAAATGAAGAGTCAGTAAAAATTGCAGAAGCCTAGGAAGGAGCATACATCATGGACCTTGGTTGGTGTAGGCCAGTCCTTGATGCCTGAAATTTTTACCGGGTCCATGTGTGTTACCCCCTTTTCAAGGATTACCCCCAGGTAATCCATTCACGGCTTGTTGAAGAGGCATTTTTCAAGTTTGAAGTAGAGGTCGTGTTCCATGGCTACTTGCAACACATCGCGGACTGCTTCTTCATGTTCTCGTTGCCCTGCCAGTTCTTGGGTTGCAATGCCTATGTTGTTACGTTCGGCCCTCCAAGACGCGCCACTACGCCACCACGAGACCCAGAAGATTCATCTCCAGTGCAGTTCGTTGCCTGGAGCCCTGCAAAAGACCCTTTGGACGCCGAAGCGCAAGCAGCCGAGGAAGCCGAGGCTAGGGAACGCCTCTGGAAGTTCCACCAAAGTCGCGCCCTGCACCTGCGCGCAGCTATACTGGCCACCCAGTATATGTTCCCACAAGATCCACCCCAAAGACCGGAAGATTAACGCCGGATGACGTCATTGCCCGTCACGTGACCCTGGCACGTGACCTGGCCTAGACCGCACCAGAAGGATCCAGATGAGCTTGTGCCTGGATTAGAACGTGTGTTATCGATTGTGCCTGGTTTGTGATCCGTTACTGTATTTGTGTTGACTTTCCCGTGCCTTGTCCCTGTGGCTTGATACGCCCATGGACTGTATGTTTCAGCCACTATCAGTGGCGTTGGACATGTGTTTTCCGCAGTTCCGCAGTTTCCGCAGCATTCCTAGGACCGTTGTATTAGGGTTTCAGCTGAGTTCCAATAGCTCCCCTCACGAGTATAAGTAGAACGTAGAAGCGACCTTAGACGGTAGCTTTGACTTCTTGTATAGTCCGTACAACCTAGTCCGAGCAGTTCCCCTCAGTCTCCTTTGCTCTCAATCTACCTCCTCTTCCCTCTGCCCTACGTGCCCTCGGAGTTAGTCCAGCATCACAGCGGCGACCGTACCCTACGCAGACCTCGGAGTTCGTCCCTCTGCTATAGCGGTGTCCCCCTCCCCCCTTTTATCACGTGACCGATTGATCGAGCGAGCCAGCTTGGCGTACACGAGCGAAGTCATTCTTTTCTTCTACCTTTTCGTTGCTATCCGAGTTCTCCAGATTGTCCGTTTCAGACTTCTCATCGACGAACAAGAACGACAACAAGCGCTAGCTCAAGCGACAGAACAAGAGCGGGTCAACAAGGTCGTTAGGAACCCCTGAGAACCAGTCGAGTGCGATCTCCTGAAGTGCGCCCTACGGAGCGTAACATATGTCATCCATGTAGACTCTTATAACGGTCCCCTTGCTTTCGTGTTTGGCGATGGTGTCTCAATAGATAGTGTTCATCATCGTTTGGAAGGTTGCCAGAGAATTGGTGAGTCCGAATTACATAACTGTGGGTTCGAAGAGTCCGTACCGTGTTTTGAATGCTGCCTTGTGTTCGTCTCCTTCTCATATCCTCACGTTATTGTACCCCCATCGGACGTCCAGTTTTGTGTAAGTATGCACCCGGCTGAGGTCCGTAATGAGGTCAGAGATAAGAGGAAGAGGGTACTGATTGTGGATGGTGACTGCGTTGATCTTTCTGTAGTCTTGTACCGGTCATAGTTTTCCATCTTTCTTTTTGATGAAGAAGAAGGACGATGTGTAAGGGGACTTGGAGGGACGTATGTATCCCTTTTTCAGCTGTTCATCCAGGAATTCCTTAAGTTTGCCGTCTTCTTCTTGGGTCATAGGGTAGATCTTGTAATTGATCGCTGACGGTGTACCTTCTTTAAATTCTATTGCGTGGTCCCATGGTCGTAAGGGGGGGAATCTATTGGACGCTTCTTCGCTGAAGATCCTTGCAAATTGTTGGTAAGCTGGGGGGAGCTCTACCTTATCATGGAATTGCTTAGCTTCGATAGCGAGTTCTGTTGCTGTAACACACAGGTGACTCTCCTCTGCTAATTCCTCCATGATATCTTTCTTTTCTTCGTCAGTGATAGTGGTTCCTATGATGTGATCCTCTTTGTTGGGGTTGATCGACTGGATTACGATGGGGAGCATTTTTTCATGTATGGTTGCATATCTCCAGTTGATTGTGGGTTCGTATGCTGCCAGCCAAGGGTATCCAAGCACTAGATCCTCATTTCTGAGGTCTGTGACTAGGAAGCGCATCTTCTGTTGTCGCTGGTTAGTCTGAACGTCGAGGTCCACAAAGTGGGTGATACTGCCCGCTTTGTTTTCCGTATTGTCTATGTTCCATATCTTCTTTGGGTGTTCTAGTGGTTGTAGACCGAGACCCATTCTTTTGGTGAACGAGGGGCGTATGAAATTATCTGTTGCTCCCGAGTCTACTAGTGTTTTAATGTCGGCCATAGCGTAACTTGTGCAAATCGAGACTGGAATTTGAAGCAATTGATAGCGAGTCATGATTACAGAGTTACAATTGACTGCCCTCACCCAGGCCGATGGGTTCAGGCATTCTGAAAACCCTCCTTTCCCCACATTTTTTGGAGGATGAGGTCTTTTACATCATCTGTCTCTCCTGCCACTCTGGCTAACCATTCCTTGGCCCTCTGCTGCAGGGGTGCCGTGTTGGCCGCCCTAACTTGTGCCGGGTGTTATGTTTCGGTTTCGGACTGATCGGCCTGGCTTCGGACTCTGACGTATCCGCGATGACTCGGTATGTCAGTAGTAATGTGTCATGGACTTCGGATCTTATCCGCCTCATGTCTCGGCTGACTGATGATCCTTATTGTTGTATGTGATGTGTCTTATGCGCCCACTCCCAAGTTCTATTTTGTACAATACTGGTATTACGTTATGGATGACTGATTCCTAGGATCCCCGTCCTAGGATTTACGCTACTTATGCTATTGGCTACATACAAGTTTGAGTGGAGCTAGAACTGGTTCCCTTATGTGTATTTAAGCTCGTAGTACTATGGACCAGGATCCCCATCTTGGTCTTCTTCGAATACCACCTCTTAACTCGTCTCTTGTGCTAGGAGTCTGCAAGACTCCTAAGTGAACTAGCTCCGGCATATCCCTTTGAGACCAAGAGGGATCCCCGTGACCTTATTCCCCAGTTCCTTTGTGAATGGTGGATATGCCAACCGTCACTTACCTGCCTGGTACCACGTGTCACCTTGTCTTCGAATATCTCAACTCCCAAGTTGCAAGACCTTACAAGTGCTATTACATCGTTGATCACCCTAGTTGGAGGTATATCCATAAAGTCTCCAGCCCCCCCCCAAACGTCCCTCTCGACCTCCCTCTCTATACTTATCAAGACCACCTTGGAGCCTATCAGCGCCATCCAGCAGTCTTCCCCGACTCTCCCGACAACCACTGATTCCACCCAACAGGGAACCCATGTTATACCAACGCCTAAGTCAGGCCAACGTCCGTGGTAGACGTTACAAGTTGCAAACTGCAGTATTTGGTCAAATGGAAGGGATATCCGGACTCCAACAATCAATGGGTCGACAAGGATGACGTATTTGTTGATGATGCAATTCGGGGGTTCAAAAGTTCTAACCCTGCCCATGAAACACATATAAGCGCAGGGAAATCCCAAGAGACATCCCCATCTCCTCTCTCTACCACCACCACTACTCATGTGCTCTCCCTCCCCAGTCCGCTTCCACTATGTCGTTGATACCAGTCTGGCAGCTCCTTACTGAACACAGTCCACACCATCGTCACCCCTGTTGTCTACCCTCTCCCTTCACCAACAAGGAAGTCATCTTACTTCCCCCATGTCATCCCGAGTTCCTTCGCCGTCCCCCACTCTTTATTCCGAGACCAACCAGCCCAGCCACCTTGGAAGCAACTACGTCCCCACCAGAGCGCCTACTCCAGCGGGCGACGAACAGGGCTACGTGCCCAGCTGACCAGCAACCCCGCCGGGACCCGACGAGGGCGGGGATCCATATGACCTAGCCAAACACCTTGAGATGCATCCGTATTTACGTTACACCACCCATCTCACCACGACACACTCAGAAACCCCCCCACTATGTGGACCCACCGGGGAAGCTCTCACACTACCAGTGCCACCTCAATCTGCACTTCGCAGTGATCAAGAGGAGGAACATGTGTCGGAGGCCGAAGATTGGCCAGAGACTCCCCCTCCCAGGGGATACCAGTTCAATTGGGGAGTACATTACATTCCCTTCCAGATTCGAGATGCTCAAGAGTGCCTTTGGCCAGCCTGATATACTCAGCTCATCCTCACCGCCGACCCCTTCATCCTGGCCTTTTGCACCGGGAGCAACCAACAGTACGGCAAGCCCGTCCACACCACTCCCTATTTCAAGGGACAGTCTGCTCCCCCCACTTACACTGACAATGACCTCATGTTCCTGCTCTCCAATGCAGGACTAGTCGACTCAGTCGACCAAGCGCTCCTTCATATGAAGGACCTTCCGCTCGTGGCTGAGGTACACCAGTATTGTAGCGGTATGACTTAACGCTATGCCAAGCCAAGTGAAAGATTGTGAACTGCCGAGGGCAAGGACTCAAGCTTGGCACGGAGATAAATCACGCGCTAGACTTACAGTCAATGTGGAGCATGCGCACACTAAAGCACCTTTATACAAGGGGCAAGTACACTGTGTCACACAGTGGTAAGCTGAGTGGAGAACCAAGAGGACAAGTTAATTGGTAGAAGGTAGAGAAATACAGGAGAATGTGCACCTGAGTGGAGAACCAAGAGGACAAGTTGGTTCCACTCAGGACGTTACAGGCAAGCTTAAGTATCTACTGCGGCTGAGATTAAGTCGGAGCTTGAACACTGTTACTAAGTGTAAAGTAAGTAGCTATGACTAAAGAGCTGATGCATCGTGTCTATTAATAGCCTTATCTTTAGTGCTGACTGATGCACTGTCATCAAGGCTGACTATGTATGACGTGTCGCTGAGTAAAACCTAATACAGCGTGTAATACATGCCTACTAAGTGTAATCTAGAGCGTACTAGAAGGTTCTATCCTTATCTACCAATTGTGAGAGTCTGTCCTTATGTAGAATGTGACTATAACGGGTTGTCCCGTATGGGGATACTTTCCCAGGGTCACGTGATGGAAAGTGCACGATATTTCACGTGATGGCAGGTCACGTGATCCACAAAAGGTGAAAATGAACGCATCCGTGACATCACCCCCCTCCTTAAGGGCTGACATCCACGTTGGCCTCTGTGTTAACAAATGGATTCTGCCAAGGTAAGGACGCGTAAAGGAGAGCCGCTATCTTTCTGGGAGCACCCGGGTTCTGTTGATGGAACTGCTCAACTTTTTCTGGGGCGTTTGCCAGATTCTTTGCAGGTTCCCATGTGTCCTCGCCTTCGCCATATCCCTTCCAGTGAACGAGGTACTTTAGAGTACGACCGAAGAGTTTGGAGTCTCTTATGTGGTCTACTTCGTACTCTTCTTCTCCCTCAATAACGACTGGTTCAGGAGGAGGCAGTAGCAGGCCATTTACTTCGTTTCCTCTATAGGGAGAGAGGCAGTCCACGTGGAATACATCATGGATACACAGTGCAGGGGGGAGTGCAAGCTTGTAGTCGACATCACTTAAGACTTTAGTGACTTCAAATGGGCCTAGTTGTTTGGGGCCCAGTTTAGATGACTGCTGATGTATCTTAATCTGCTTAGCTTGCAACCAGACTTTATCCCCGACGTTAAAGATGTATGGCTTATGTCTTTGTTCAACGTCTGTCTGCATTTGCTGTTTACTTAAGCGAAGCACTGCCTCTGCATCTTTTCTAGAGGAAGTTAGCTTTTGAAGACACTTATCAAGCGTCAGGATACCCATGGGTCTACCTGCGGGAATTGTGAAATCTGGCATATAGCCGTAGAGTAGCTCAAAGGGGGTGTGACCCGTAGCTGAGTTGAGTCTACTGTTGATCACAAATTCTGCTGTAGGAAGCAGGTCTGCCCAATCATCCTGTCTCTTGCTAATGAACAAGCGCAAGTAGACTTCTACTTCTTGGTTTTTGTGCTCTACCTGTCCATTGGCTTGAGGGTGATAGGCTGTGGTGAGACCTGCGTCTATCCCTAACCGCTTGTAGAGGGCATGCATGCTCCTTGCAGCAAACTGGGGTCCGCGGTCACTTATGATTTTACGCAGGATCCCGTGCAAGGGGAAGACTTGTTCAAAGTAGATGGATGCAACCCCATCAGCCGTGATTTGGGAAGTCACTGGGAATAGATGGATCTGTTTGGTGTAATGATCCACTATGTTAAGGATCATATCCTTTCCTCGTGACATGGGCAGTGGACCGATTAGATCGATCCCAATTAACTGCCATGGTCCCTCAGGCACTTCTTGTGGCTGAATGATTGCTTTGGGGTGTAGATCTTTGCGATAATGTTGGCATTGATCACATCCTTCTATGTATGAGGCAATAAAGCCTGCCATGCGTGGCCACCAGTAGTAGCGGCTAACTAGCTCGATGGTTCCGTTCTTCCCAGGGTGACCGGTCGTAGTCGTATCGTGGCATGATTTAACCACATCACAATGTAAAGCACGGTCGTTGGGAACATAAAGTTTCCCCCTGTGATAGACTAAACTGTCTTCTTCTTCCCACAGTGCAACTCCATCTGTGAGAGCTTTAGGAGCGGTCTTTTGTAACGATTTAAGACCCTCTATGACTTCGGCTTCTCTTATGGATGTGAGTCTGATGCGACTGCCTAGGGAATCAACTTCGGGCATGAAGTGAGCTTGTGTGGCATTGAGGAAGTGCTCAGGTCTTAAGACTTGGACCTGGTGATTATCCTTGTTATCCTTAACGTGGTCTTTTGAGAATCGACTTAATGCATCGGCTTGCATTGAATCTCCTTTCTTGTAAGTGATTTTGAAGGTGAAGCGACTTAAGTATAACGCCCAGTGAGCTTGCCGGCGATTTAGGTCCTTCATACTGGCCCACCATTCCATGTTTTTGTGGTCAGTGATCACTTCAAAGGAGATGCCTTCGAGGAAGTGTCTCCAATCCTCTAAGGTGCGAATTAAGCCGAGCATTTCCCTGTCATAAATTTTGTAGTTGCGTTCCTCTTTACTCATAGATTCAGAGCGGTATGTGACAGGGTGCCAAAGACTGTCGGGATACTTCTGCGTAAGTATGCCGCCTGTAGCAAATCTGGATGCATCCGTTTCGACGCACGTAGGTAACTGCAGATCATACACCCGTAGGATGGGTTCCTGTACGAAGTGTTCCTTTAGCGTGTCGAAGGCTTTCTGCTGTTCCAGATTCCAGTGCCATGGAGTGTCCTTCTTCGTGAGGTCATGTAGGGGTCAGGTGATGGCTGCGAAGTCCTTTATGAACCTACGATAGAAGTTGGCGAACCCAATAAAAGCCCTTACTTCCTTCAGGGTTGTTGGGGTTGGCCACTCCCTTACTGCGGAGACCTTGCCAGGGTCCATCCGTACTTCTCCAGGGGTTATAATCATCCCCAAGTACTCCATTTCGCGTCTCTTGAAATCGCATTTTTCTGGTTTTAGGTAGAGGTTGTGATCTTGTAGCCTTTGCAGCACCTCTCTTACAACTTTTCGATGGTGCTTTAAATCGTGGCTATAGATCAGGATATCGTCCATATAGACAGCTACCTCTCCTTTTGCGATGAGATCTGCAAATATGGCGTTCATGAGGGCTTGGAAGGTTGCAGGGCTATTAGTCATGCTGAAGTACATGACCTTGGGTTCGTACAGCCCGCGATTGGTGACAATAGCACCCTTCCATTCGTCTCCGTCTCGGATTCGAATATTGTGATAGCCCCATCTTACGTCGAACTTAGTGAAGTACTCTGCTCCCTTCAACTGGTTGATAATGTCGGCCGCGAGTGGAAGTGGATATCGATTCTTAATGGTGATTTTATTAAGATGTCGATAGTCTTGGACTAGACGGAGCTTTCTGTCCTTCTTCTTTATAAAGAACACTGGGGAGGCCATCGGTGACTTAGATGGAACCAGGTATCCTTTACTAATGTGTTCGTCCAAAAACTTATCTAATTCCACTTGCTCTGTAGGTGACATGGGGTACGTCTTAACCTTCCAGTGCTTGACTGCATCTGGTTCAAGGTCTATGGCATGATCCCACGGTTGATGTTCTGGGAGCCTTTGGGATTCTTCCTCAGAGAATACTTTTGTGAAGTCACAATAGTGCGGGGGTACCATTTCTTCGAAAGTCCTTTTGGGTTTAGCATTAATGGCTTTCTCAGCGATCTGCTGGGAGTACGTAAAGCCTGCTAGACAGAAGACTTCATCATGGACTGTGTCCAACACTTTCTCCGCAAGGAGACGGCAGCATTCCATACGGTTCGCCATTATGCACATCACCTCTATCTCATGCTCCTCTGATGCTGTTTCAGTGGTGGAGTTGAGACGCATTGTGCCTTCCTGCCAATTTATTTGCAGATTCCGATTCCTTAGCCAGGGTAGCCCCAAGATGACATTCTCTGGTCCAAGGGAAGTGATGTAGAAATCGTATTTTTCTTCCATTGGACTGACTTTGAGATTCAGTCTAACTTTGTGGGTGATACTACCGGCTTCATTGAGAGTTCCGTCTATGTTGTAGAGGAGGATTGGACTCTCGAGAGGAATCTGCAACATTTTATAGCGGTCAGTGTACTTTTTGTCCAGGAACAACGAAGTTGCCCCGGAGTCTACCATTGCTGCTACTTTTACAGTATGATGACGTCCAGATAAATAGACACTAATATGGAAATGGGATTTTTTATCTTTTGTTTCGGGAATAATAAAGGAAGAAGAAAGTGCTGCATCAGAATTCATCACTTGCGGCACGGCTACACTCAAAACCGGTGTCCTTAAGACTGGCTGAGGAGCTATTTCAGAGTAGGAACTAGAAATAAAGTTCATCTCGGAGGCAGATGTAGATGTAGAAACAGAAGACGACGAAACTGAGACATCACTACTATCTAACTTACAGGCAATCACTGGGTACGTAGGAATTACAGAATTTGAGTCTGAAACGAGGCGAGTCCTAACACATATTTTACAGGAACAGGAAGCCGAGTCAAAGTCTGTATTTGAGGGGCCGGTCGCAGCTATACGCGACCCCTTATCTAAAAAGCCGCTTTGAGAGCCTCGATGGTCTCCTGCTGCTTTTTAACCATCTCCATCAATTTTGCCACGTCTGCCTGGGACGTCTTTGGCTGAGAGGTGTTAGGGGAGGTGGCCACGGCCACTGTACTGGATGAGTTTGGTGAGGACGAGGGGGCTGAGGATTTCGTCGTGGCCGCGGCTTTTGCTTTGGCCGGTTTCCCTAGCTTTTTGATCATACAGACTGGGGCACGGTGGCCAGCTTTCTGGCACCAGTTGCAGACGTCCCATTCGTGATTCCCGTCCTTTTTTGTGTGGTCCTTGGACCCGCAACCGTAACACTTTCCCTGCATCCACTTTCGGTACTCTGCTTGGTTCTTAAAGAACTCATCCTTCCCTTTGTTGCCCTGCGAACTTTGTTGGCGCATAGCGTCAACTTGCATGGCATCTGGGTCATGAGACGCGGGCGGATTGGTCTTTCCAGACTTCTCTGTGCGGCGTTGGCGGAGGCGTTGGTCAATAAGTGTGGCCGTAGCCTTGAGGTCGTCGAAGGTGTCCTGCTTCCTTTCAGTCATGGCGAGAATGTCTTTAATCTCGTCGTTGAGACCAGTGTAGAAGCGGTCACGGAGGTCGGCTTTTGACCATCCAGTCTGTCCACTGTACTGCTCAAATATTGACGTATATTCGGCGACGGACCTCCTTCCTTGCTTTGTCTTTTTGAGTTCCTCCTGGGCAATGTCTCGGACATCCATTGGTGAGAAATGGCAATTGAATTCTTTTACAAAATTGTCATATATTCCCACAAAGGGGAATGAGCCTGTGTTGGCCGCCTCTAAATAAGGGAGAGCCCAGGTCTTGGCTTCTCCTTCCATCAGATTAAGGGTGGCTGCGATCCATCTTTCTTCTACCGGCATCCAAGACTGGAGGATTGGCTCCCAAGTGTTGAGAGCTTCTCCTTGGGAACTTGCCCAGTTGTGGAAGGCGGCAAGGAAATGTCGGGCATCTGTTGAGTTGCCTTTCCCGTCCCATGCTTTCGGGCGGGCCACTATGTCCTTGCCTCCTATGCGTTTGGGTTTGTCCTGGGTGGCGGCTACCTGCTGTGTGAGGTTGGAAACCTGTTGAGCAAGGTGGCCCATTGCCAACCCGAGTTGATTGATTAGGTTGATACAGTCTTGGATGGTGGGAGGGAGGGATGGTGCTGGTGCGGGGGCCAGAGCAGGGTCCGGTTGTGCAGTATGTGATGAGGATGATGATGACGCCAACATTCTTTCTAACTCTGCTTCTCTGGCCTTTTTGTCTGCTTCGTACTGTGCCTGACGGTGATCCTGTAGTAGGAGTAATTGTTCGTCAGGTGAGAGGTCATCCCAGTCTTGGATTCGTGATGCGTACTCCTTTTCGGACTTTGAAAGAGGAGGGAGTGCGAATTTAGAGTGAACTCCTTTCGGATATTGAGCTTGTGCTTGATGAGCTCGCTGTTTCCCTTTCGGAGCCACGATCTATTTCGAGTGGGGACGGGGGATGAGAAAGTACAGGGACGATTTCTTCAGCAAAGAGAATAAGGTCTTCGATGGTGAAGTCAGTTCCTGGAACGGTCGTAGTTCCGGGATATTCTTCTTCAAGTACTTGACATACACCAGGGAAGAAATAGAGAGCTTGGACGATTGTTTCGGCGGTGGTGCGAGGTGGTTCGGTTACTTGGAAGCCTTCATACCAAGTGTCCTCGTTTACGAGGGTTGCGGATGAAGCCACAGAAAGGTGCCTGACTGTCGGGGAGGAGGAGAGTATGGAATGAGGTGTAGGAGATGAGGGGCGTGAACGTGGCTCCTCAAGAACTCGAAGCAATGCTGTAGCAGAGGCTTCTGGGGACAACTGGGGTGGTGTGAGAGCTTGTCTCCTCCTAAAGAGACGTCGTAGGCGGGCACAAGTATTTGCAAAGAAGCGAGGCAGGGTGAAAATGTGAAGGTGGTTTTGAGACGTCAGGATACGACAGCCGCAAAACGCTAAGCTGAAGGTGTAGGGAGAGTCAGATCAAGCAAGACCAATACACAGTGATGTTTCACACTGTGCGAGGCTGCGGCGATAACCGAACACTCAGGAGTTATGATATGGGAAGTGTAGAGCCACAAGGCTGTCTGCCTCAGTCTTCTCGACCTGTTGGCTGCCTCTCATGCCAAAGCGCTCTCAAACTTTTCTGTTTACTTCGCGTACAGCTGTCGCAGGCTAGGCCTGGCTGGCTCGAAGTCAAATTGCAGCTTATCTGGCGTGGTGACCAGTTCTGCAACCTGTGCCCAGAGCAGTCTACTGATGACCAGATAGACCCAATAAAGGCAAGCACACTGTATGCCAGTTTTACGGACACTACAAATGTACCACAACTGCACAGATTCTACTTACGAAGGTCCACAGGCAAAGAATGAGGTGGATAACACTAGGGACTGGTGGACGTCTACCACCTAAGAGGGATCAAACGACTGGTGAGCAAAGAGGGGCTCAAGAGTGTGAAGGAACTTGTCCTAATGTAGCGGTATGACTTAACGCTATGCCAAGCCAAGTGAAAGATTGTGAACTGCCGAGGGCAAGGACTCAAGCTTGGCACGGAGATAAATCACGCGCTAGACTTACAGTCAATGTGGAGCGTGCGCACACTAAAGCACCTTTATACAAGGGGCAAGTACACTGTGTCACACAGTGGTAAGCTGAGTGGAGAACCAAGAGGACAAGTTAATTGGTAGAAGGTAGAGAAATACAGGAGAATGTGCACCTGAGTGGAGAACCAAGAGGACAAGTTGGTTCCACTCAGGACATTACAGGCAAGCTTAAGTATCTACTGCGGCTGAGATTAAGTCGGAGCTTGAACACTGTTACTAAGTGTAAAGTAAGTAGCTATGACTAAAGAGCTGACGCATCGTGTCTATTAATAGCCTTATCTTTAGTGCTGACTGATGCACTGTCATCAAGGCTGACTATGTATGATGTGTCGCTGAGTAAAACCTAATACAGCGCGTAATACATGCCTACTAAGCGTAATCTAGAGCATACTAGAAGGTTCTATCCTTATCTACCAATCACGAGAGTCTGTCCTTATATAGAACATGACTATAACAGGTTGTCCCATATGGGGATACTTTCCCAGGGTCACGTGATGGAAAGTGCATGATATTTCATGTGACTGACTAGAGAACGTGATGGCAGGTCACGTGATCCACAAAAGGCGAAAATGAACATGTCCATGACAAGTATCGGTGCATGACCCTTGGTTGGTGCGCCCAGCAGCACTGGGTGGCTGTGGAGCAGATGAAGTTGGAGTGTATCAAGATAGAGTGAAACCAGTGCATAGCTTGACTCCAGAGAGCTCATGCAATTGACTGCATCAAGAACGAGAGGTCCGCACTTCATCATGGCCCTCGGGCAGAGGAAGACACCAAGGAGATAGAGGTGATACGCCACATGTGGTCCCTTGGCACGAACCCCCTCATGGTCATGTGCAGTTAAGCTGGGGCTTGAACCTGAAAAGGGGGTGATGTTACATTTCGTTCTCAGACTGCCTGGCCCGGTTGTGAACTCTGATGTGTTCGTGATGACCCGACGTGTCAGTAGTAATGTGTCATGGACTTCAGATCTTACTGCCTCATGATCCGCTGACTGATTGCCCCTATTGTTGTACGTGATGTGGATTACTATGCTGACTGATGCTCTCCATTGTTATACGTATGATACGGATGACTGATTCCTAGGATCGTTGTACTAGGGTTCACGCTACTTATGCTATTGGCTACTTACATGTTTGAGTGGAGCTAGAACTGGTTCCCTTACATGTATTTAAGTTCACAGTAGTACAGACCAGGATCCCCATCTTGGTCTTCTTCAAATACCACTTCCATCCTATTGTCTTCTATACAAGGGCCCAGTGTCCCTTAGTGAACTAGCTCTGGCATATCCCTAGAGACCAAGGGGATCCCTGTGACTCTTCTCCTCATTCCAACTCCTCATGAATGGTGGATAGCCTGACCGTGACCTACCCTCCGGATACCACGTGTCACCTTGTCTTCGAATATCTCAACTCCCGAACTGCAAGACCATTCAAGTGTTACTACGTCCTTGACAACCCCTGTTGGAGATTCATTCGCAGCGTCAAGACTCCACTGCCTTCTATCCTGATAGGTTTTCCCCTATACACTTACCATGACTCTACCGGCACCTATTGCAGGCACCCAGCCATCTTCCCTGAGGATTCAGTGAACCATCAATACTACCTGCGAGGGAACCCACGTTACAACAGTGCCTAAGTCAGGCAAACATCCATGGTAGACGTTACAGGGCCCTTGTAGAGATGGAGGATGAGAGTGGTATTTGAAGAAGACCAAGATGGGGATCCTGGCCTGTACTACTGCGAGCTTAAATACATGTAAGGAAGCCAGTCCTAGCTCTGCTTGAACTTGTAAGTAGCCAATAGTGTAAGTAGAGCAAACCCTAGTACAGCTATCCTAGGAATCAGTCATCCATACCGTGATATCATACACATACAACAATAGTGAACATCAGTCAGCATGGTAAGCCTCATCACGTACAACAATAGAGGCCATCAGTAAGCAGAACACGAGGTGGTAAGATCCAAAGTCCATGACACATTACTACTGACACGTTGGGTCATCACAAACACGTCAGAGTTCACAACCAGGCCAGGCAGTCCGAGAACGAAACGTAACATCACCCCCTTTTCAGGTTCAAGCCCCAGCTTGACCGCGCATGACCGTGAGGGGGTTCGTGCTGAGGGACCGCATGTGGCGGATCACCTCTATCTCCTTGGCATCTTCCATCTTCTTCTGCTCAAGGGCCATGATGAAGCGTGGACCGCTCGTTCTTGATGTGGTCAATCGCATGAGCTCGCTGAAGTCAGGCCACACACCTGTTCCTTTCCACTTCTATATGCTCCAACTTCATCTGCTCTGCCACAACTCGATGCTGCTGAGCGCGCCACCCAAGGGTCATGCATTGGTAACGATGCACTTCTGCCACGAGGGGGAGGTCCTTCATGTGAAGGAGCGGTTGGTCGACTGAGTCAACTAGTCCCACATCGGAGAGCAGGAATGTGAGATTGTCATTGGTGTAAGTGGGGGTAGGGGACTGTCCCTTGAAATAGGGAGTGGTGTGGATGGGTTTGCCATATTGTTGGTTGTTCCCGGTGCAGAAGGCCAGGACGAAGGGGTCGGCGGTGAGGATGAGCTGAGTATACTGGGCGGGCCAAAGGTGTTCTTGAGCATCTCGAATCTGGAAGGGAATGTAATGTACTCCCTGATTGAACTGATATCCCCTGGGAGGGGGAGTCTCCAGCCAATCCTTGGCCTCTGACACATGTTCCTCCTCTTGATCACGGCGAAGTGCAGATTGAGGTGGCACTGGTAGTGTGAGAGCTTCCCCAGTGGGTCCGCATAGCGGGGGGGTTTCCGAGTGTGTTGTGGTGAGATGGGTGGCGTAATGCAAATACAGATGTGTCTCAAGGTGCTTGGCTGGGTTGTATGGATCCCCGCCTTCATTGGGGCCCAGTGGGGTCGCTGGTTGGCTGGGCACGTAGCCATGTTCGTCGCCCGCTGGAGTAGGCGCTCTGGTGGGGACGTAGTTGCTCCTGAGTCAGCTGGGCTGATTGGTCTCAGAATAAAGAGTGGGGGATGGTGAAGGAATTTGGGATGACATGGGGGAAGTAGGACAACCTCCTTGTTGGTGAAGGGAGAGGGTAGATGACAGGGGTGACGATGGCGTGGACTGTGTTTGGTAAGGAGCTGCCAGACTGGTATCAACGACATAGCAGAAGTGAACTGGGGAGGGAGAGTGCATGAGTAGTGGTGGTGGTGGAGAGAGGAGATGGGGACGTCTCTTGGGATTTCCCTGCGCTTATATGTGTTTCGCGGGTGGGGTTAGAATTTTTGAATTCCCGAATTGCATCATCAGCAAACACGTCATCCTTATTGACCCACTGGTTATCAGAGTCTGGGTATCCCTTCCATTTGACCAAATACTGCAACTTGCGACTTCTGCCAATACACCGAGAGTCTAGAATCTTCTTGACCTCATATTCTTCTTCACCACCAACTAGATCCGGTGGTGGGTGCTGATAGTTGGGTCCATGCAGGAGTGTTTTGCGATAGGGCGTAAGGAGATCCACATGGAATACTGGATGGATCTGCCACTGCATGGGAAGTTTGAGGCGATAATTAACTGTGGACATCACCTGAATGACCTTAAAGGGGCTGTGTCTTCATGCTGCGAGTTTTGCGGTTGGTTGATGGGTGCGTAAGTGGCGTCCTTCTAGCCACACCTGATCTCCTATTTGGAACTTGGGTGTGTCCTTGGCCTTGATCCACCCCTGCTGCACTTTGATCATCAGTGACTGTGCGCACTGTTGGAGTTCCTTGAACTGTTTGACCCTGAGGGCTACTTGTGGGATAGGGGATGGTTGGTCTGTCCAATTGGCGCGAGGGTTATACCCCATAAGGAGCTGGAAAGGAGATTCTTTAGTGGTCTCGCTGGGCCAATTGTTATGCGTGAACTCAGCCATGGGGAGGTAATGGATCCAATCGTCTTGTCGTTCGTTGACCCAGAATCGCAGGTATTGCTCGAGCCATTGGTTGGTCCTTTCAGATTGCCCATCTGTCCTAGGATGATATGCCATGGAGATATTCTGTTCAATGCCGAGGATTTTGCATAGTTCATGTGTGAATTTTGATGCGAATCGCAGATCCCTGTTGCTAATGATCTTGCCAGGTAATCTGAATCGGGGAAATATGTGTTTGACATACAGAGCGGCTGTTCCTTCTGCTGATATCTCTTCTTGGCAAGGGATGAACAGGGACATCTTTGTGCAATCATGATCTGTTATCATGAGGATCATGTCACAATCCTGTGCTACAGGGAGTTTAGTGATGAAATCAAGGGTGATGGTTTCAAATGGCATAGCTTCTGGTTTGGGGAATATTGGGTGTAGTGGTGCTTTGATGGCCCTGGTGTTGACCTTGATTCTTTGACAGTCGGTGCATCCTTTGACGTAATCCATGACCTCTTGGTGTAGTCCAGGCCACCAGTAATATTGTTCCACTAGCTTGATAGTATGGCTGATTCTGGGATGTCTGTATACTGGGGGATCGTGATGCGTTTTGATGATTTCTCGTTTCTTGTGGAGCCCTCCCGTGACTGTGCATTGTCAGTCTTTATACCATGTACCTTCAATTAGCTTCAGGCCATGTGGGTCTACCCATGGGCGTATCTTTCCAGTGTCTTGTGCGTATATTGGATTGATCTTTTCCATTTCCTGCACTGATATGGTGGCGTTGATTCGGAGCGGATCCTTGGTGGTGTCCAATGACGTTGCTCTGACGAAAACCTCATCCGGTAATACTGTAACATGTTTGTTATCGTCTTCTCCTTGATCGTAGTCTGGGCATCTAGATAAAGCATCAGCTCTTCCATTTGCTGTACCCTTGATATGGTGAATCTCGATATCATACTCAGAAAGTTCTAGTACTTCCTGGGCTACTCGGTGGCTTATCTTTTGCAGAGAGCACCAGTATTGTAGGTTCATATGATCCGAGAAGACTTTGATCTTGTGAGGGGACCCCACTAGATGGTGACGCCAGTTCCTGAGTGCTTTGACAATTGCCAGGAGTTCCAGATCATAGATGTCGTAATTCCTTTCTGCTGCGCTAAGGGTGTTGGAGTAGTATGCGATAGGGTGTCATTTTCCATCTTCTTTGCGTTGGAGTAGTACTGCTCCTACAGCAAATCCTGATGTGTCTACTTCTAGTTTGAATTGCTCTTCTAGATTGGTGTGGGCGAGTACCGGTTCCTCCGTGATGAGTTTCTTGATTTTATCGAACACTTCTTGTTCCATTATTGTCCATGTCCATTTGGTGTCTTTGCGTGTTAGTTTGTTGAGTGGTCATGCATAGGTGGCAAAATTTCGAATGAAAGCATGGTAAAAGTTGCAGAAGCCTAAGAATGATTGCACCTGTTTAATGTTTTTCAGGGTAGGCCACTCTTTGATGCCGGAAATTTTGACAGGGTCCATGTGAGTCACCCCCTTTTCAATGATTACCCCCAGGTAATCGATGCTGGGCACATGGAAGATGCATTTCTCTGGTTTGAGGAAAAGGTCGTTCTGTTCCAGTAGGTCTAGCACATCACGTACTGCATCGATGTGTGCTTGTTTGTTAGACCGTGTTGCGATACCGATGTTGTCCATATATACCCTAATGATTGTTCCCTTCGTTTCATGGTGGGCGATGAGATCTTTACAGATCTCGTTCATCATTGTCTGGAAGGTTGCTGGGGAGTTTGTTAATCCAAAAAACATCACCATAGGTTCAAAGAGTCCATAGCGTGTCTTAAATGCCGCTTTTTCTTGATCTCCCTCTTTGATGTGCACATTGTTATACCCCCAGCGAATGTCGAGCTTGGTGAATATGAAGGCTCCACTGAGGTCAGCAATGAGTTTGGGTATGAGCGGGAGTGGATATTGATTGCATATGGTCCATTTGTTAATATTCCAGTAGTCCTGCACGGGGTGTAGTTTTCTGTCCTTCTTTTTGATGAAGAAAAAGGATGATGCGTACAGGGATTTAGATGGTCTGATGTATCCTTTGGCCAGTTGTTCGTCAAGAAATTCCTTGAGGGCTTTGTCTTCCACAGGACTCATTGGATATACCTTGCAGTTGATTGCATCTGGTGCATCCAGTTTGAATTCGATGGTGTGATCCCATGGCTTGGAAAGTGGGAAGCAGTGAGATTCCTCTTTGCTGAAGATCTTGACGTGTTGCTGATATTCTTCAGGGATCGCTTTCTTCTTGGTGTATTGTTGGGCTTTGATGGCTAATTCTGTGGACGTGGTGGCACAGAGTCGCATGGCTTCTGGGTTGCACTCCTGTCGTAATTCTTCCTCTACACATTGTTTGTCAGGTATTCCCAACACCTTCTGAAGTATGAGTCAAGCAATGACAGGATCTATGCATGGTTTGGTAGGGTTGATGGTGCAAAGCACAACAGGATACTCAGCTTCGTTTAGTGTGGCAGAGGCCCATTGAATATTGGGCTGGAACGTAGCCAGCCAAGGATATCCCAGGATGATATCCTCTCCTCCTATGTTGGTGATGAGGAACCTCATATCCTTCTTGATTCCTTTGGTCTTGACTTTGAGATCCACGCAGTGGGTTATCTTGCCCCCTTTGTTGTGCATGCTGTCAATATTCCAGATCTTTCGATGATGGTCTAACTCCTTGAGGCCTAGCCTCATTCTTCTTGCAAAATCTGGATAGATGAAGTTGTTAGTGGCTCCGGAGTCCACTAATGCTTGTTTATCGGCCATGGCATAACTTGCACACAATGAAACTGGAACATGCATAGATTGATAGTGCATTATGAACACAGAGTTACAGCGTAATGCCCTCACCCAGGCCATCGGGTTCAGGCACTTTGAAAATCCTCCTGACTCATCAAGTCCCTCATCACCAGCGCCTTTACCTCTTTATCCAGTGATTGAACTCCGTTTATCCAGCTGGTAGCCTGGTCTTGAGGCGTATCAGTGGTGGTGCGGGCGCCTCAGCTACTGCTGTTATCGTCCTCAAATTGAATAAGTGGCTCTTTGATGACACTTTGAACTTCTTCTATGAAGGCACCGCGTCCTTGACGTGGCTGCCAATTCTGGTTGTTGCATGGGCGGCGTGGCTGGAGGCAATTGTGTGAGAAGTGGCCTGGTTTGTTACAATTGTAACAGATGACGTCCTTAGCATTAATAACCCCTCTACCTTGCAGGTGTCCTCCTCCTCCTCCTTGAGGGGTGTATGGCTGACGCGTATAGTCGATTTCTTCGGATCCCACAAGTCAGGCGCGAATTCTGCCAGGAATGGTATCCATGGCATTGGGGTGGTTGCAGAACGACTGCCATCCCTGATGGGGTTGTTGTGGGCAATTGGGTGCGTTGAAGGTTCTCAGGGATGTGTTCCCTTGCTTGCTGGGTCCTCCGAGGGGTTTACACCCTCCAAGTCGGGTTTGGAGGTGCATCCACTTGCGCTGTTGCTTGAGTATTGCTGCTTTCCATTGACTGTAGGTGTTGGGGTTGTGAAAGTTGTAGGTGTTCTTGTACAGCTCTATGGGGAGACCACTGGTGAATTTATCAAGTACTAGGGAGTCATCGAAACAATACCCAGCTTCGCATACGGCCTTTTCAAATTTGGCCACGTAAGTGTCAATGTCCTGTCCTTCCATGCGGAATCCCTTCTGGAGATCCTGTTGGGTGTGCTCTTTCTCCAGAGTGTCGGTGAAGGTGTTCCTGAATCCAAGTTCTACAGCTTGCCAGATCCAGTCATCATAAGGGCTGTGTTTTGCCTTGTATCCCTTGACCCATTTGGTGGTCAATAGAACCCATTCGTTGACGTGCTCTCCCTGTATGTAGGTGAGAAATATGAGCGCTTTGCAATAAGGGAGTGTGAAGGCAGGGTTGTCGAAGTTTGTCTCAACGAACAATTCCCATTGGGTTAGGAATTTTTGAACTTTGGTGCAGTCTCTGGTGAATACAAGGGGTTCTTTGCCCATGAACTTCTCAGGGTGACTTCCAACAGAGACATTTGGTCCTGTGAACAGGGGTTCTCCATTGCTGTCTCCTCCACCTCCTCCTCCTCTGCTTGCTGGAGGGTCATTGCCAGGAGGTCTGCCGCGACTAATACATGTGGGTTCCTCAAATGTGAGGGGTTGCTCAGTGATGGTAGTGGTCATGTCGGTGGGAATCAACTTAGCTAACAGTCCTAACTGTTGTTCTTCTTCTTCTGCTTGTGCTTCAAGGATGTGAATTTCCTCTGGGTTACTTGCTAACAATGGAGAGGGTGCTGGTGTCTTGGATGTAGGGGATTGAACGGGTTCTTCAGTTTCACTGTCGATGGGTCCCCACTGATCTCTGGTAGTGATGTTGCTTTGAAGGATGTCAAGACCTAGACTTGCAGTCATGGGTTGTATTACTTGAAGTTTTCCATGGAGTTCATCCCACTTGATCTCCATCCAACAGAGGTTCTCAAAATTGAACTCTACAGGGATTAAACTGGTGGTGTTGTTGTGATGGTTATAAGGGACTACATAACCTGGGTCCCCTTTCTCTGTCTGCCAAAAGGTGGTTCCCAAGAACTTCTTTGGAACATTGCATTCTCCTCTTCTGTTGATATGATATGGTTGGAATGGTACCCAAAGGTCTTTGGTCATGATCGTTGTGGAAGCCACGTTGAAGGATCTTGGTCTTAATGTAATGTCTACCATGGACGTTTGCCTGACTTAGGCACTTGTATGACATGGGTTCCCTCACGGGTAGTATTGGTGGTTGACTGAGTCTTCAGGAAAGACTGCTGGGTGCCTGCAGTAGGTCCCGGTAGAATCACAATAAGTATAAAGGGGGAAACCTGTCGGAATAGATGGAGGCGGCGCACGGATACTGCAGATGTATCTCCACCGAGGGTTGTCTAGAATGTAGTAACACTTGAATGGCCTTGCAGTCCAAGAGTTGAGATACTCGAAGACGAGATGACACGAGGTGTTCGGAGGGTAAGTCACGGTCGGACTATCCACCATCCATGAGGAGTTGGAATGGGGAAGAAGGTCACGGGGATCCCTTTGGTCTTCAGGGATATGCCAGAGCTAGTTCACTAAGGGACACTGGGCCCTTGTAGAGACGAGAGGATGAGAGTGGTATTCGAAGAAGACCAAGATGGGGATCCTGGCCTGTACTACTGTGAGCTTAAATACATGTAAGGAAGCCAGTCCTAGCTCCACTTGAACTTGTAAGTAGCCAATAGCATAAGTAGAGCAAACCCTAGTACAGCTATCCTAGGAATCAGTCATCCATATCGTGATATCGTACATGTACAACAATAGCGAACATCAGTCAGCACAGTAAGCCTCATCACATACAACAATAGAGGCCATCAGTAAGCAGAACACAAGGCGGTAAGATCTGAAGTCCATGACACATTACTACTGACATATTGGGTCATCATGAACACATCAGAGTTCACAACCAGGCCAGGCAGTCCGAGAACAAAATGTAACAAAGGGGAAGGCAACAACAAACACGTTATGGTACTGCCCAATGAGGTTTTTGTCAGAGCAGCACTACTGGACACCACTGAAGATCCACTCTGAATCAATGCCACCATATCCATGCAAGAAATGGAAAAGATCAACCCAATATATGCACAAGATGCCGACAAGATATGCCCATGGGTAGACTCACACAGTCTCAAATTGATCAAAGGCACATGGTACAAAGATGGAAGAGGTGCAGTCACCAGAGGACTCCACAAGAAGCGAGAGATCATCAAAACGCATCATGATCCTCCTGTATACGGACA
This sequence comes from Lactarius vividus, assembly GCA_021527035.1. Lineage (NCBI taxonomy): Eukaryota > Fungi > Basidiomycota > Agaricomycetes > Russulales > Russulaceae > Lactarius > Lactarius vividus. Next base: position 1,286 of record JAKELG010000185.1, on the reverse strand, counting down.
CCCTAGAATCAGCTGTACCATCAAACTCATAGAACAATATTACTGGTGGCCCAGATTACGTCAAGAGGTCATGGACTATGTCAAAGGATGCACCGACTGTCAAAGAATCAAGGTCAACACCAGGGCCATCAAAGTGCCACTGTGCCCAATATTCCCCAAACTGGAAGCTATGCCATTTGAAACTATTGCCCTTGATTTCATCACCAAGCTCCCTGTAGCACAGGACTGTGACACAATCCTTATGATAACAGATCATGACTGCATAAAGATGTCCCTATTCATCCCCTGTCAGGAAGAAATATCGGCCAAGGGAACTGCTGCCCTGTACGTAAAACATGTCTTCCCTCGATTTGGATTACCTGGCAAGATCATCAGTGACAGAGACCCACGATTCACATCAAAGTTTACACACAAGTTATGCAAGATCCTCGGCATTGAATAGAACATTTCCACAGTGTATCACCCCCACACAGATGGACAATCTGAATGAACAAATCAATGGCTAGAACAATACCTGTGATTTTGGGTCAACAAAAGACAAGATGATTGGATCCACTACCTCCCCATGGCTGAGTTCACACATAACAATTGGCCTAGCAAAACCACTAAGGAATCCCTGTTCCAGCTCCTTATGGGGTATAACCCCTGCACCGATTGGATGGATTGACCATCCCCTATCTCACAAGTAGCACTCAGGGTCAAACAGTTCGAGGAACTGCAACAGCGCACGCAGTCATTGATGATCAAAGCACAGCAGGGGTGTATCAAGGCCAAAGATATGCCCAAGTTTCAAATTGGAGATCAAGTATGGCTAGAAGTGAAGCGTAGCAATGCATGCAGCTATCAGGAATGGTGTCCTCACCTTTGAGTAGGTTGAGAGACTATAGAGTGGAGAGGGTGCACAAGTGAGAAAGAGAGTGAATATCTATTCACCTCCCTCCCCATAGGAGGGATTATATACCCTATGGCCCCACCATGTCCAGAAGCACAAAAGTGATGAATACAGGCATCCACAATATCGCGTTTTTACATACACCTGATGTAAATTACCACTTCGACTTAGCCATGAGGCTTCTTTTCGCTCAGAGGCGAATTGCGCACAGTATAGTACATATCCTAACTACCATAATAGGAAAGCATACTTGCAGTAATGTCATAACTGCTATAGATAAGGGCCTTACGTACTTCTTATGTTCCAACAAGAAGGATGCCACCTATGTACTCATCAACCAACAGTGAAACTTGTGGCAAGAAGACATGGCCCCTTTAGGGTAGCTCAGGTGATG
>JAKELG010000184.1:0-79356 GCA_021527035.1 Lactarius vividus | reverse complement strand
CTACATTCTTGGGTTAGTGATGTTTGCAAGGTCAAAGCATTATGACAGCTAGTGACCACCCTCTTAGAATTTTATTTTTAAGAAGTCCAAGATGTAGTGCGCTCTTCCGCCTAGTCCAACTTGATTTTGAGATGCGACGATCGGCTTTGGTGATATCCGAGGATTAGGTGTTATTGAGCGACATTGCGCCCGTTATCCGTCACCGTCGCCTCATCAGGAGAATTTACTATGTAAGGCCTCATGGTAATTCATTATCTGTCGCGGCGGTCCTAATTTAACGAAATCCGGTACGAGCGCTAGACAAGCCGGAGAAAAGGGGAGACGTTGAATCAAAACAAGGGACGCACTCTCTCTTACAATACTAATCTACTGGCGACCCGGGAACTTCGTCTGCCCTATAGTCCGGGGAAACAGGTGACCCAAAATGACATCCGCGGCCGTAATGAACCTCAAAATGTGAACGCTGATCTACTCCATACAGAATTACGGGCGGCTAATGCCGCATGGTCCAGTTCTACACCGTACGCGATCTGTCCGGTCTTACAGCATTACTTACGCCGCATACATTCACACTGTAGCCGATGTAGATATGATATAAGTTAGGTGGCGCTCTTCCCAGCATCGTGGCAAAGCGGGGAGGACATTCCCTCACTGGGTGACCGGACAAGCACTTCTGAGTCATCACACTGATGACTATCGTAGATGGTTGAACTTGTAGATGGTTGAACGTCGACCTTGTGTCACGTGTTGACATGACGCTCGTGTGGTGATGGTGTAGATGATACTTCGCTTCTACTCGGCGATGCACAAATTTCTTCCCCGGTGGCAACTCACCTCCTGAATACGAATTTATAGAGGGCCCTTAGGAGGGCACACAAGCAGAGACCGACTCGGAATCGATAAATGAGTGATAAATGGTCAACTATTGGCTCAATTTCTTTCATACAACGAGATCCGAGGTAGGGGACTTGTCCCGAAGTTGGGAAAATAATCCCGACCGACCAACCATTGTATTCCCACAGGAGTGACTGGGGTGCAGGCTTGCCACAATGTTTCCGTATCTCTACGGTGCTTGGCTTTGGCTTGGTGCTTCGCGGGAAAATGATAACCTCTTGGCAGAGCTACTTTCCTTGACATCTGAGCCTCCCTACTATATCCCCACCTTTTGACTGGATGCACATGGGTAGCAGCTCCACAATACCGTAGCCGCGTGCTGGACGTTCTCACGTTATCCTGATCACTCTTCAACCATTCCGTTCTTACGATTGTGACAAGTCGCCGATTGGCCCGTGAGCCTTGATCTCTCGGCGCTCAGACTTAAATAAGGAGCCCTCCCGCATGCTCTCAACTTGACGCCGCTACCCACCTCGATTTCACGCAATCCTTGTCTACCCCTGCACTCTGCGACCTATAAGCTCTTTCATGTCCTCAGAGGCCGCTAAACGTAAAAAAGTGGATGCACCTCTGCAACCCTCTGCAGGTGTTACTGTCAGCGACCACAGAAAGCGTCGTCGCAATCGCACGACCCAATCTTGCCTCAATTGTCACACTTCCAAGCGCATGGTATACCCACCCACCGTCCTTTGGTCTTATCCCTCACCCTTCATTCCAGTGTGACCGCAAGAGGCCTTGTGGCCGCTGTATCCAGCTTGGCATCGTACGTTGTTCCCCATGCGTGAGGGCACTACGTAATCCAGGTACACATTCAACCCACAGACAGGTCTCTGCGTGTACGAAGTTGACGACCCCAGTCAAAGGTAATGGACTCCTGTTCGTGTCGTCGGAGACTATTTATTTATGAGTTCATATTCACCTCCTCAGGACCGAGGCAGCCGATGATAAGACCCGCCTGCAAATGCGTGTCGCCGAACTAGAGGGGGTTATTCGAGAGGCAAGTCTCTCGCGTTGTGTACGGAGGGTCAATTCCCTGACCGATGAGCCGCCTTCGTAGCTCAAGAATAAGCCACATCCGCGATGGGCTCAGTCTTCATCGGATACCTACCAGGATCAGGCGATCCATTCCCTTACTTCCTCTGCACCGTCCCCGTGTGCCGAGAAGCACACACAAGAGCATACACAAGAGCACACGACGAAGACCTCCCAAGGGGAGAAGAGTGGTGTTGTGGCCCCATCTCCACCACCCAACTTGGACATCTCGATGGTGTCTAAGGAACGAGGATCTCGACAGGCTCCACTCGAAGAATTTCCCGGGCTTCAAGTGCCGACTCTCATGGGCCCCTTCAGCGTGGCTTCTTCATCCTCAAGCGATTCTCCCCTGGCTACACCGGACATCGACGATGCTTGGATGCAATCCCGTTCTGCGTTCAGCCCGACATCGCCCCGGGACGACACTATTGCTTCGTTGCTTTCTTATTTCACGGATGGAGATTTACAATCAGACACTCCTTTCGCGGAGCTGTTTGACAATTCACTGCGCGACGTGTCCTGCAGTGAGGCGACTCCTGACGCTTGTCTGTCACGACATTCCGGACAGCAGACTCCACTCAGCGAGTGTGGTTGCCTTTCAGAGGTCACAAATTATCAAGCCGTATTAGAGCTGTCCCTCCGCTTGAGATGCGCTGCAGAGGCGTTGAATCGCCACCCGCAACACAGCAATAGTTCGATGTGTCTTCTCAAGCAGCGTATTGCAGAACTGGATGTGTTTACCAGGTTTGCCGTGTTTCCGCCCTCGGTCACAATGTTCTAAAAAAATTTGAATCCGCCAGTAATACCCTTGGGAATGTTGACACGCCTGGAATGAACGCGTATCCCCAGACTCACCACCACAAATAGGGGGACTTAATTCAACTTCGGGGTGCGCTTCTTTAGATGCCGATTGGACAGGTGGTTCCACTTCTTTTGCGCGCGTTTCCCCGAATACGCTAGCGCGGCCATCAGATGATTCGCTAATGTATTGGACGCCTCAACGGCATCGGAATAGGTCTCTTTCGTTGACGCCTAATTCTTGGGGAACGCCCTGGATCTTCCCGCGTAAATTTTGATATCCTTTCTTCACCGTAGCCAGTTTAAGTTATTCTCGACTTCTCTGATAGGCACTCTTCCAGCTCTTGTGTTGTGGCAGATACCAAATGTCTACGAATTCTGTATCTGAACTCGTTTACTGTAATATTCGTACACACGCAGAGTCTAGACATCTTTATCATTGAAGGATCTCGTCCAGTCTGACTTTCTTTCATAGATGTTGGTTCTTTATCATAAGATTTACCCAATATGCCCTGCTTGGCAGCTGGCGTGCCTTTGTTGACCTCTCATGTTTTACTCTCCTCAGCCTAGGCATCTGCGACCTCACGGCAACTTCCCGGTACATCATCAGGACTCCGAGAAAGAGCAGCTATCGCACTTACCACTCAGCATTTAATTGTTTTTCCAGCACTCAAAAATCACTTTTGGATTTCAAAATAAGCAGTACGGAAACAGAAATGTCAATCGTCGCGGTGAGCCGGCCGGAGTTTTCACAACTTACACCCCTGAAAGTTATCAGATGGAGTTGCGAGCGCCTCTGAAATTGGGCGCTGGCCAAAGACCTCGCCGGGACGAAGTAGCGAATTTGCTTGGAACACAAGACATCAGCAGACAACAAAATACAAGTGTATTTTAACACATAATATATAAAGCTTCACGCGATGGACCACGAGGACTCACCACGTGTGCCTGCATTCTTCTGTGCAGCGACTACCATCAATCATGAAATAGACAATCCACGCATCGGCACTTTTAGAAGGGGTGGTCTCAAGCTGTAGACTCTGGTAAGTTACTGACGCCATTGATGTCTATTTAATGACGGCCTGATTGTTAGAGGCGCGAATCCTGGAGGGTGTGTCAGTTACCGACAGTAACTTACGAATCATTGGCGCGGATATATGCGGTGTCCTAGGTAGGTAAACGCACCTCGAAAAGAAAAGAACGTCCGGAGATGGGAATGGGTTCCCATTGCCGGTCGCCTTGTGTGTTCTGACAGTAATGTGAGACCCGGGTTGTGCGCATGAGCCCGATACGACACTGGTTGGCGCATTTCCGCTTCAAGTATTTGGCTACGGAAACATCGAGAAGGGTGAGAATGGAGAGAAGGAAGGAACCGAAAGGGGCTAAACGGTCTTATGTACCATCTTGTGCTTTTCGGAGAGCCGACGAGGACAGTGATCGATAGCGGGGTCCCGTTCAACCAGTGGCTACGATTGGCAAACTATTTACACCCCACCGAGCCCTTCTTTGATGGCTGCTAGAGTATAGTAGGGGGCATGAGGGACTCAGGTAATAAAGATGCCAGCTGCCTCGCCCATTCAAGGGTTAAGATCGTTAAGAAGCTGAGACCCACGTTTGGAATTTCAAAATCTTAGATGTACTGTAGCCAAGACTGAAGACATCACTCGCCGAGAGCCGCCGACAGTCATATGTCATAGGTGAATATCGACCTGGAATGTCGGGCAGGTCCATGCAATTTTCGACCTGCAATGCACACCCAGCTGAACCAACCGCCATCTTATTGCAAAGGATGCTGCTCGGCGATATAATAAAGGTCGGGCTAGATTGATGAAACGACTCCATGACAGCAGCGCGCGGTATTTTCCCACATGCCCACCGAGGATAGGAGCCTCAGATGACACTGTACTCACGATAAGATCCGGCCAGGGCCCGGCGTAATTCAGAGTATCGGGAGCACCATACCGTGATTATGCCAGATCGCCAGAGCGTCCAAGGCACCTACTACTGTAGTAGAAACACACCAAGGACCGGCCATCCAGAGCCAAGGACATGCCTGCCAGATGAAAGACAATAATTTCATGTCATGCCAAGTGTCATGCCAGTCTTCATGCGGAGTTTGCGAGTTAGGTGCAGATACAGAGAGAACTATAAACCACTTACAGATCCTGCACACACCATACAGGGACGGAAGACATTCAAGTTTTTGTTGGCAAGGGCTTTGTTGGCAAGGGCCCGGGCTGACGCAACCAACTTGACTCGGATTTGGCTGCTTAGCGCTGGGCGCTTAGGGATCACATACTGTGGGAATGCTGAATAAGACCTGGTCCGAACGCATCGCTCGTCGCGTCTTTCAGTTCACACTGTTACTGTGCTGAACCTCTATTATGGCTTCTCACCTTGTGGGTTTATTTCTCCATCCTTTACTCACCCATATTACTTACTTTTTTTTTTTTTCCTTTCTTTCTTCCTTCTTAAAGGCAAACATTTTTGGCACAGAGCAGGATCGTGTAAACTGCTCTTTCTATTACAAAGTATGCAGCATTCCTATCTGTGGGTACTTGTGCGCCGAAAATGACCTCACTTAGATAGGTGCCTGTCGGCACGGGGACCGTTGCTCTCGAAAGCATATCAAACCCCCGTTCTCACAGACCATCCTCCTGCCGAACGTATATCATAACCCAGCACACGATCCAGTCTGCAAGCTCTCAGAGAAAGAGCTCCAGGAGGGGTTCGATGCTATTTATGAAGACTTGTATTGCGAGCTGGCAAAGTTCGGCCATCTTCTCGAGCTCCACGTGCGTTGATGATTACCCATCTTCTAAAGTAGGAACGCTGACATTTGAGTGGACAGGTGTGTGACAATGTTGGCGACCATTTAATAGGCAACGTGTATGCACGTTATGAATGGGAGACGGAAGCACAGGCCGCAGTCGATGGTTTGAACGACCGCTGGTATGCAGGTGCGTATACTTTTGTTCGCGAATGTGTTATGTAGACTCAATGTTCACCATGTAGGCCGGCCTCTGTACGCCGAATTGTCTCCCGTTACAGACTTCCGCGAAGCTTGCTGCCGACAGAATGAGAACGGTGAATGCAATCGCGGTGGTTTCTGTAACTTTATGCACTTGCGCCTTGCATCCAAGGAACTCGTCTCTTCCTTACGCCACGGCCAACGCATTGACCGTCGCCTCCACCCACCCAAAAGTCAAGGCGGAGGGGGTGGCTGGGAGCCATCTAAGCGCGAAGGTGGGCGAGGGCGGAGTGCCAGCCCGAGACGTGGGGGTGGTAACGGGGAAGACAGGTGGACGCGTAAGTAGGTTTGGCACCTGTCTCCGATCTGTTGTCTCCGGTTTTCCGCCGGTCTGGCCAGACAACTAGACAAGGGCTTGAATGTATCTTGCGCCTTCTTGTTCTAGCAATCGGTGATTGCTCATTCGAGTTCGATTATCAAAGATATGATCCCGTCGTTTCGTCACCATAAAAACGATGACGGGTAGAGAAGCGTTGCCTTATTCAGCTAGCTGTTTGCTGTAACTTACAGCGTAAGATTGAGGGGTCTTGGGGGTCGTTCAAGCTGGGTAGAAGACCAAAGTACCACCTCGACCTTTCGTTGTCAGAACGATGGACAATAACAATGATAGACCAAATTAAGGTACACCGATTTTTTGTTCTCAATTGTAGGAAGACGACAACCAAGTGAATGAACATGCGTACGAAATTTAGCACGATCACTCAGACCAACCACCCATGACACTCGCCCCGCCCACCATCTTGTAATAAGTTGGGCCATTGTACAATAAATCTCGCATCACAAGTTAGTTTCAGAAGTTGCGTAATCAGTGTAATGGCAATTCATACTTGTCAGCAATAGGACGCAGTAGCTTGCCTGTAAGCGAGAGCGTTCGAACGCGTGCAAAGGTCTCGACATACACCAGCCTTGGTGACGGCAATCCAAGGAACTGTAAACCGGAGAGTTTGTTAATATTAAGGGCGACGAGAAGCAAGTCACCCACTCGGTTGATGTATGCGGCGACGCAGAGAACGAAACAGGTTCCAGGTCCATTCAGGAGAATAACATTAACATCGGCTTTAGAGGAATCGCCAAGTCGTCGCGGGGCCAGGGTGACATAATAGAATGAGACCAGGAAAGAACGCAGCGCCGTTACTGGGATAGTGAGTAAGTTCTGATGCACGCGTCTCGCACGAGGGATAGTGAGGATCTGATATTCGCCACTAGGGTCTCGGGGGGCTGTCAGACGTAAGGTCGACTGGTTAGGCAAGAGCGGCAGGATGCAGTACTCACAAAAGATCGTTCAGAGGTAGCTTTGAGCCGCTCCAATGCGATGGCCTTCGTCGCGCTAAGTGAGTCACCCTCGCTAACAAAGTACGTCCTCGGAGTGTAACGTGAGAAATCCAGAGTAGATATGAGCGTGGGGCCTCGCTACTGTGTCCACCTAGATAATAACGATACAGTCTGAGCGTGGGGGCAGATAATAGAGTAGATTATATTCTGGCCTGAACCAAGGAAGACGGCTAGGTGACAGGTCCCCTTCTGATCCCGTCTACGAGCCGGACGGTCCTTCGGAAATGCGATAATAACGCAGAGTCTTGCAACGATCCCAAAGGTGAGCGCAACTGCCACCAGCAACCAGGCTGGCGGATGCATGCGTTGGATGGCGCGCGAAGCGGGGAGAGTGAGCGGGGAATTCGAATGGAGAAATTTGGCACCGTGACTCACAGTGTTCCTAGCCGCGCCGCGACCTCCACGTCAGGATCACCACCTCTATCCAGTTCTTTCGCCTTTTTGCGCACTGGCGCAACTGTCTTTCTCGACTCGAAAACACACAAGGAGTTCCACCGACATCAAATTGACCCTCATTACCATTCACATGGCGGTGGCCATCACCGTTGACAAAGAGACAATCGACAGCCTTCGCAAGGCCATCAAAGACTGCGCAGATCGTGGCTTGCAACACGCGTCCAAGTGGTATGCTGGGCCAAATCACCGCTAGGCCCATTTGTCTAACGACGGTCGGAGGGCTGCTGAGCTTCTGGCAGCCGTACCACCTTCCAAACGGCGTGCTTATCAGGATCTCTCATTTGTATCGTCAACCCCCGTGCGTATCGGTCCCTTGGGTGACCCCCTCCCTCCAGCATCTTTCCCTCCCCGGCACCCACACGCCGACACCCCCCCCCCCCCCCCCCTCTGCTAGCGCGGGCCTTGCTAGCGACTCCCGGTGTCCCGGGGACCGCGCCTCGAACTTGATGAGGAATGACGTCCTCTCCTGCAGGCATGCCAGCTTCCGCCGCTGGCCGTGAGTTCGCTCGTGCGGCACGCACCCTGAGCGCGTGCTCGAGTGCGAAGGGCGGTTCTTATCGTTATACGGCCAGTATCTGGTATGGTCTTGCCTTTCGTCGTCCGGAAATGTCAATATAGTGATACAATCGTGGACAGGCCAGTGAGAAAACCGCTCTCCGAGATTGGAATAAGCTCGACAGTAAGTCCTAGACGATGAAAAAAATACAGCATGTCACTGACTTTAAGTGTGTGAAGTGGATCGAAGTCAACCTGGGGTACCAGTGAAACAAGCCTTCTGGGGCTATACGAGACGGCCTCGTCCATAGAAAACAAGAGAGATCCATGGGTCCTCTTCCTGTATGATCGGTTCCGACCGTCTTGTCGTTCCTGTGCTTGACTTCGGCACTTCAGCCGTGGCCTATTGCTATATCGCCTTAACCGAAGGGAAGAGGCGATATAGAGTGCGCAATTGCTTTCCTTCAACATTACCTCTGGAATTGGTCAGCCTGGACCTCCTTAGCAATCTCATCAATGACGGCGAAGAAGTCGGTACCCTATTTTCAGACCTTCCAATCCTACTTATGGCCCCCTTGCAGCTCTTCTCCTTGCTCGCGCTCTTGCCCATACCCTCTGCTCACCCCCTCGTCCATTTGTTCCAAATACGTACGCTCAATACGCTTCATCAACCCTCCGAAAATGAGCTCGGTCTTTGCGATCGCCTCCTTGGTCCAGAGAATTTTTCGGGAAGTCTCTGGATCATGAGTCTTCGAGCTAACGTACTCTATCATTTGCACGGTATGTCGTTCCTTTTTTTTTTTTTTCGCTTGCTGTTGTTCTCATGCTACAGATTTTTCAGATTTCTCTGCTTGCCGAGGAACAATTTGAAAAAATTCTAGATTGACCCATGGCCGGATCGACGATATCGACGTCTATTCCAATATCCTGTATGTTACAGAAAACCGTCTGACACTGTCAAGGCTTGCGCATGATTTTCTTGCTCTCGACAAGGACCGCCCAGAAGTGTGCTGTCTTGTCGGTAGGTTATTACGCTCCACCTGCCATTCTGGTCGAGTGCTGATGCAAGAACGTAGGGAATCACTATTCACTGAGGGCAGAACACGAGAAGGCCATTCGGTACTTCAGACGCGCCACGCAACTCGATCGGACGTACCTCTCCGCTTGGACACTTATGGGCCACGAATACGTAGAGATTGAAAAACTCACACGCAGCGATTGAGGCGTACCGTGGTGCCGTGGACGTGAACAGGAAGGACTACCGTGCGTGGTACGGCCTCGGGCAAGCCTACGAGCTCCTCAATATGCACCAGTACGCACTGCATTACTATCAACATGCGACTGCTCTGCGGTTAGTTTCTATTCTACCGACAAAGACTCCCGAGCCTCATCGTATACACACTTAGCCCATATGACGTTCGGTTATGGCAGGCGCAAGGCGCAAGTTATCAAGAGATGGGTAGACTTCGGGAGGCTATTGAGTGTCTGAAGCGAGCGTTGCTTGGTGCCGATGCCAACGAGATCGCCATCGCTCTCAAATTAGCCAGACTCCACTCTGACTTGGACGAAACCGCAGACGCAGTTGCGTACCACCAGCGAGTCATAGAAATATCCCGCGCTACATGTATGCCAACTTTTTACATTTAGCGATCTCGCGTAATGACGTTGATTGTATGACTATGCAGTAAAACCGGTGGTGGAGTGGGCTCGCTCCGCCATGTATGTCGCCCGGTATTATTATGTATTGGGCGGAGGGGACCTCGAGCTCTCAAGGGATTTGTTGGAAAAGGTTGCGGGGAGCAACTCTGAGGATGCAGATTCGGCAGCGGATTTACTGAAGAGGGTGAAGGCAGCGATGTCGAGGAGAGAAGGACTAGAGGGAGCGGATGCAGAGGTGAAGCAGGAGCAAGACTTAAGTGTAGAAATGCCAGTGTAGAAAGGCCTACCCTCAAGAGTGTATTGAATCGGGTCGCGCCGTTCTCGCGGTCACGGGGATTTAGCTAGCCAAATTTTGACAAGAAAATAAACAGGAGACCAATGTCGAGCACACTGCCGCTTTCTCTCTCTCAGTCTCCTTCAGCCTCAATCCCAGATCTTGCTCATGGCCATGATCCTCCTCCTCTCTCTGCCACTTCTGCTCCCACACCTAGCCCCCAATCGATTCCCTCCGCCAGCACTTCTGCTCCCGATGCACTGACGCCAGTACTACCATCCCCCAGTTGCCTGCACCGGCGGTGGCCACCTGTAGTTCCGTTATCTGTTGACGAGGAAGCTGCCGCAGCCCGAGTTTCATCAAGGTACGTAACGGTGTTACTTGTACCCATGCAACAATACGACAATCAGTCCGGATATTCAGGGTTGCTGCTCGCTTGACCACCGACCATGTCTCTGCCCTGTTTCCAGACATCAACACATCATTCCAAGATGTTGGAGATGTCGTGGATCGTTTGCTTCCATATCATGTCTTTCAACACCCCAGAGAGGATCTCCTTATGGCGAACAAAGGCAAGCGCAGAGCTACCGAAACAGAGATCCTCCAGAGTGAACTCGCAGGTGCATCCTTTCTTCGTGTGCGGTATTCTTCCCTTGCTTATGGTATACTTAGAAACGAAATTGGCATTAGAGTGCTTCAAGCGCCGAAGTGCACTTGAAGAACGTTTTCGTCGTGCTAGGACAAAGTCGGGCAAGGCAGGCTTCGTAACATATTCTTCTTGGACGCCTGCTAACCTTGTCCTAGCGCGCTGCGTACGATGATCAAGCATACTATCTTGAACGGCAGGCACTGGACTCAGAGCGCGCCGATCACTCCGCGTTGAGCACGGAATTGCGCACAGCAAAAGCGGAGCTCGAGCGTATCACGCGTCAGCAGCGCTCGACCGCTCACCCGCAGCGCACAAATTACTATCTTTCTGCAGCCCCCGTCTACGCGCATCACTACCGCGCCTACCATTATCCCTATGCCCAAACATACGGGGTGCCCGCAAGCACCTCCACAAGCGCCCCTGGCTATCCTTATTCCCTCCCGCTCAATTCTACGGTTCAATACGTCCCGCCTCCTCTTGCTACGTCCGCCACGACTACCAAAACATTGTCGACTACCACTAACCCAGCAGGCGCTCCAGCATCGACCACTCCCGCGCCATCATTATCAATGCCAGCCGCCAGCACGGCAGCCTCAGCGCCTGTGGCGTCACCTGTTGGGACATCCAATGTATCCAGTGCGATTCCCGTGCAGTTGCCTGTCTCATCGTTGCCCACACTACACGCTTTGGGCATCGTGCCTGTTCCTACGCAGTCTGTATCAGCCGATGCGCCAACACCGCCGGCGGTCTTACGTGGCACATCGGCCAATGGCGCTATGTTGAACCTTGAGATAAATGTCTCACTGCTTCAAGCTGCTCAGATGAGCGGGCTGGCGCTTATGTTGAACTCAATCATGCTGGGCTCCAGCAACTCAGGTACCACAGAAGTACCACCACACGCACAGGTCGGTGCTCCATACACATACCCTTACGCTGCAGTGCAGCCATTGGCCCCAGCGACCAATGCCACCTCAGTAAATGCCGGACTAAATAAAGCGAACCTGCCCCAAGAACAAGAGAAACTCGAGTAATACGATTGGCAACTCGTTGAACCACCTGATCGTCCTTACAGTACCACGTTTATACTTATTCGAATATTTTGTATCATTAATCAAAATGCGTTTTTTACTGCTGGATGGTTGACGTAGTCCTTGGAACTATCTTAAAGTAGGTAGTAGGTTCTAAACTTCGAACACCTCAAATTGTGACGGGCTCTCCCAGCCACCGTCCCCCAACATCGGGTATCTCCCCTTCTCCAACGTACTCCCCATCAACGAAAATGCCGCCCTGGATCGCGATATCGGGTGGTCGGAGGCCCATTTCACGGCATACCTTTATAAAGTCCGTTGGAAGCGGGGCAACAATCGTCAAACGAAAGCGCTTGCGAGGACCCGTGCGTCGGTACCTCTATGGTGCCCTGTCAGCCTTCCCAAAAACTTGCTACTGGTTCGGGCATGATAGAGGACTGACGTACCCAGAAGGAAATGGACGAAGAGTGCAAGAAAAGTCGGCTCTCCGGGATCCTCAAAGACGCCAAGATCTGCTGGGCAGACGTGACATTACCGTACAAGGTGTCGCCAAGAATTGGCACTACGAACAAGTCATGACCGGTTGCAGGGAAGGCCCAACAGTCACGTACATACCTTGAAGGGTATGCGCCATGTGCACGCGTAGTTGGTGCTTCAACCCCGTGCGTGGGTACAAGCGCACAAGCGACAGAGGTGCCTTGTCCTACACCACATCCCAATGCAACGTATAAATTATCGTATCAATCCATTTGAGTACTCGCAAGAGTGAACGAACTGAAAAGGCGAGAGCCTCCCACATCGTGAGTGCGGGTTTGCTGCCCCGTCCTTCCTCCGCGCCAAGTTGCACGCGCCCGTTGTCGGAGCTGAGCGAGTGTGAAATCAGCCCTTTCTTGGCAGAAAATTCGCTGCTCCCGCCGAGAACCAAGGCGAGGTAAGTCTTCCCGACTGCGTGCGTACGGAATTGCTGCGAAAGCTCCCGAGCCAAGACCTTCGTACACGCAAGCATCAGAACTCCAGTGGTTCCCTGTGATGTCTATATTCAGTCACGGAGTCAATGTTGGGATGTACCCCCATACCTTGTCTAGACGATGAACCGGATATGGGCCCGTACTTAGATCGTACCTCTGCCGGAGGCCTATGATTCCGACGGTGGGTGTAGTGGTGCTGATGACTCCAATCATCCAACAATAGAAAATGGTAATAAGGTATTACCGTCCAGTACAGCATTGAATGCAGATTTCGACGACACCACATCTAGGTGGTTCTCCCCAGAATGGTGGTTATGGACTGTAGCTACCCCGGTGCCCGGGGTACTACCTTGAGCTACGAGCCCAGGTGGCTTGTTCAGGGCGATGACTCCACGGTCTGCATATAGTACATTCGGACAGAAACGACTACGAGTGTTTCCCGGCACCAACGACCCCACGGTACGACAAAGGGCCCCGATCGAGTCTTTATGGAACATAAGCGTTACTGTAGTCTGGGCACGGTCAGTTCACGTAGTTGGAGTGACCATTCGGCGAACGCCCGTTTACTTATTTGAGTTTGTTTGTAGTAGGAATCCTGCCTCATGACCGCCACATTAAACCTTTCCCCCATCCGGTGATGCGCAGCAGCCAGGCAGTGTCATGGCCGCACTGGCCCAACTGAATTCACCTTGGAGTATGACCCGTGGACTTCGGGAATGCAAAGGTCGCTGAGAGGGCGCCAGGGGCATTACCTGGCTCAATATGGTTACACTCGCTTACTTTAATACAACCTTACAGCTGGTCGCACGCGAACTCCGGAGGAAGGTGCGGTGTGGGGTGGGTGCAAGTGGTATGCCGTACAAGAAAAATGGATGAAGGACCAAGTGAAGGACCATCCAGAAACCTGAATGCGTGACCGCCAGGAATGAAATGAAGGGCGGCCCGGGGGTGGGAGCCGCGGGACAAACGTTCATAGGATAAGGATTAACATCACTATGCACTTGTCTCATTGATTGAAATCACCCATTTTGTCTCGGAATTTCTGTTCAGATGCGCGATTTAGTTCTCTAAATGTGAGCAAAGGGAACCCTATTACTGTATCACAATCCCACTTACTTATCTAGTTCTTGAAGAAACGAGAGTGGAGTCCTACTACTAGGTCATGTCATACAACGAGAATCCTGCCCAACGGCCACATCGTTACCAGGAGCCGTTCGTCTACCCGCTCCGAGTCGATCCCGTCCCCCAATGCCCCAGAACAAGGCGTGTATCCCAGAGCATCATTAACCAGATGCTACGACAAAGCACTAGTAGGAGCTGCTGCACGGCCGCCTTGCGTGCATAGGCATCTCATCTCATTGGGGCAGAACCTGTAAAAGGTGCCAAATACAGATAGGGTGCTTACCTACAATACATACCTCCCTTGGCCTCAGTTAGCAAAGTCCCAACCCCGTCACGGTGTGTCTGTGTCCCTACTGGCTAGATCATAGGGCATTTGCATTCTTTATCGGGCTAGCTTAGTGGGGTCAGGGTGTCAAGTGTTGACTTGGCCGGGGCGTTGTCGACGCTATGTTGACGAGAAGCAAAGATGATTGCGCTTGGTGTCAGTGCGTCCCAGTTTTGAGACGGTGAGGTGCCGTGTCAATGTGGGCATGTCTTCGCGGCTTATTACCGTCGTTTTGGTACTTTCGTCCTCCATAGCTTCATATATCTTCATATCTTGAATGACCCATCGAGTATGATGATTGTTTTAAGCCACTTTGCCGAAAGACCTTTGTGGCCACCTGGCCCAGATGTGACCTGGGTGAGTCTAGCAACTGGCCTGTTCGATCTACCGACAATCGATAATCAACGTTTACCAAGTCCTGGAGCTTGAGGCCTGATCCGCAAAAATTGCGTGTCGGCAGAGAGACATTGTGCGCCGTTGCATATTCGAGGAAGGAAAACTGCCAAGGCGCACCTAATCCGAACAATGATCATCTAAAATTAACCAGAGTACATTTTTCGTCGTCGACTGTCAGTAAAACCTCTAAGCTTGCTGGTCCACGAAGAGTACAAGTCCACGAGTGTAGGTCTCAGTAAGCTAATCTAACAAAGTCCATCATCAATGCTTACAAAGATTTGCGCCGCACGTAATGGCAGTGAGAAACAAAACACAATAAGGAAAGGCAGCAGTACGGAGTTCGGCGGTGTCTACTGTCGGGCTGTCGAGTCTCGTTCCAAGACCCCGCCTGTTTCGTGAGAATAAACAGTCGGGTAATCTCGAGCAGGTCGATACAAGTGGCTGAGTAAAGATGAGCTTGGGCCTCCGTCTCGAGCAGCACTCGCAGTAGGCCGGCCTGCTCGTCCAGGGCTGTCTTCCCACCTGCAAGCGTGCGTCAATATGGACTCACGACCGGGATATTCGCAAGAGACACGAACCTATGCACCGAAGGCATATGAACGGTGTCATATACCCAACTCGGCCTCAGCGGTGGAATACTTGAATCAGTATCAGTTTCGTGCTTCACACGCGCAGAATCGGAGTAGGTCGTTCCAATTAAAAAATGTTGGTGGCCGGTGTTCGGATGCAAGGGGGAGGGAGTCGTATACGACCGGTGCGAACGTGTCCACTCGCCTAGGGAGCGCTGAGACTGTTCGGTACAATCATTATCTCGAATACTTGGCAAAGAAGTCGGATCCGAGATCCGTGGAACCGCTGGAGTCATCGGCTGCTGGGGTGGGGTGTAATGGCAAGATAAGTCGGCAAGCCAGGGCGCATCTTCAGATCTATGCGCGTAACGCACAGGGGGATCGACAATCCTGGCACTAGTGTTCGTGGGTAGGTGAAGTCCCAAGAAGGAAACGTCCGGTCGTGAAGAGTGCTGAGGTTTGGCCAAGTTCAAGTGATATGAGGGACGATCGAGAGGGACACTGAGGGTCGATTGACGACCCACACCGGTCGACTGGTTATCTAAATCAGGTAGCATATTTTCGAGGTAGGCCCTGTCTTCGCAGTAAACAAAATGGAGATTAAATCGGCACTTAGGCGGACGTTCTCACAATTTCTCCCGTGCAGTCTCCCAACGCGGTACGGCCCATCGCAGAGCACCAAGCAACGACTTCACATCGTGGACATGAGATCTAATCGTCTGAGCGGCTGCTGCCTCGAGTCTGCTACTGGGTGCGAGATGGTCTCTGCCGCGAGCTTTGATAATCCAATGATCGATACAAAGGACTGCCGCGGCGATCTCGGCACCGACAAGGAGTGATGAGACACTCGAAAGGGTGCGCTTGTGGATGATGGTCAAGATCTGCGCCATTGATTTTGCGGCATTGACCGTCAGCGCATGGGCAGTCAGCGCATGCGCGAGACTTGGTGGGGTTTGTTGCGCATCACGCGGGGGGGATAATAAGAGTGTCACAGACGACGGGAGGAAGGCACGTTGCAAGAGAATTGTGATGAGGTTGTAAGTCGTATAGAGCATTGCCGACTGATTAGCGAGGACGATGTCATCGAGATCAGAAGACCATCTCACTGGGGCAAGAGTAGGATTCGTCATAAGGCGTGCGCGAGTGAAACACAGAGCACAACTCACAATGTCCAGGGACCCTCTCAGCCCACTCTGTCAGGTTTCCGTTCAGTTTGTTCAGGACATCCTGCACGCTCAATCCAGAAGAAGAACCATTGTGCTCGAGGATGTCCTCCGGTCACACGGGTGAGGACAAGAAGAGACCGTATAATAAGGGACCTACCAGGCTCCGCAAGGTTGACGCCGCGAAGTCGGTGAGTCGAAGCCAGAGGTTAAATGCGGTGACCGCCGAGGGCTTGTGAGATGGTTGTACAAATGCAAGCCGCGGATTGTCATTCTCCCAAAAATCATCGTCAACTTCAAGAGGGTATTCGGCGTTGAAGCTACCCAAGTCGAATAAGCACATGAGAAGCAACTATAAACGTGGTCGACATGCTCACTCGTCTTCTTTTGTGGCACAAGGTCGCCCAAGGGCGACACATTGCATACGATCCAGGCCGATTAGGTACCACCATACCCGTTTCCACAATTCGTTTGCAACGCTCGGCCCTGCTTTTGAGTACGACTGTTTGCTGTGTGCACCTATGTCCTGCATTTTCCTGATTCCTACCCCGATCGTATACCAAGCGCCGCGGTGCCACCGGGTATCGCCTTGGAACTGAGCCATGAGCTGAGGTGGATACTGGGTCAGCACCCCCAAGAGACAAGAGCGGACCCTCGTACGCATAACGTTTGGATCTCAAAGAGACTCGCCGGATTCAGAATGGCCCGTCCTTCCTTCTCTACTTCTGCAACGGGCTCAGTCCTGCATTATACGATGCACCGCTAGCGGTAGCGTACCTAAAACTGAGAAGTAGTACTTGAACCCCGACGTTTGCCATTGAGACTGCTCTGCGCGCTCATCCGGGCAAGCTTCAACTGACTCATCCAGGAGGACACGAGGGTCGTAGGTGTGGCGACTGGCAAGGGCAAAGATACACATGCATGTGCATGCGAACCAAATGTCGCGCTCATATAGCCTATCCGCGAAATGGCGCATAAATGTTGGCCGATGTAAAAGAGGAAATATTCCGTTGCAGTGATGGAAGTAAAGATCTATAAGAGTTGCAGCAAGATCCGACGGTGGCCAGTGGCGGAGAAGCCCCGAAAAAGAGTCCGAAGACATGAAAGTTCCCTCATAAACGAGTTCCCACTGGAGACACGAAAGATCAGCAAAAGTCCCCACACAAGAGTGTCAGTGTCATAACAAGGAAGGGAAGGGGGACAAGACACTGCACACGATAATGAATACTCACATTTGGGGCATGCCAATATTCTTGCCTACGCAAGCCATCTTTTAGTGCATTTCTGTGGTCGCTACCCTTCTCCAGTTCACTAGCAATAGAGCCTACGTCGACACCCATCGACTCGAGGAGATACCTTGTCCTCAGCTCCCGGGTGGCAGAAACGAGGTTATACGTAGTACTTCTACCGTGAAATCGAAACGCTCCGTCGAGAAGTCGACTAGCTTTTTCTTGTGGCTTTTTATCCAACAGCGAGAGGCGCTTCATAGACTGGACTAGTCGGTCTCTAAGATCATCAACATCGGATAAGGCTTCATCATCATCATCGGAAACGGCAGACAACGACGTCGGCGAAGGTTTCCGCGAGAGAACCAAAGGGGTAAGCGTGGAGAGAGGGGGCAACGGTTGTGATGTTGTCTTTTTCCCACCTATTGATCCTGACGCAGAGGTGGAGGACTCATTTTTCCAGGAGCCACGCACAACGGGTGGCCCAAGTTCAGCAGAGAAGTCGAGATCTGGACGAAGCTATGAGATAGCAGGGGCTGAAGTCAGTGCGGCGATCTGAGAGGCAGAGAAAACAAGGATATTTATTTATTTTCCTGTTATAGGAAGAAAGGGCGGAGAAAGAGGGGAGGCACACCCCCACGAGACAGCCGATACGGGCGAGTAAGAAGCATACGTACGCGTTTCAACAATGCCTCCATCCTTTCTACTCTGTTTTCCAAACTTGTGACGTAACTGAAAGAACGTTGTAAGACACAGCGAACGACGAACAGCAGTGAGAATGACGAACGCCTTTGGAGGACCTCGAGGTTTGGAGGCTTCACTGCGGGGAAATAAATCAGTACTGGCACGAATTGGAAGAACGGACACAGAGCTAACACGTAGGTGCAGATCTTCCTATTTTGCACACAATTCGTACATACGTTATCCGGCATCTTAGGTCCATCGCAACGAGTTTTTCTACGGCGACAGTCATCGCAGGCTCTCTCGACATTGCGTCTTTTAGGGATAAATGGGCCAGACAAAGACTGTGACCAGTCGGATATGGGTCCTGTTGGGCGATCAACGGTAGGAAAGACGTGACGGGAGGCGGTAGGAGGCTCTGGTTGACCAGACTGGTGCATCAGAAGCAGTCGCACTTTTAATCAAGGCGGCCGCGGAACAGAGAGCCTGAGGTTACTTGGCACCACTGGGACAGGACGAGAAGGTGTCCGTACGGGGGCCGTTAAGTTAGTCGAACAAGGTGATTCGAGTGACGAAATAAGCACCGCCAACACAAGCGCTTGAAACATTTAGGCATCATCCGACGATAGGGCTCGAGCAATGATCATCATACATCACAATGCGGTTTTGAGCGCCTCCGACCTTGCGGACTCCGCTCCCGCGTCGGCCTTCCTAAACCGATTTTACTCAGGCTCTGCTTTTATTCCGTCGTCGCCCATACATTTCATTCCTAATAGATTAGAGTATCACGGCATCTACGGAAACAGTACATACTTTCTATTCAGTATTTGGTCATGCCAGAGGCTAGATTAGCGTTGGCCGTTGACGCGGCCTCTCGGCTAACGGCTGACTTACCACGTGGATGCACATCACACACCCGCTTCTCAGCGCCGTCAAGGAACTTATTTTCGTGTGCAAACCGCAAAATGCTTCTCCCCATATCTCGTTCAGTCTTCAATGCCCGTATCATCTCTCGGTCTATGGCATCAAGGCCGCCGCTCATTCGTCCTGCACCACTCCCACTTCCCCCAGACCAGCAGCGCGAGTTTGAAGCTCTTCAACGCCATGCCGAGGCTACAGCAGACGAGAGTGACCAGGTGGAAAGGCACCCAGATGCACCTGTCCCCCTCAAGGCCGAGTTCATCGGCGATGTCAATCCCGTAACAGGCGAACTTGGTGGACCAAAGCACGAGCCTATTCGGCGCTGGGTAGAGGAGGAGGGTGATTGGAGTTTTAAAGGGAGGGTATCAGATTTCTGAGAAATTCTGACCAAGTGTTGCGGGAACCAGGTGAACGTGTTAGACCTACACTGTTTGTACTGCCCGACTCACCGTCTGTTCTCGACGTCAAAGGGTCAAGGGTCATGTCATGTATTAGGTTCTTCGTTACTAGAGTTCATCACCCCTGGCCAAGCTTCTTCATCTGGCGGTCATGTCGGGGGCACGCATAAACCAACCGATATGGAAACAAACAACATCCTTAGTTAGGCACAGTCCGATCTCTATGCTAACCTATGCTTGCGACCAGAGTCCCTTTTGAACCGCAAAAAACGATCGGACTACAACGTCATCATGCACAGTGCGGTAAAGCCCAAATGAGTCCTGTCGTCTTTGACTGCTTCTCGCGGTATTCGTAGGCTGACCAGTGGCGCATTTTCTCCCAGATTTGCCGCTACTCATCTAGGGTCTTTGTACCGCTTATTTATCTTCGTTCTATGCTAACTTACTGCACCCCTGTAATCGCCTTCGTTCGGTCTCCATCATCCTCGACGACGACAATGTTGTCTCATCTTTGGGTTCATCTCCTAGGCCTATCTCCGGATAGAGGTGGGAAAGCATTCACGAGAATCCAGTGATTGAGTTTACGTGGCTCGGCACCATCTTACCGCCAAATGGATTCATGCAGGTACAGGGCGTCAATCACGGAATTATCCGAACGTACTCACCCAACCACTGTATTCATGTTCCTAAGTAATGCTAATATGGAAACTCGTGTTCGCATCAAGGCTGCCCTGACATACCACGCACAGCCACCAACGTTCACATCCATGAGTCAAGACAGCAAAGAACTACAGTATATACGTAAATACGAAAGTACCAGCCGGTATCATAAATGGTGCAGGTTGTTATCATGTGGATGGGAGTGCCAATGCATCTGCCGGGCCTTTGTTATTCTTATTTAAGGGTACAACAAATATCTCCCAAACTCACCATCATCAAGGGGGGCAGTTGCCATTTTGAACAAAGAGTCAATGTTCATGCTTCCTTACATGTCCACTTGGTGTCAGTCCAACTTGAACTTCTGATACTAGTCAGGCTCAAGTGTTGCCATGGCTCAGGTCAAAATGGCTGAGCCAGCTGAGCTAAGCCATTTTCAGCCAAGCCAAGCTGAGATATGGGCTTGCAAACAAAACTGGCTCAGCTTGGCTCTGGAGCTGGCTGAACTGGGCTGAGCCAGGCTTGATTAGGCATGACTAAATTAGGCAGGTCAAGCTGGGCTTGTGAGTCAGGTGAATAAGGAAAATATATTGTTTTTGGTATTCTGCCTGGCTCAGCCAGGAATGAGCTGGCTTCAAGCTAGTGTGTGCCATGCATGTCCAGTGTCCAGTGTCCAGTGTCAAGTGAGTGCCTGCTGTCTGCCTGTGATATCCCTGCTTGGTGTCACAAATATGCCCAACCTTGACCACATCACCAAGCTTCTTGATGTCTCCTCAGATAACCTGGTGTAAACTCTGATAAATAAATAGATAAGTTTGTGTTCATGAATTATATTAGTCTAGACTACAGAATAAAACAACATCTACTATGTATTGACTGCCTGAGTACAAATATCATTGAAACACCATTAAGCATCATTGTCTTCAGGCTGCTCACCTGAGGGGTCAGGGGATGTGGCCCAGTGATGTTATTGTTGTTGCCTTGAGGGCTTGGGAGCTCAGGTGATGTTGTTGCTGACTCCAGGGTATTGTTGTCATATTGATGGCCCAGGGCTGGTTGTGTTGTCACTGCCATTGGGTGTTCTGCCACCATTTTTAATTTGAGGGTCTGGGAAAAGACATTATCATCATTGCTGCTGTCTTGAGGAGCAGACAAATGGGAGCTGTTGAGATGCAACTGATTCAAGTCACATGTCTTGTAGGATATGATAAGAGTCATTTCCTGCCTTATACAGTATCTGACTCTTATGGTTAGATTTGGACTTCCAGACTCATACAGATCAGTTATTGTTTATCTTTATTGTCTAGATCCTTATTAGGTTCTCATTTGTTATGCTACCACTGTTACGTCTACCACAGACATTTGCCTGACTTAGGCACTTGTATGATGTGGGTTCCCTTGTGGGTAGTATCAATGGTTCACTGAGTCTTCAGGGAAGACGGCTGGATGTCTGCAATAGGTACCAGTAGAGTTGCGATAGGTATAAAGGGGAAAACCTGACGGGATGGACGGAGGTGGAGTCCTGACACTACAAATGAATCTCCAACGAGGATTGTCAAGGACGTAATAACACTTGAACGGTCTTGCGGTGCGGGAGTTGAGGTACTCGAATACTAAGTGACACATGGTGTTTGGGGGGTAAGTCACAGTTGGGCTATCCACCATCCACGTGGAGTTGGAATGGGGAAGAAGGTCATGGGGATCCCTTTGGTCTTAAGGATATACTGGAGCTAGCTCACTAAGGGACACTGGGCCCTTGTATAGATGTGAGGATGAGAGTGGTATTTGAAGAAGACCAAGATGGGGATCCTGGCCTGTACTACTGCAAGCTTAAATACATGTAAGGGAGCCAGTTCTAGCTCCGCTCGAACATGTAGGTAACCAATCACATAAGTAGTGTAAATCCTAGTACAGTGGTCCTAGGAATCAGTCATCCGTATCGTAATATCGTACACATAGAACAATGGAACACATCAGTCAGCATAGTAATCCTCCTCACGTACAACAATAGGAGTTCTCAGTCAGCACAACACGAGGTGGTAAGATCCAAAGTCCATGACACATTACTCCTGACACGTCGGGTCATCACGATCACGTCAGAGTCCACAACCGGGCCAGGCAGTCCAAGAACGAAACGTAACATCACCCCCTTTTCAGGTTCAAGCCCCAGCTTAACTGCGCATGACTGCGAGGGGGTTCGTGTTGGAACATAATAAGTACGTAAGGCCCTTATCTATAGCAGTTACGACATTACTGCCAGTATGCTTTCCTGTTACGATTTTCCTTCCTTTTCTCTTGGACGCTTCCGTTCCTTTGCTTCTCATTCCTACACCCCACCTTGTTACGCCCATAACTCCTTACGCGCCCAGCCATTTCTGATGATCCTTTTGCCGCATGATACGTCTTTACGCCTCCTTCCTTGTATATCAAAGTTCACAGCGCTCCGGGCTCAACTGACTCGCACATGACCCCGCGCAATCACCATGTTTCCCATTGTAGTTACGCCTTTGTTCTGTTTTCACTCGGAACCCTGATATTGCGCCATATGTTGGTTACGAACAAACATCCTGTACCAGTATATAAGTCACACGCTACCTAGCTTGTACGGTAGACTTGACTTCTTGTGTAATACCACATCGTTGTCAATCCATGAACAACTTCCGCTCGCTGTTTCGCTTGAGCACGACTTTGGTTCGCTTTTTCGCTTGAACCCCAGAACCCCCGGTTATCACCTACGTGTCTGAGGAGACCGTGTGGTGCTTGTTCATCATCAGACTCGGTCCTAACAGACCAACTCACATCCCGTTACCTCGGCCTGAGTGACTTAGTGACGTGCACGTCGCACATAACGTTCCTGTGGTAACGTTACATTAAGTCAAGTCTCTCAACCCTGGCGACTAGTAGGAGTCGCACGAAATTCCAACAGCAGTACATCGATCGGTATTCCACTGACGAACTCTCCAGCCACGAAAAGGGTGCTGTAATCTGGGAAGAGATCCATAACCAAGAGGGGTACTTCATCTTTGACGCAAAAAATCAGGAATATCACCAAGTTCACTACCTTGACGACCTTCGCCTTTGGGCTTACATCGACTACGACCCAAAGCAAGGACGGTGGTATGCCTACAAACCTGTCCCTCCACAATTCGGCGCAGGACCCCTTGGGTCAACCAACATTACCGGAATCAACGTCGACCCAGACGAATCAACCACCCTCACTCCCGTACAGCCAGCGATGGCCACCAACACTCAGGTCGCCACCAGCCTTACTACCACAGGAGCCTCCGGCTCGGGCGGTGGAGGAACACATGCTACAGGAGGTCGATTGGCTGCTCAGACGAGCGGAGCGCCTCATAGCTCTGATACCCAACCGCCGACGGGGTCGAGCAGTGGCCCAACTGCTGGACCTAGTGGAGGCATACATGGTAGCGGTGGAGGCCCACCGGGCGGCGGTGCCCCTGGTGGCAGTGGAGGCGGTCCAGGCGGAGGAGCCCCAGGAGGTGGCGCCCCAGGAGGAGGTGCGCTCCCCGTGGGCCCAGCCAGGGCAATACCAGCACCGGGAGGGGGCAAACTTGGGGGCAACCCACCACCCATCTTCGATGGAAATCGAGAGGAGAGTCGAAACTTTCTTCGATCCTTTCGAATTTATCGAGGGATGAACCCAACCGTGGACCAGCTCACAGTACCATATTCGTGAGCCATGACCTTCCTCTCATACATGAGGGGGCATCTGGTAGACGATTGGGTAGATGAGCAGACCACGTGGCTGGACACCCAGCTAGCAGGAGGAGTACTGCACAACGAAGAGAACCTATGGAACACGGTCCTTGACCGGTTCACGAACGCCTACACAGACACCACCGAACGAACCAGAGCGCGCCAAGACATCGACAAATTGAAGATGATTGGCGAAGACATCAACATGTACATCGCAAAATTCCAGAACCTTACAACAAAAGCCGGCTATAACCCAGACGAAGCCAATGTCATCGAAAAATTCCAAGCGGGACTCCCCGACAACCTTGTAATCAACGCCATACGCTTCCAGCATCTAGTTACATGGGATCAGTGGAAGGCAGCGGCAAGACTTCAGCAAGCTGAATACCTTATGCTGAAGCCTCGCCTCATGCGCAACCGACAAAACGAAAAACGAGGAGGTCACACCCGAGACCAGTGGGTCCAAGCCCTTAACAAGGCGCGTGACCCAAACGCCATGGATATTGGCCGCACTAGAGCCCGTGCCACCCTCACAGACGCTGAGAAGCAAAGGATGGTTGCGGAGGGGAGATGTTTCTGATGTGGAGAAAAGGGTCACGTGTCGCGTAATTGCCCACAAAAAGGCACTCGCGCTGCTCAGACCACAAGCGACGGAGGAGCGCCTCCTCCCATCCCCACTACCTCTGCAGTATCGCCTCCCCCCCTCGTTACTCGAGTCGCCATATCAGCAAACCGCGTACTGTCGAATGATGAAGCGGCTGACGCTCAGATCGCAGCGCTGGCTGCTCAACCAAAAGAGGTGCGGGACCTCTTGGTGGAGAAGCTTTTTGGAGGAAAGGATTTTCCGAACGCCTAAACCCGTCGGCCTGGGCAAAGGCGTTACACGTGTATTATAGCAGATATCAATCCATGCGAATCCCAGTTCTTTTCAAATCTGCAAATGCAACGGCCGAATGACAGGTCCTGTTGGACTCTGGAGCAACCGACAACTTTATTTGTGCGGAACTGCTCAAACAAACGCATCTCGGGACCCGGCCTGTCTCCGCTCCCATCACCATATGGAACGTTGACGGAACTTACAACCGAGATGGCGCAATAACCCAGTACACCAATCTAGCGGTGCGGACTGGTGAGCGTACGAAGACACTTCGTTTCCTAGTAACCAACCTAGGAAATGACGAAGCGATACTGGGCTACCCCTGGTTCTCGGCCTTCGAGCCTGAGATAGAGTGGAGGAACGCCACGCTGAATGAGAACTTCCAACCGGTCGTAATCTCCAGCCTGAACCTTCAGAGCGACGCCATGCCACTGGAGGCTGCCATCAGGGCCCTACAGGCATATGAACTCGATGAGGAGGCGTGGGAGCAGGTTGTGAACGAAGGGTCGGAGCTGAATATCACCTTCCTGCGAAAAATGACCACCGCATCAGAACTCGCCCAGCAGGAGGCGGCAAAGAAACAGATCCGAACATTCGAGGAAATGGTTCCTCCGGAATATTGGTCACACCGCAAGGTGTTTAGTGAAGAAGCGTCACATCGATTTCCCCCGTCCCGTGTATGGGACCACGCCATCGAATTACTCCCCGATGTGCCTACCGCACTTGATTGCAAGGTGTACCCACTCACTGCAAACGAAGGAGAGGCACTTACGGCCTTTCTGAACGAACAACTCGAGAAGGGATATATTCGCCCTTCGAAGTCTGCCTACGCGTCACCCTTCTTTTTCATCAAAAAGAAGGACGGGAAGCTGCGTCCAGTGCAGGACTATTGACGTCTCAACGAACTCACCATAAAAAACCACTACCCCCTTCCGCTTATCCCAGAACTCGTTGATCGTATCCGAACCGCATGGCTATACTCGAAACTAGACATCCGATGGGGATACAATAACGTTCGCATTCGGGAAGGAGATGAGTGGAAAGCGGCGTTCAAAACCAACCAAGGCCTGTTTGAACCACGTGTCATGTTCTTCGGCCTCACCAATTCTCCGTCCACCTTCCAAACGATGATGGATACCATCTTCCGCGACCTCATCCTGACAAACGAAGTTGTTATCTACATGGACAACATCCTCATCGCCACAGCAGATGACAAACACCATCATCGGAAAGTCCTCCACGGAGTATTATGACTTTGCGAAGAACATGACCTCTATGTAAAACCGGAAAAATGCGAATTCGAAGTCTACGAAACAGAGTACCTAGGCCTCATTATCGGCCACGGGCGGTTATGAATGGACCCCGTTAAAGTTCGAGGGATCCGAGAGTGGCAACCCCCGAAAAGTCTCAAGGAGGTCCGCGCATTCCTAGGGTTCTGCAACTTCTACTGAAGATTCATACGAGGCTTCTCCCAACTTGCCCGACCTCTTCACGATCTAACAAAAAAGGAGGCCCAATGGCACTGGGGTGATGTACAGCAGAACACCTTCGAAGATATCAAAAGGCGCATATGCGAAGAACCAGTACTCTCATTTCCAGACCTCACCAAGCCGTTTGAATTAGAGGTTGACGCATCAAATGTCGCGGTCGGAGCAGTGCTGAATCAGCTAGGCGCCGACAAGAAGTTCCACCCCATAGCATTCCACTCCGAATCATTCACGGAGACGGAACGAAACTACGACATCTACGACCGAGAGTTGTTAGCTGTGGTCAAAGCACTACGAGCGTGGAGAACATACCTTGTAGGATCTCCCCATAAAGTCATTATCCACACCGACCACGCCAACCTCCAATACTGGAAAGAACCCCGAAAGATTAACCGAAGGATCGCATGCGAGTTCCTAGAGTTGTCAGAGTACGATTTCATTCTGAGGCACGTAGCCGGAACAAAGAACGCGTGAGCAGACGCCCTGTCCAGGTGGTTGGACTATGAATCCGGTGAAGGGGACAACGCCAACATCATCGTCCTACCAGCGGAAAGATTCATTCGAGCCACCCAAATGTCAATATGTGATATGGATATTTGGTCCCGGGTGGCTCAGAACGCTAGTAAGGAAGAAGCGGCACGATGGGCCGAACCCCACAACCTCAAACAGCACGATGGGCTGTGGTGGAAAGACGACGCGTTAGTCGTTGTTGGGGACAACGATCTTAAGCAGGGGGTAATCGCCCTTTTTCACGACTCTCCAAGCATGGGCCACCCTGGAATTGCCAACACACGCGAACTAATATGACGTGACTACTGGTGGCCCACTATACGAGAAGACGTTGAAGAGTATGTTAAAGGATGCGCCATATGTCAGGCCAACAAGATCAACCCCCACTGACAAAAACCCCACCTATTCCCCATATCCACCGACCCGGAGGCAGAACCATTTGAAGTTGTTGCCATGGACTTCATTACCAAACTACCTCCGTCGCAAGGATTTGACTCCATCCTTACGATTACCAACCATGACTGCTCGAAGGCCGCAATCTTCATACCCTGTCACGAAACTATCACTGCTGAAGGAGTAGCTCGACTATACCTCCAACACGTCTACCCACACTATGGGATACCACGCAAACTCATCACAGACCGAGACCTGCGATTCACATCCGCATTTATGAAGGGGTTATGCAGCACACTTGGGATACGACAAAACATCTCCACCGCATATCACCCCCAAACAGACGGCCAATCAGAACGCACCAACCAGTGGCTGGAGCAATACCTGCACCATTGGAGCAACGTGCAACAGGATAATTGGGCGGAAGCTCTCCCAGTGGCACAGTTTGCGCACAACTCTTGGCCAAATGCTACGACGAAGCACTCCCCATTCTCACTCATTATGGGATGGGAACCGCGAACCAATTGGGTTTCGAAACCCACCCCCACACCATTGGTCGACCAACGCCTAGACGAAATGACCATGAGACAACAACACGCGCAAGATTGCATCAAACACGCGCAGAACCTCATGGCGAAAAGGGGAAGAAGCCGCTTTATCCCCTATGCCGAGGGGGCCCAGGTCTGGCTAGAAGGGACGAACCTCAAAACCTTCTACCCCACCGCGAAACTTGCCCCTAAACGTCATGGGCCTTTCCGAATTAAGAAGGCCTTATCAGAAGTGACGTACGAGTTGGAGCTACCAAGCACGTGGAAGATACACCCAGTGTTCCATGCAAACCTTCTTACACCCTATAAGGAGACGGAACTGCATGGGAAGAACTTCCCACGTCCCCCCCCTGAACTCGTGGACGGCGAGGAGGAATTCGAAGTGGAGCAGGTCATGGGATCGCGACTCCATGGACGAGGGCGCAAACTCCAATTCCTAGTCAAGTGGAAGGGCTTTCCCATGAGTGACAGCACGTGGGAACCAGCTGACCATGTTACACATGCACCAGACGCAATCACCGACTTCTATCGCCGCAACCCCACTGCCGATGGAGCAGGGCGAAGCTTATAAAAGAAGGACAAGGCGAAGACGGCCCACTCATCCACAGTTATCATGTCAACCCCCATTGCCCATGACACCGTCCCAGCCAATGACTGACCACGCCCCCCATCTGCTATCATTCTTGAACGACTCACAGTCCCGTCACAGTCTGAAGGAATCCCGACCCCCTTCATAGCTCGGACCCCGTACTCGGTGGTCCCGTCTCGACCTCCCATGCCTGTTCTGGCCATTGCCCTTAATGTTTCACCCACTAGTCCCACACCTCCTCCTTTGTCCCCACCACCACTCGAACCAGCGGTAGCTCCCCTCCTTGAAGCACCCCCGGGTCTCACACCAGTCGTCCCTATGTCACAGCTAGCCTCGGAGCTCCCTCACCCCTATTCTCTAACACCAGCTGTACCCCCACGTCAACTCAGGCCCGACCCTCGTCTCGCATCTCTTGATGACGACGAGGAGCCGATCGACGAGGGGGATGATGAAGAGTCCGATGACCCTGGTCTACCATTTTTCCTTAATGCCCCCGACACTCCATTCTTTTTCCCCTTTATGATCCCTTTGGAAGATGACGTCACGAAAGTTCTGGCGAAGTACATTTACTATCGTCGGGATTATCGCGAGATCGTCGGGACCTTGGGGAGAGGCAAGCCGTGTTACTGCCAAGAGGTCTACTTGTCTACACCCCGCCCTACATGTAACGTCTACCACGGACGTTGGTCTGACTTAGACGCTGTTGTAACGTGGGTTCCCTCGAGGGTGGAACCTGTGGTTGTCTGAGTGCTCGGGAAAGACTGCGGGATGGGGCCAATACGTGCCTGTAGAGTCTCGGTAGGTGTATAACGTCTCTGCTATGGGGACGTTCGTAGGTGGACTGGGAACTTTGCGGATATACTCCCACTCGAGGTTATCGACGATGTAGTAGCAGTGAGCGGGACGAGCGGTGCGGGAGTTGAGGTATTCGAATATGAGATGACACGTGGTACCAGGCGGGTAAGTCACAGTCGGCTGATCTACCATTCGCTAAGGAAGATGGAGATAAGGTCACAGGGATCCCTTCTTGGTCGCAGAGGGATATGCCGGAGCTAGTTCACTTAGGGACTTCACGAGTCCCTAGCACAGAATGCGAGGAGAGGATGTGGTATTTGAAGAAGACCAAGGTGGGGATCCTGGTCCGTACTACTGTGAGCTTAAATACAAGTAAGGGAGCTAGTTCCAGCTCCGCTCGAACTCGTAGGTAACCAATAGCGTAAGTAGCGTATCCTAATAATAGAATGCGCAGTCGTTATCGTAACTTGAAACACATACAACAATAGCGAGCATCAGTCATCCAAACACGAGGCAACATGATCTGAAGTCCATGACACATTACTCCTGACATACCAAGTCATCGTGAATACGTCAGAGTTCACAACCGGGCCGGGCAGTCCAAGATGAAACGTAACACTACAGCTATGCATCCCGTTATTTCCCCTCATCAGCTCGCTGTCTTCAGTCCGCAAGATCCTCGTGCCGTCACTATCAATGAGGTCCTGAGCGAACTCAAAAACCCCCGTCTGTCGGCGGAGGTTTCGAGGTTGCGGCAGTACCTCGGGGACAAAATTGCCCTGGATGCGCGCCGGGCAGACCTACGACAACTCAAACAAGAAGCCACGCGAGACCAATTTCACCTAGACACCAAACTGGAGGGCGTTACCAAGCGCTTGCAGTACGCGGGCGCCATCCCACTCATAACAGACAAATTCGTCGAACTCACCACTCGCCCGGTACGCCCCCGTTATCTCCACCCCAAGCCCCCTCTTGTACCATGACCCGGCGGACCAGTCGAGATGCCCCGCCTCGTGGACGGGCCCAGCTGTACACAGAAGCGACGAAAGTGCTACCTGTGCAAGAAGCGGGGCCACAAGATGAGCGAGTGCCCGAACCAACCTCCGTCTGGGGTATGCACATGGTGCGCGAGCCAGGCCCATGAGTCGGCTAACTGCCTTATTCACCGACTTGCGCCCATCACCCCGGCCTTTGAGGAACCATCTGAGCGTCCTCGATGGTGCGGGAAGTGCCTCAGGTTCGACGCACGACACGACGAGATAGAGTGTCTGCAGTATGAGATGTGCAGGCGGTGTGGGGAGTGCGGGAGGTATCTATTCCTTCGCTGACACGTCTGCCCGGTGGACGACCGGGATGATGAGACTAACGACCCCAGCGCTGACGTATACGACTACATTGGCAGTGACTGAAGTCGTGGCGACTTCAGGTCTAATAGGGGGGTAATGTTACGATTTTCCTTCCTTTTCTCTTGGACGCTTCCGTTCCTTTGCTTCTCATTCCTACACCCCACCTTGTTACGCCCATAACTCCTTATGCGCCCAGCCATTTCTGATGATCCTTTCGCCGCATGATACGTCTTTACGCCTCCTTCCTTGTATATCAAAGTTCACGGCGCTCCGGGCTCAACTGACTCGCACATGACCCCACGCAATCACCATGTTTCCCATTGTAGTTATGCCTTTGTTCTGTTTTCACTTGGAACCCTGATATTGCGCCATATGTTGGTTACGAACAAACATCCTGTACCAGTATATAAGTCACACGCTACCTAGCTTGTACGGTAGACTTGACTTCTTGTGTAATACCACATCGTTGTCAATCCACGAACGACTTCCGCTCACTGTTTCGCTTGAGCACGACTTTGGTTCGCTTTTTCGCTTGAACCCCAGAACCCCCGGTTATCACCTACGTGTCTGAGGAGACCGTGTGGTGCTTGTTCATCATCAGACTCGGTCCTAACAGACCAACTCACATCCCGTTACCTCGGCCTGAGTGACTTAGTGACATGCACGTCACACATAACGTTCCTGTGGTAACGTTACATTTCCTATTACAGTAGTTAGGATACGTACTATACTGGGCGCAATTCGCCTCTGAGCGAAAAGAAGTCTCATGACTAAGTCGAAGTGGTAATTTACGTCAGGCATATGTAAAAACGCGATATTGTGGACACCTGTACTCATCACTTTTGCACTTCCAGACATGGTGGGGCCATAGGGTATATAATGCCTCCTATGGGGAGGGAGGCGAATATAGATTCACTCTCTTTCTCACTTGTGCACCCTCTCCACTCTATAGTCTCTCAACCTACTCAAAGGTGAGGACACCATTTCTGATAGCTGCGTGCATTGCTGTGCTTCAGGTTATGGGCCCTGCTACAGGGTTTGCCGTTGCGCTCTTTGACAGAGCTGCACCTTGGTCACCACCCACCACAGTGTCACCTTTGAAAAGAGGGGACCCGTGTGGTTGGAGGGCACTAGACCTTAAGGAGGCTCCCTGGCTACTAGCAACCCAATATTGTACTCTAGAGGAGTACACAGACCAGACTGCTCACCTACCTAAACAAGGCCATGTGAACAACCTCAATTAAGTTTGAGGCGCTGCACATGACAACCTTGGGGTGATGTCGAGCAGTTCTATATCGGCTAGAGTGGCTATCCAGCAGACTGCAAAGACCGGTACAACGTTATAGTATTGACCTTTGGGTCATATATGGGACTAATATTGGCTTTTTTATCTCGCTCAGTATTGTTATTATGGTAACGCAATGCTGACGTCCTTAAAGCCAACAGATCTATACTACCATGTCGTCCCAACTCACTATGCTTGTCCCTGTTTTTGATGGCTCTAACTGAGCCTCCTGGTCTACGCAAATGACCGCCTTTTTCATGTCGCAAGGGCTCTGGGGCTATGTTGCTGGCACCATCCCTCAACCTCCCGCTGCTGATGCCGCTGATAGAGCAGCTTGGATGAAGTGCGATGAGATGGCTAGGGGTAATCTTACCCTATGCCTTTCACCTGCTATTCAGCAGGCAGTTTCCGGAGCAACTTCTCAGGCGCTCTGGGACTCTGTGAAGGACTGGTACAGTGCGGTTTCTATGCCCCGCATCTACAAGGACTTCAAAGAAGCCATCTCTATCTGTTTCAACACAAATCAGCATCCCGCTCCTCAGTTCGAGAAGATGGCTGCCGCTTTTGCTCGTCTTGGAGCAGTCACTGTCGGTACTGGTGCTAACGCCACTACCCTTGCTATCCACCCACAGCTGCAAGCCCTCATTGCAATGTCCGCTTTACCCCAGAAATGGGAGCACCTCATTCCTGTCATGTGCAACAATCTTGCCTTGGCAGATCTTCAGCTCACAACTGTATCGGCTTGTGTTGAGAGCCAATACAAGACTGAAACTAATCGCAGACAGCATAAGGCCGCTCATAACGTGCAGAAGCTTTCTGCTGTTAAGCGGAAGCGCACAGACCCTCGCTTCTC
Organism: Lactarius vividus; assembly: GCA_021527035.1. NCBI lineage: Eukaryota > Fungi > Basidiomycota > Agaricomycetes > Russulales > Russulaceae > Lactarius > Lactarius vividus. The sequence continues at coordinate 46,882 of JAKELG010000184.1, read as the reverse complement.
AGAGCAGGGTTCTTCGTCACAGCAGCCCAGCGCCCCCGGCCCGTCCACCCAGCAGCAGCCTAATAGGCAGCGCGGAGGGCGTGGTTCTGGAAGAGGCAAGGCCAAAGGGAAGGGCAAGGCACCTGCACATGCTCCACAGCACTTGCATATTGCCTCTGTCGCCGCATTACCACCCCCTACTTCTCACAAGGTGACTCATATTGGGTCATCTGGTGTCACCACGAGGACAGAAGTCGAATCATCCTCTCCTCAGAGGACTTCAGGCTTCTTCCCTTCTGTCAATAAGGCATTGACGCTCGCTGAACGGCTGGATGTACCTGCTACAGTCCAGACTGTAAAGACGCTTGCTTGAGCAGCGCTTTGCTGATATTGACGTCCTCATGAAACCTCATCTTGAGACGTTCATGGAAGAGGAGTATGACTCCGATTTCGACATCAATATGACGCAGCAGCCTTCGGGCAGCGCTCAACCGATCATGAACACTGACGGACTTGATGACACGGAGATCTTTGGTCAGCATTCTAATGCTCTCCAAATTGACTTGTCGGATCTGACTGTAAGCAATGGGGGTTCTGATACAGAACATTGTGCCCCCACACCTCCTTATGTTGACCCTGCTTCCATTGTCGAAGCAACAGTCAGGTGGGCTACTACCGGCGTAGGCCGCTTCCCTCGATCTCGTTCTAACGAACAGATTGAATCTATCTGGCGTAGCAACCAACAGTACCTTTGAGATAATGGCAGAGAAACACATCCTTACTTTGATGCCCTTGTCTCTCCTTCGGTCTCAATAGGCCGCTCCTTGACTCCAGAGTCCTTCTTGACTGGCCCGGACACTGAGATCCTCGATTGGGGATCATGTGATGAAGAGTACGTCTTTTCTTCACTTTGCGCACCACATGCTGATAACATTACAGAATTAGTCCCGCCCCTAAGAAGACCAAGGGTTGGCATCTGTAATAGTATTGTATATCTACGAGAATCGCATGTAGCAGCACTGAAGTCACTCATAATGTACAATTCTAGTAGCGCTCTCCTCGATTCTTTTGAGTGTGAGCACAATGAGTACTTCAGTCAATGCGCTAAGTGTTTAGAGCGTACTAAAAATATGTGGCTTCTTGACTCGGGAGCATCAGTGCACTTCACTAATCAACTTAGTGACTTTATCAACTATAAGCCAACTGCTCAGTCTGAAAAGATTCCTGTGAAGACTGCCGCTCATACTCTATATGTTGAAGGGACCAGAAGTGTCTTGCTTGAGCATTACATCGCAGACAAGCTTGTGATCACATGGGTATACCCGGTTCTGTACATTCTGAGAATGAGCACACGTCTTCTATCTATGGGAGTCTTTTTACAGCAAGGTTTGCGCATTTTGGGGAATTCGCAGCATATTAACTTGCTATGTAAAAAGAAAACAATTGTCCAATGTAAACCCCTTCTTCACGGACAATCGTTATATTGGCTAGATGCCTCTATATCCACTCTAACTGAGTCGCTTATTGCGAACCAGTCTGTGTTATCTAATGTAGACTATGACCTTATGCATCGTCGCCTCAGTCACCCATCTAAAGAGGTTCTAAGACGAGCTAAGGAAAACACTAAGGGCTTTCCAGAAGGGATAACTATTCCCACATCTGATGTAATATGTCCTGGGTGCGTGCAAGGCAAAATGCCTGCTGCCTCACATCCTCTGTCTGTTACAAGGGCTAAAGCCTCTTTCAATCGGATTCATTCCGATTTGAAAAGCTTCCCTATACCGTCATACCACAAATATAAGTATTTTATTGTCTTTTTTGACAATTATACTTCATTTGCATGGATCACTCTTTTACGGGATAAAGCCTCTGCTATTACTGCGTTAAAGCAGTGGCTTGCATTAATTAAAAATCAATTTAACGCTACCATAAAAGAATGGATGTCCTATGCCGGCGGTGAATACAAATCGGATGCTTTCCTAAAGCAGCTTAAGGATGCCGGCATAACAGTGCTACAGTCTGCGCCACATACACCACAGCAGAATGGGCGCGCTCAGCACTTTATGCGCACCATAATGGACAAAGCTCAGGCCATGCACCTTGATGCTTGTTTACCACAGAGTTGGTGGGAATTTGCAGTCCAACACGCTGCACATTGTTATAATAGAACCCCCATAAGTCGCCTTCAATGGCAGACTCCTTACAAACTATTACACAATGAAGTCCCTGATATATCGCATCTTAGAGTATTTGGTTGTGGTGCCTATGTACACATTCCAGAAGCTCACCGGGTGAATAAACTTTCCCCTAAAAGCGAGCTCATGATCTACCTTGGTAGAGGACCTGGAATGAAGGCTAATGTCTTCATGCGCACACCGAACACCTTGTTCTATTCAGACAAGGCACTCTTTGATGAAGCTCAATTTCCTAGGTGTCCTAAAGACAATCCTAGACGTGAGCCCCGAGGTGTAACTCAGTTAGATGATACAGTTCCCCATGAGCTGTCTAAAGACCATACCACTCCTGGTGATGATGACGACCCACCACCTGAGCCTCCTATTACCAAAGGGAGAAGTGCTCCCCAGCTGGCCGCTGGACCCCCTCCTAGTACTCATACTAGAGGGATTGGATTGCAGCTACCTCCGCCTTTACCCCCTGACCCAGTACCTGGTCCTAGTGAACCTAGGCGATCAGGGCGTACAAGGAAATTAGTTACTCGTCCTGATAATGTCTATGGGGATAGGCCCCCTACTACGATTATTCGAGACATTGCGCGGATTCACACATGGCGACAAATGACACAGCCACAGCAGGGTAGCTCCCAGCAGCGTCCATGTCAAGATCAGACAGTCTCAGGTGATGATCCTGAACAAGCCGCTTCTGATTCTTCCAGTGCACAGAGTGATACTCCACAGGATTCAGATGAAGTAGATCAGCAATTGCTGATCCACCTAGCTCAGGAAGGGGGAGTCAGATTTCTAGATCTTCTGCTCGCCAAAGCAGTTTCACCAGTGGATCTAGAGTCACCTGATACCTCTAATATTTGCGAATGGACCTATCGGGACATTCTTAAAATGCCAAGTGAACCCCAGGAGGAGTGGCGTAATGCGTGCCAAGAAGAGCTTGCTTCTCTTCGCAAACGCAAAGTCTATGATCTTGTTAACCCGCCAAAAGGCAGAAGGGTAATCAAGAATAGATGGGTATTTGACTTAAAGTCAGATGGCCGTAAAAAAGCCAGGCTAGTTGCCAAAGGCTTTTCTCAGGTTGAAGGCATAGATTATGATGAAATATTCTCACCAGTGGTATGGTTTGAGACTGTCCAGATGATGCTCGCGCTTACAGCGCTGAAGGATTGGCACATCTCTGGACTTGACGTCAAAACTGCCTTCCTGTATGGAGACCTTGACGAGGAACTCTACATGGAACAACCTGAAGGGTTTAAAGACCCTAGCCAACAAAATAAAGTCATGCGCCTTAGGAAAGCTATTTACGGACTTAAACAAGCTGCACTCGCTTGGTGGAGAGTGCTTGATAAGTCTATGAGCACCCTTGGCTGCACATGACTTCAATCAGACTCAGGTCTGTTTGTGAATGAAGACAAAACAATCGTAGTTATTGTTCATGTCGATGACGTCCTCTTCCTTGGAAAAAGTAAAAAGGACATAGCATCCCTGAAGAGACGCTTCATGGAAATATGGGAATGCAGAGACCTTGGTGATACCAAAGAGTTCTTATGCATGCGCATACTACGCTCTAAGGGTAGACTCCTACTAGATCAGCAGGACTACCTTCAGAAAGTGCTGCAGCATTTTAATCTGATTAATGCCAAATCAGTACCTACTCCACTACCGGAAGGGTATCATCCATCCCCTAATAAGGGAACTGCAACCCCAGAACTCCGAGCGTCCTACCAACAAGTGATAGGATCTCTCCTATACATTATGATTGGTACACGACCAGATATTGCCTATGCTGTTACAAAAATGGCGCAGTTTGCTGCCAACCCATCTGAGGACCATTACAAGCGTGCACTTTACATATGCCGCTATTTACTTGGTACCTCAAACTATGCTTTAGTCTTTGATGGCAAAAGCAATGGTGGTATAATAGCATATGCAGATTCTGATTGGGCTTCTGACCCGGTCACCAGAAAGTCCACTACGGGCTACTTAGTAAAAATGGCAAATGGAGTATTCTGCTGGAATTCTAGAGCGCAGAAATCTATCGCACTCTTGTCCACTGAAGCAGAGTACATGTCGCTGTGTGATACAAGCAGACAGTTGGTCTGGATTCGCTCGCTCTTTAGTGAGCTTGGAATAAACCTTGGGCCGATTCCATTGTGCGGAGATAATCAAGGCTCTATATTTTTATCTTCTAATCCTGTTCAGGAAAAACAGATCAAACATATTGATCTACGTCACCATTACATTCATGATGTGATCCGTGAAAAGAAGATAGAATTATTCTTCATTGAAGGAGCTGAGAACCCCGCCGATCTTTTTACTAAGAATCTGGGTCGCATTAAGTTCCTTAAATTCAGGGAACAACTAGGGCTAGAGTTTGGCTATTCGCCACCTGTGCACACCATGTCTGATGATGGTGACTCGTGAAGGAAGTTATAGAGAAGCTTGTCTGCTCTTCGGAGCATATGTTTCTCTACGTCCTCCGTGTCCATCGCTTCTTCTTTGTGAAGAACAGAACAGGACAGAATCACCGTTTTCTCTCCTAGACATGGTGCGATGTCACTTCATTAGCAGACATTTGACTCTAAGCCTTATTGAACTCCGCAAGGTAGTTCACATGTCCTGTCCCTGATGGGGACATAGTAATGACACTCCAAGTTGGAAGATATCATTGATGATCATCATTCACAACTTAATGAGACGTGGACCAGCTTGCTGTATTGTTGGTTGTTCCCAGTGCGGAAGCCAGGACGAAGGGGTTGGTGGTGAGGATGAGCTGAGTATACCAGGCTGGCCAAAGGCATTCTTGAGCATCTCAAATCTGGAAGGGAATATAATGTACTCCCTGGTTGAATTGATATCCCCTGGGAGGGGGAGTCTCTGGCTGATCTTCGGCCTAGGAAGGATCGCACCTGTTTGATGTTTTTGGGGGTTGGCCAATCCTTAATGCCGGAAATTTTGACAGGGTCCATGCAAGTCACCCCCTTTTCAATGATTACCCCCAGGTAATCAATGCTCAGTGCATGGAAGATACATTTCTCCAGTTTGAGGAAGAGATCATTTTGTTCCAGTAGATCCAATACGTCGTGTACCGTGTCAATGTGAGCTTGTTCGTTAGACCTCATAGCAATGCCAATGTCGTCCATTTATACCCTGATGATTGTCCCTTTTGTTTCATGATAGGCAATGAGATCTTTGCAGATTTCGTTCATCATTGTCTGGAAGGTTGCTGGGGAGTTTGTTAATCTGAAGAACATCACAGTAGGTTCAAAGAGTCCATAATGTGTCTTGAACGCCGCTTTCTCTTGATCTCCCTCTTTGATACGTACATTGTTATATCCCCACTGAATGTCGAGCTTGGTAAATATGAAGGCTCCACTGAGGTTGGTGATGAGTTCGGGTATGAGAGGGAGTGGGTATTGGTTGCGTATGGTCCATTTGTTGATATTCCGGTAGTCCTGTACTGGGCGTAGCTTCCCATCCTTCTTTTTAATGAAGAAAAAGGATGATGCGTATGGGGATTTAGATGGTCTGATGTATCCTTTTGCCAGTTGTTCGTCAATAAATTCTTTGAGGGCTTTGTCTTCCGCTTGACTCATAGGATAGACCTTGCAATCGATGGTGTTGGGAGCATCTGGTTCAAACTTGATTGCGTGGTCCCATGGTTTGGAGAGGGGAAGTGGTGGGATTCTTCCTCACTGAAGATTTTGACATGTTGCTTGTACTCTTTGGGAACAGCTTTCTTTTCCATGTACTGTTGGGCTTCGATGGCTAGTTCCGTTGATGTAGTGGCTCAGAGTCTTGTCGTTTCTAAGTCACATTCTTGTCGTAGTTCCTCTTCCACATGGTGTTTGTTGGGCATTCCTAATATCTTCTGGAGTACCAGTCGAGCAATCACGGGGTCTATGTGTGGTTTGGTGGGATTGATAGTTCAAAGTACTACAGGATACTCAGCTTCATTCAGTGTAGTGGACACCCAGTGGGTGTCTGGCTGGAATGTAGCAAGCCAGGGGTATCCCAGGATGATATCTTCTCCTCCTACATCGGTGATGAGGAATCTTATATCCTTCTTGATGCCTTTGGTTTCGACTTCGAGGTCTATGCAGTGAGTTATCTTTCCTCCCTTGTTGTGCATGCCGTCGATGTTCCGAATCTTTTGGTGATGGTCTAGTTCTTTGAGGCCCAGCCTCATTCTTCGTGCAAAATCCAGATGGATAAAGTTGTTAGTGGCTCCAGAATCCACTAAAGCTCATTTGTCAGCCATGGTGTAACTTGCGTGCAATGAAACTGAAACATGCATAGATTGATAGCACGTTATGAACACAAAGTTACAGCGTAATGCCCTCACCCAGGCCATTGGGTTCAGGTGCTTTGAAAATCCTCCTGACTCATCAGATCCCTCATCACTAGCGCTTTCGCCTCCTCATCCAGTGATTGGACTCCGTTTATCCAGCTGGTAGCCTGATCTTGTGGCGTATCAGTGGTGGCACAGGCGCCTTGGCTACTGCCGTTATCGTCATTGAATTGAATGAGTGGCTCTTCGGCGACACTCTGGACTTCTTCTATGAAGGCACTGTGGCTCTGGCACGGCTGCCAATTCTGATTGTTGTGTGGACGGTGTGGCTGGAGGCAATTACATGAGAAGTGACCTGGTTTGTTACAGTTGTAACAGATGACATCCTTAGCGTTGATAACTCCTCTTCCCTGTGGACGTCCTCCTCCTCCTCCTCCTTGAAGGGTGTACAGCTGGCGCATATAATTGATCTCTTCAGATCCTGCGAGTCTGGCATGGACTGTAACATCTACCACGGACGTTGGCCTGACTTAGGCGTCAGTGTAACGTGGATTCCCTTTGGGATGGAAACGATGGTTGTCGGGACTGTTGGGGAAGACTGCCAGATGACGTTGGTAGGCTCCGAGGTGATCACGGTAAGTGTAGAGGGGAAGATCGAGGGGTAGGTCTGGGGGAGGTGCAGGGACTTTACGGATGTACCTCCAATGCGGGTTGTCAACGATGTAGTAACACTTATATGGGCGAGTGACTCGGGAGTTGAGATATTCGAAGACGAGGTGACATGTGGTCTCAGGAGGGTAAGTCACGGTCAGAGTATCCACCATTCACAAGGGAACTGGGGAGTAAGGTCACAGGGATCCCTCTTGGTCTCAAAGGGATATGCCGGAGCTAGTTCACTTAGGAGTCTCGCAGACTCCTAGCACAAGAGATGATGTTACGTTTCGCCTCGGACTGCCCGGCCCGGTTGTGGACTCTGACGTATTCACGATGACTTGGTACGTCGGGAGTAATGTGTCATGGACTTCGGATCATGTCGCCTCGTGTTTGGATGACTGATGCTTGCTATTGTTGTACGTGATCGTGATTAGGCCTGCTGACTGATGTCTCTTATTGTTGTACGTGTTCTGTGTTACGATAACGACTGCGCATTCTATTATTAGGATACGCTACTTACACTATTGGTTACTTACGAGTTCGAGCAGGAGCCGGAACTTGCTCCCTTACTTGTATTTAAGCTCGTAGTAGTATGGACCAGGATCCCCATCTTGGTCTTCTTCCAATACCACATCCTCCACTCGTCTTCTGTGCTAAGGACTCGCAGTGTCCCTAAGTGAGCTAGCTCCAGGTATATCCCTCTGTGACCAAGAAGGGATCCCCGTGACTCCAATCTCCATCTTCCTTCGTGAATGGTAGATCAGCCGACCGTGACTTACCCGCCTGGTACCACGTGTCACCTCGTCTTCGAATATCTCAACTCCCGCACCGCTCGTCCCACTCACTGCTATTACATCGTCGACAACCTCGAGTGGGAGTTATATACACAAAGTCCCCTGTCCACCTCCGAACGTCCCCATCCAAGAGATGTTATACACCTATAGGGATTCTACAGGCACGTATTGGCCTCACCCCGCAGTCTTCCCCGAGCACTCGGACAACCACAGGTTTCACCCCCGAGGGAACCCACGTCACAACAGCGTCTAAGTCAGACCAACGTCCGTGGTAGACGTTACATTAAGACCAAGATCCTTCAACGTGGCTTCCGCAGTAACAACCCGCGATCTTTGGATCCCATTCCGACCTTATCACATCGACCGAAGAGGGGAACTGCAACGTCCCTAAACAATACCTCAAGGGAGCATTTTGGCAGACAGAACAAGGAGACCCAGGCTACGTAGTCCTTTACACTTACAAAGACGGCAAAACCGGACTTATCCCGGTAGAATTCAACTTCGACCACACTTGTTGGACGGAAATCAGGTGGGACGAACTCCACGGCAAACTACAAGTCGTTAGACCCGCAGGATCAGGCCTTCCACCTCGACATTCGCCAAAGCGAAACAACTACCAGAGATCAGTGGGGACCTATCGACGGACAAGAAGAAGAACCAGTCCGATCCCCTACTCCCAAAACACCAGCACCCTCCCCGTCACTAGGAAGCAACCCCGAGGAAATCCGTATCCTCGAAGCACAAGCAGAAGAAGAAGAGACGCAATTGGGATTATTAGCTGAGTCTATTCCTACAGACATGACCACCACGATCACCGAGCAACCTACTACATTCCAGGAACCCACGCGCATTAGTCGCGGAGGAGGACCCCCACCCGAAGGACATGGAGGGGGAGGCGGAGGCGAAGGAGGAGGAGACCCCGGAGGACCCCTCTTCACGGGACCAAACGTGTCAAGCAGAACCAAGCCCGAGAAATTCATGGGCAGGGAACCCCTCGTATTCACCGGGGATCGCACCAAAGTCCAACAGTTCCTCACCCAATGGGAACTGTTCGTAGAAACCAACTACGACAATCCCGCGTTTACTCTCCCCTATCGTAAGGCACTGATTTTCCTTACCTACATTCAAGGGGAACACATCAACGAATGGGTCTTATCCACCACCAAATGGGTCAAAGCGTACAAAGCCAAGCATGGACCCTACGACAAATGGATCTGGGAGGCCATCGAACTCGGCTTCCGCAACACTTTTGCTGACACCCTGGAGAAGGAAAGGGCGCAACAAGAACTTCAGAAAGGCTTCCGAATGGAAGGACAAGACATCGACTCCTACATCGCCAAGTTCGAGAAAGCAGTCAGAGAAGCGGGCTACCGTTTCGACGACTCCCTGGTCCTCGACAAATTCACCGGTGGACTCCCAGTAGAACTCTACAAAAATGCGTACAACTTCCACAGCCCAAACACGTACGCGCAGTGGAAAACTGCTGCGCTCGAGCAACAGCGCAAGTGGATGCACCTACAAACGCGTTTGGGGGGACGTAAACCCCCGGGACCCGGTAAGCCGGGCAACACCTCTCTCAGAACTTTCAACGCTCCAAATCGCCCACAGCAGCAACCGCGCCAAGGGTGGCAGGCGTTCCGTAATCACCCAGAGGCTATGGATACCACCCCTGGGAAGAGTTAGAGCCCGTCTTGCAGGCTCCGAAGAGATCGACTACACTCGACCTCCGTACACCCCGCAAGGGGGGCAACCCAACAAAGGGATTATCGATGCAAGCAACGTCAAATGCTTCAACTGCGGCAAATTAGGCCACTTCCAACTGTGACTGCCGCCAACCGTCGCAAACCAAGACCCAACACAAACTGGCAACCTCGCCAAGGAAGAGGGGCGTTCATAGAAGAAGTCCAAAGCGTCCAAGACGAACCCCTAATCCAATTCGAAGATGACGGCGGCAGTAGCTGCAGCGCCCGCGCCACCACTGATACGCCACAAGACCGGGCGACCAGCTGGATAAACGGAGTCCGAAACCTTGACGACGAAGCCAGGGACCTGGTAGTTCGGGACCTATTGGGGCGAGAGGATTTTCAAAGCGCCTGAACCCGACGGCCTGGGTGAGGGCATTACGGTGTAACTCTGTATTCATAACAGCGCTATCAATCTATGCATGTTCCAGTTTCATTGCGCGCAAGTTACTGCCATGGCCGACAAACGAGCACTAGTGGACTCCGGAGCCACGAACAACTTTATACATCCGGACTTCGTCAAAAGAATGAGGCTAGGTCTCAAAGAATTAGACCGTCACCGAAAGATCTGGAATATCGACGGCACGCATAACAAAGGGGGCAAGATCACCCACTGCGTGGATCTGGAAGTACAAACCAAGGGAATCGTCAAAGAAATGCTGATTTCTCGTAACCGACGTAGGAGGAGAAGACATAATACTAGGATACCCATGGTTGGCGACCTTCCAACCCGATATCCAATGGGCAACAGCCACGCTCAACGAAGCTGAGTACCCAGTCGTCCTCCGCACTATCAACCCCACTAGACCACAAATAGATCCGGTCATAGCACGACTTGTACTCGAAAAGTTGCTGCTTCCCAACAAACAAAAAATCGAAGAGCAACTACGACAGGAATGCGACCTCGAAGATACTCGTCTACACGCAACAATGTCGACCGAGATGGCTATAGAAGCCAAACAATACACGGAGAAAGAAGGCAGTCCCAGGAAGAATATCAACGACACGTCAAGATCTTCAGCGAAGAAGAATCCAATCGCTTCCCGCTATCAAAACCATGGGATCACGCAATTGACTTCAAGCCAAACGCACCGGACACGATCGACTGCAAAATCTACCCAATGAGTCAAACGGAAGACAAAGCGCTCAAGGAATGGATAGACGAACAACTGGCCAAAGGGTATATCAGACCCTCTAAATCCCCTGTACGCATCATCCTTTTTCTTCATCAAAAAAAAGGACGGAAAGCTACGCCCCGTGCAGGACTACCGAAACATCAACAACTGGACTATACGCAACCAATACCCCCTCCCACTCATTCCGGAACTTATCGCAGACTTAAGCGGAGCATTCATATTCACCAAACTGGACATCCGCTGGGGCTTACAACAACGTAAGGATCAAGGAAGGGGACCAGGAAAAAGCAGCCTTCAAAACGAAATACGGACTCTTCGAACCAACAGTAATGTTCTTCGGGCTAACTAACTCTCCGGCGACCTTCCAAACCATGATGAACGAAATCTGCAAAGACCTCATCGCATACCATGAAACAAAAGGTACGATCATCAGGGTATACATGGACGACATAGGCATAGCAACCCGATCCACGGAACAAGCACACATCGACGCGGTACACGATATCCTAGACCTACTAGAGGAAAACGACCTATTCCTCAAACCGGAAAAATGCATCTTCCACGCACCAAGCATCGATTACCTGGGGGTAATCATTGAAAAGGGGGTGACACTGCATGGACCCTGTCAAAATTTCCGGCATCAAAGACTGGCCAAACCCCAAAAACGTCAAACAGGTGCGATCGTTCCTAGGCTTCTGCAACTTCTACCGCGCTTTCATCCGAAATTTTGCCACACACGCCCTGCCCCCTCAACAAACTCACACGAAAGGACACAGAATGGACAGTGGACCGCAACAGAACAGGAAGCGTTCGACAAAATCAAGAAGCTTGTCACGGAAGAACCAGTTCTCGCACACGCCAAACTAGAAGATCAATTCGAACTCGAAGTAGACGCCTCAGGGTTCGCAGTAGGAGCAGTGCTGCTCCAGCGCAAAGAAGATGGCAAAAGACACCCTATCGCCTACTATTCAAACACCCTCAGTACGGCAGAACGGAACTACGACATTTATGAACCTCGAACTCCTGGCGATCGTCAAAGCACTTCGAAATTGGTGCCATTACCTGGCAGGATCCCCTCACAAGATCAAAGTATTTTCGGACCACATGAACCTCCAGTATTGGCGCTCCCCGCAAAAGATAAGTCGCCGGGTAGCACGGGAAGTACTAGAACTTTCTGAATACGATATCGAGATTCACCATATCAAAGGGACGGCAAATGGACGAGCCGATGCCCTATCCAGACGCCCGGACTACGACCAAGGAGAAGGCGATAACGATCAAGTCACCGTATTACCCGATGAAATCTTTGTCAGGGCCGCAGCGGTAGATACGACGGAAGACCCTCTTCGAATCAACGCCACTATCTCAGTACAGGAAATGGAAAAGGTAAACCCGATATACGCCCAAGACAATGACAAACTCCGCCCCTGGATAGACCCACACGGATTAAAAAGGATCGAAGGCACCTGGTACAAAGATGGACGCCGAGTAGTCACGGGAGGACTCCTCGAGAAACGGGAACTTGTCAAGAACCACCACGACCCCCCCGTATATGGACATCCTGGAATCAGCCGAACCATCAAACTCGTAGAACAATACTATTGGTGGCCCGGACTCAGGAACGATATCACGGACTACGTCAAGGGATGCGCCGAACTGTCAAAGAATCAAAGTCAACACGAGGGCCATCAAGGTGCCACTACGCCCAATATTCCCCAAACCCGAAGCTATGCCGTTTGAAACTATCGCGCTTGATTTCATCACTAAACTTCCCGAAGCACAGGGCTGTGACACGATCCTCACGATAACGGATCACGACTGCACAAAAATGTCACTGTTCATCCCATGTCAAGAAGAAGTATCGGCCGAAGGTACAGCCGCACTATACGTCAAACACGTGTTCCCTCGATTCGGATTACCAGGGAAGATAATCAGTGATAGAGACCCCAGATTCGCTTCAAAATTTACGCGCGAACTATGCAAACTCCTGGGAATCGAGCAGAATATCTCCACGGCCTACCACCCACGGACAGACGGACAATCGGAACGCACGAACCAATGGTTAGAGCAATACCTGAGATTCTGGGTCAACGAACGACAAGACGACTGGATTCATTATCTCCCCATGGCTGAGTTCACCCATAACAACTGGCCCAGCGAAACCACTAAAGAATCCCCTTTCCAGCTCCTCATGGGATATAATCCCCGCGCTGATTGGACCGAATAGACCATCGCCAATTCCGCAGGTGGCGCTCAGGGTCAAACAATTCAAGGAACTCCGACAACGCGCGCAATCACTGATGATCAAAGCGCAGCAGGGGTGGATCAAGGCCAAAGATACGCCCAAGTTCCAAATCGGAGACCAAGTGTGGCTAGAAGGACGCCACTTACGCACCCACCAGCCAACGGCGAAATTAGCGGCAAGACGCCACGGACCATTTAGGGTCGCTCAGGTGATGTCCGCAGTCAACTATCGCTTGGAACTTCCCACGCAGTGGCAGATACACCCAGTGTTCCATGTGGACCTCCTGACACCTTATCGCAAAACACCCACGCACGGACCAAACTATCAGCGCCCGCCGCCGGATCTAGTCGGCGGAGAAGAAGAATACGAAGTCGAGAAGATTCTAGACTCTCGGCGGTTCGGCAGAAGTCGCAAGTTGCAATATTTGGTCAAATGGAAGGGATACCCAGACTCGGACAACCAGTGGGTCGACAAGGATGACGTATTTGCTGACGACGCGATAAGGGAGTTTAAAAATTCCAACCCCGCCAGAGAAACGCATATAAGCGCAGGAAAATCCCAAGAGACGTCTCCATCTCCTTCCTTCACTTCACTCCCCACTTATGAGGCCCTCTTCCCCAGTCAACTTCCGCTATGTCGTCAACGAGGAGCTATCCACACCTTACCGAGTACAGTCCACGCCATCGTCACCCCTGTCGGCTACCCTCGCCCTTCACCAACGAGGAAGTCATCCTCCTTCCCCCGGGACATCCCCAGTTCCTTCGCCGACCCCCACTGTTTATTCCGAGAGCAACCAGCCCAGCTATCTTGGAGACCACTACATCCCGACCAGAGCGCCCACTCCAGCGGGCGACGAACAGGGGTACGTACCCAGTCGACCAGCATCTCCGCGGGGACCCGACGAAGGTGGGGACCCGTACGACCCAGCGGAATGTCTCGAGGCGCATCAATATCTATGTTACGCCACCCATCTCACCACGACACACTCGGAAACCCCCCCGCTTTGCGGACCCACCGGGGAAGCTATCACACTACCGACGCCGTATCCACCCGCGGTTCGCCACGATCCAGAAGAGGAATCTATGCAGGAGACCGAGAGTCGTGCAGAGACGCCCCCTCCCAGGGGGTACCAGTTCAACAGGGGAGTCCATTACATTCCCTTTCAGATTCGCGACGCTCAGGAACGTCTTTGGCCCGCCCGGTATACTCAGCTCATCCTCACGGCCGACCCCTTCGTCCTGGCCTTCAGAGCCGGATGCAACCAGCAGTACGGAAAGCCTGTCCATGCTGTCCCCTACTACGACGAACAGTCCTCTGCCCCCTCTTACACCGACGACGACCTCACGTTCCTGCTCTCCGACGCGGGACTAGTCGACTCGGTCGACCAGGCGCTCCTCCATATGAAGGATGCGACTCTCATGGCCTGAAGTCCACCGCTACCGCTGCATGACGCTGGGATGGCGAGCGCAGCAACATCGGTTGGCGACGGAGCAGATGAAGTTGGAGCGCATCGAGATCGAGCGCAACAGGTGTGTCGCCAGACTCCAACGAGCACATGCGATGGACCGCATCGAGAACATTTCGAGCCTCGCTCCACCGCGGCCCTGAAGGCGGGACAGGACGCCGAGGAGATCGCCCGCATCCGGGCCCTCCATGAAGTAGGCACTAACCCGCTTGCGATCATGCGTGGTCAAGCTGGGGCTTGACGCTGAAAAGGGGGTGATGTTATGTTTCGCCTCGGACTGCCCGGCCCGGTTGTGGACTCTGACGTATTCACGATGACTTGGTACGTCGGGAGTAATGTGTCATGGACTTCGGATCATGTCGCCTCGTGTTTGGATGACTGATGCTTGCTATTGTTGTACGTGATCGTGATTAGGCCTGCTGACTGATGTCTCTTATTGTTGTACATGTTCTGTGTTACGATAACGACTGCGCATTCTATTATTAGGATACGCTACTTACGCTATTGGTTACTTACGAGTTCGAGCGGAGCCGGAACTTGCTCCCTTACTTGTATTTAAGCTCGTAGTAGTACGGACCAGGATCCCCATCTTGGTCTTCTTCCAATACCACATCCTCCACTCGTCTTCTGTGCTAAGGACTCGCAGTGTCCCTAAGTGAGCTAGCTCCGGTATATCCCTCTGTGACCAAGAAGGGATCCCCGTGACTCCAATCTCCATCTTCCTTCGTGAATGGTAGATCAGCCGACCGTGACTTACCCGCCTGGTACCACGTGTCACCTTGTCTTCGAATATCTCAACTCCCGCACCGCTCGTCCCACTCACTGCTATTACATCGTCGACAACCTCGAGTGGGAGTTTATACGCAAAGTCCCCTGTCCACCTCCGAACGTCCCCATCCAAGAGACGTTATACACCTATAGGGATTCTACAGGCACGTATTGGCCTCACCCCGCAGTCTTCCCCAAGCACTCGGACAACCACAGGTTTCACCCCCGAGGGAACCCACGTCACAACAGCGTCTAAGTCAGACCAACGTCTGTGGTAGACGTTACAGATGAGTTAAGAGGTGGTATTTGAAGAAGACCAAGATGGGGATCCTGGTCCGTAATACTATGAGCTTAAATACATGTAAGGGAACTAGTTCTAGCTCCGCTCGAACTTGTACATAGCCAATAGCATAAGTAGCGTAAACTAATAATAGAATGCGCAGTCGTCGTCGTAATCCGAGTCTCGTACAACAATGAGAACATCAGTCAGCATAGTAATCCACATCATGTACAACAATAGCGAGTATCAGTCATCCAAACACGAGGCAGCGAGATCCGCAGTCCATGACACATTACTGCTGACATACCGAGTCATCACGGATACGTCAGAGTCCGAAACTGGGCCGGGCAGTCCGAAAACCAAAACGTACCATCACCCCCTTTTCAGGATCAAGCCCCAGCTTGACTGCACATGACCACAAGGGGATTGGTGCCCACTGCTCGCAGGGCTCTTATCCGCGCTATCTCCTCTGCATGCTCCTCTGCTCGAGGCCCCCAATGGAACGAAGCTTGCTCGTTCTTGATGCAATCCACTGCATGAGCTCGCTGTAGTCGAGCGACGCACCTGTTTTGCTCGACCTCGACCCTCTCCAGCTTCATTTGCTCGGCGGCAACTCGATGTTGTTGCACTCGCCATCCTAGCGTCATGCACCGGTAGTGATGCACTTTGGCGATGAGGGTTGCATCCTTCATGTGCAGGAGTGCCTGGTCGACTGAGTCAACTAATCCCATGTTGGAGAGCAGGAACATGAGGTCGTCGTCGGAGTAAGTGGGGGTAGGGGACTGGTTGTCGTAGTACGGGGTGGCGTGTACTGGTTTCCCATACTGCTGATTGCAGCCGGCTTGAAAGGCCAGTACGAACGGGTTGGCGGTGAGGATGAGCTAAGTATACCGGGCGGGCCAAAGACGTTCCTGAGTATCTCGAATCTGGAAGGGGATGTAATGTACTCCCCTGTTGAACTCGTACCCTCGGGGTGGAGGAGTTTCCGCCCGATCTTCGGTCTCCTGCACAGATTCCTCCTCTTGATCATGGCAAAGCGTGGATGGATGTGGCATCGGTAATGTGATAGCCTCCCTGGTGGGTCTGCATAACGGGGGGGTTTCTGAGTGTGTCGTGGTGAGATGGGTGGCGTAACGTAGATACTGATGCGCCTCGAGGCGCTCCGCTGGGTCGTACGGGTCCCTGCCTTCGTCGGGTCCCGGTGGGGACAAGGGTCAGCTGGGTACATACCCTTATTTGTCGCCCGCTGGAGTGGGCGGTTGGGTTGGGATGTAGCTGCTTCCGAGCCTGCTGGGCTGGTTGGTCTCAGAATAAAGAGTGGGGGATGGCAAAGGAAGTCAGGATGCCAGGGGGGAAGGAGGACGATCTCCTCCTGTGTGAAGGGCAAGGGCAGTCAACAGGGGTGATGGTGGTGTGGATTGTACTCGGTAAGGGGCCGATAGCTCGGTGTTGACGACATATCGGAAGTCGACTGGGGAGGGTGATCGCATGAGTGGGAAGATGAGCAATGAGAGGAGATGGGGACGTCTCTTGGGATTTCCCTGCACTTATATGTACTTCGCAAGCGGGGTTGGAATTTTTAAATTTCCGAATCACGTCATCTGTGAATATGTCATCCTTGTTGACCCACTGGTTGTCTGAGTCTGGGTATCCCTTCCATTTGACCAAATATTGCAATTTGCAACTTCTGCCAAAACGCCGAGAATCTAGAATCTTCTCAACCTCGTATTCTTCTTTGCCACCAACTAGATCCGGTGGTGGGCGCTGATAGTTGGGTCCGTGCGTGGGTGTCTCGTGATAAGGCGTAAGAAGGTCCACATGGAACACTGGGTGGATTTGCCACTGTGTGGGAAGTTCTAGGCGATAATTGACTGTGGACATCACCTGAATGACCTTGAATGGGCTGTGGCATCTGGCTGCTAGTTTTGCTGTTGGTTGATGCGTACGTAGGTGGCGTCCTTCTAGCCACACTTGATCCCCCATTTGGAATTTGGGCATATCTTTTGCCTTGATCCACCCCTGCTGTGCTTTGATCATCAGCGACTGCGCACGCTGGCAGAGTTCCTTAAATTGTTTGACCCTGAGCGCCACCTGTGGGATTGGCAATGGCCTATCGGTCCAATCAGCGCAGGGGTTGTATCCCATGAGGAGCTGGAATGGGGATTCTTTAGTGGTTTCGCTAGGCCAGTTATTATGTGTGAACTCAGCCATTGGGAGATAGTGGATCCAGTAGTCTTGCCGTTCATTGACCCAAAAACGCAGATATTGTTCCAGCCATTGGTTGGTGCATTCAGATTGTCCATCTGTGCGAGGGTGGTAAGCTGTGGAGATATTTTGTTTGATGCCAAGGATTTTGCATAACTTGCATGTGAATTTGGATGCGAATCACAGGTCTCTGTTGCTGATTATCTTGCCGGGTAATCCGAATCGAGGGAACACATGTTTCACGTACAGGGCGGCGGTTCCCTTGGCCAATATCTCTTCTTGACAGGGGATAAATAGGGACATTTTTGTGCAGTCGTGATCGGTTATCGTGAGGATTGTATTGCATTCCTGCACCACAGGAAGTTTAGTGATAAAATCAAGGGTGATGGTTTCAAATGGCATAGCTTCTGGTTTGGGGAATATTGGGCGCAGTGGTGCTTTGATGGCTCTGGTGTTGACCTTTATCCTTTGACAGTCGGCGCAACCTTTGATGTAGTCCATGACTTCTTGATGTAGTCCAGGCCACCAGTAGTATCGCTCTACGAGTTTGATGGTTCGGCTGATCCCAGGATGTCCATATACTGGAGGGTCATGATGCGTTTTGATAATCTCGCGCTTCTCATGGAGGCCTCCTGTGACTGCACATCTTCCATCTTTGTACCATGTGCCTTCGATCAATTTGAGACCGTGTGGGTCTATCCATGGGCGTATCTTGTTGTCATCTTGTGCATATATCGGGTTGATCTTTTCCATTTCTTGTACTGATATGATGGCGTTGATTCGAAGTGGATCTTTGGTGGTGTCCAATGATGTTGCTCTGACGAAGACTTCATCCGGTAATACTGTGATGTGCTCGTTATCGCCTTCTCCCTGGTTGTAGTCCGGGCGTCTGGACAAGGCGTTGGCTCTTCCATTTGCCGTTCCCTTGATATGGTGAATCTCAATGTCATACTCTGAGAGTTCAAGTACTTCCTGGGCTACTTGGCGGCTTATCTTTTGTGGGGAGTGCCAGTATTGTAGGTTCATGTGGTCTGAGAAGACTTTGATCTTGTGTGGAGACCCCGCTAGATAGTGGCGCCAGTTCCAAAGCGCTTTAACGATTGCCAGGAGTTCCAGGTCATAGGTGTCGTAATTCTGTTCTGCCGCGCTAAGAGTGTTCGAGTAGTATGCAATGGGATGTCTTTTGCCATCTTCTTTGCACTGGAGTAGCACTGCTCCCACTGCGAATCCTGACGTGTCTACTTCCAATTCAAATTGGTCTTCCAGGTTGGCGTGTGCGAGTACCGGTTCTTCCGTGACAAGGTTTTTGATTTTGTCAAATGCTTCTTGTTCTGCGGTTGTCCATGTCCACTCGGTGTCTTTGCATGTGAGTTTATTGAGGGGTCATGTGTAGGTGGCAAAATTTCGAATGAAAGCACGGTAGAAATTGCAAAAACCTAGGAAGGATTGCACCTGTTTGACATTCTTTGGGGTGGGCCAGTCCTTGATGCTGGAAATTTTGATGGGGTCCATGTGAGTCACCCCCTTTTCAATGATTACCCCCAGGTAATTGAAGCGCAGCAATGCACGCAGCTATCAGGAATGGTGTCCTCACCTTTGAGTAGGTTGAGAGACTATAGAGTGGAGAGGGTGCACAAGTGAGAAAGAGAGTGAATCTGTATTCGCCTCCCTCCCCATAGGAGGCATTATATACCCTATGGCCCCACCATGTCCGGAAGCGCAAAAGTGATGAGTACAGGCGTCCACAATATCGCGTTTTTACATACGCCTGACGTAAATTACCACTTCGACTTAGTCATGAGACTACTTTTCGCTCAGAGGCGAATTGCGCCCAGTATAGTACGTATCCTAACTACCGTAATAGGAAAGCATACTGGCAGTAATGTTGTAACTGCTATAGATAAGGGCCTTACGTACTTATTACGTTCCAACACTCCCCCTTGCTTAGTGCAGCTAATTAAAGCGCGTCTAAGCAATCAGCAAGAACCTCATGAGCATTGGGGATGAGCATCAAGTGAGGATTGCGTAAGAGTCGGTGAGACTACAACTGTCTCTAACACGTCTCATTAAGTTGTGAATGATGATCATCAATGATATCTTCCAACTTGGAGTGTCATTACTATGTCCCCATCAGGGACAGGACATGTGAACTACCTTGCGGAGTTCAATAAGGCTTTTGAGTCAGGTGTCTGCTAATGAAGCGACATCGCACCATGTCTAGGAGAGAAAACGGTGATTCCGTCCTGTTCTGTTCTTCACAAAGAAGAAGCGGCGGACACGGAGGACGTAGAGAAACATATGCTCCGAAGAGCAGACAAGCTTCTCTATAACTTCCTTCACGAGTCACCATCATCAGGCATGGTGTGCACAGGTGGCGAATTGCCAAACTCTAGCCCTAGTTGTTCCCTGAATTTAAGGAACTTAATGCGACCCAGATTCTTAGTAAAAAGATCGGCGGGGTTCTCAGCTCCTTCGATGAAGAATAATTCTATCTTCTTTTCACGGATCACATCACGAATGTAATGGTGACGTAAATCAATATGTTTGATCCGTTTTTCCTGAACAGGATTAGAAGATAAAAATATGGAGCCTTGATTATCTCCGCACAATGGAATCGGTCCAAGATTTATTCCAAGCTCACTAAAGAGCGAGCGAATCCAGACCAATTGTCTGCTTGTATCACACAGCGACATATACTCTGCTTCAGTGGATGAAAGCGCAATAGATTTCTGCGCTCTAGAGTTCCAGCAGAATACTCCATTTGCCATTTTTACCAAGTAGCCCGTAGTGGACTTTCTGGTGACCGGGTCAGAAGCCCAATCAGAATCTGCGTATGCTATTATACCACCATCGCTTTTGCCGTCAAAGACTAAAGCATAATTTGAAGTACCAAGTAAATAGCGGCATATATAGAGTGCACGCTTGTAATGGTCCTCAGATGGGTTGGCAGCAAACTGCGCCATTTTTGTAACAGCATAGGCAATATCTGGTCGCGTACCAATCATAATGTATAGGAGAGATCCTATCACTTGTTGGTAGGACGCTCGGAGTTCTGGGGTTGCAGTTCCCTTATTAGGGGATGGATGATACCCTTCCGGTAGTGGAGTAGGTACTGATTTGGCATTAATCAGATTAAAACGCTGCAGCACTTTCTGAAGGTAGTCCTGCTGATCTAGTAGGAGTCTACCCTTAGAGCGTAGTATGCGCATGCGTAAAAACTCTTTGGTATCACCAAGGTCTCTGCATTCCCATATTTCCATGAAGCGTCTCTTCAGGGATGCTATGTCCTTTTTACTTTTTCCAAGGAAGAGGACGTCATCGACATAAACAATGACTACGATTGTTTTGTCTTCATTCACAAACAGACCTGAGTCTGATTGAAGTCGTGTGCAGCCAAGGTTGCTCATAGACTTATCCAGCGCTCTCCACCAAGCGAGTGCTGCTTGTTTAAGTCTGTAAATAGCTTTCCTAAGGCGCATGACTTTATTTTGTTGGCTAGGGTCTTTAAACCCTTCAGGTTGTTCCATGTAGAGTTCCTCGTCAAGGTCTCCATACAGGAAGGCAGTTTTGACGTCAAGTCCAGAGATGTGCCAATCCTTCAGTGCTGTAAGCGCGAGCATCATCCGGACAGTCTCAAACCGTACCACTGGCGAGAATATTTCGTCATAATCAATGCCTTCAACCTGAGAAAAGCCTTTGGCAACTAGCCTGGCTTTTTTACGGCCATCTGACTTTAAGTCAAATACCCATCTATTCTTGATTACCCTTCTGCCTTTTGGCGGGTTAACAAGATCATAGACTTTGCGTTTGCGAAGAGAAGCAAGCTCTTCTTGGCACGCATTATGCCACTCCTCCTGGGGTTCACTTGGCATTTTAAGAATGTCCCGATAGGTCCATTCACGAATATTAGAGGTATCAGGTGACTCTAGATCCACTGGTGAGACTGCTTTGGTGAGCAGAAGATCTAGAAATCTGACTCCCCCTTCCTGAGCTAGGCGGATCAGCAATTGCTGATCTACTTCGTCTGAATCCTGCGGAGTATCACTCTGCGCACTGGAAGAATCAGAAGTGGCTTGTTCAGGATCATCACCTGAGACCGTCTGATCTTGACGTGGACGCTGCTGGGAGCTACCCTGCTGCGGCTGTGTCATTTGTCGCCATGTGCGAATCCGCGCAATGTCTCGAATAATTGTAGTAGGGGGCCTATCCCCATAGACATTATCAGGACGAGTAACTAATTTCCTTGTACGCCCCGATCGCCTAGGTTCACTAGGACCAGGTACTGGGTCAGGGGGTAAAGGCGGAGGTAGCTGCGATCCAATCCCTCTAGTATGAGTACTAGGAGGGGGTCCAGCGGCCGGCTGGGGAGCGCTTCTCCCTTTAGGAATAGGAGGCTCAGGTGGTGGGTCATCATCATCACCAGGAGTGGTATTGTCTTTAGACAGCTCATGGGGAACTGTATCATCATCTAACTGAGTTACACCACGGGGCTCGCGTCTAGGATTGTCTTTAGGACACCTAGGAAATAGAGCTTCATCAAAGAGTGCCTTGTCTGAATAGAACAAGGTGTTCGGTGTGCGCATGAAGACATTAGCCTTCATTCCAGGTCCTCTACCAAGGTAGATCATAAGCTCGCTTTTAGGGGAAAGTTTATTCACGCGGCGAGCTTCTGGAATGTGTACATAGGCACCACAACCGAATACTCTAAGATGCGATATATCAGGGACTTCATTGTGTAATAGTTTGTAAGGAGTCTGCCATTGAAGGCGACTTATGGGGGTTCTATTATAACAATGTGCAGCGTGTTGGACTGCAAATTCCCACCAGCTCTGTGGTAAACAAGCATCAAGGCACATGGCCTGAGCTTTGTCCATTATTGTGCGCATAAAGCACTCAGCGCGCCCATTCTGCTGTGGCGTATGTGGGGCAGACTGTAGCACTGTTATGCCGGCATCCTTAAGCTGCTTTAGGAAAGCATCCGATTTGTATTCACCGCCGGCATCGGACATCCATTCTTTTATGGTAGCGTTAAATTGATTTTTAATTAACGCAAGCCACTGCTTTAACGCAGTAATAGCAGAGGCTTTGTCCCGTAAAAGAGTGATCCATGCAAATGAAGTATAATCGTCAAAGAAGACAATAAAATACTTGTATTTGTGATATGACGGTATAGGGAAGCTTTTCAAATCGGAATGAATACGATTGAAAGAGGCTTTAGCCCTTGTAACAGACGGAGGATGTGAGGCAGCAGGCATTTTGCCTTGCGCGCACCCAGGACATATTACATCAGAGGTGGGAATTGTAATCCCTTCTGGAAAGCCCTTAGTGTTTTCCTTAGCTCGTCTTAGAACCTCTTTAGATGGGTGACCGAGGCGACGATGCATAAGGTCATAGTCTACATTGGATAACGCAGACTGGTTCGCAATAAGCGACTCAGTTAGAGTGGATATAGAGGCATCTAGCCAATATAACGATTGTCCGTGAAGAAGGGGTTTACATTGGACAATTGTTTTCTTTTTACGTAGCAAGTTAATATGCTGCGAATTCCCCAAAACGCGCAAACCTTGCTGTAAGAAGACTCCCATTGATAGAAGACGTGTGCTCATTCTCGGAATGTACAGAACCGGGTATACCCGTGTGATCACGAGTTTGTCTGCGATGTAATGCTCAAGCAAGACAGTTCCGGTCCCTTCGACATATAGAGTATGAGCAGCAGTCTTTACAGGAATCTTATCAGACTGAGCAGTTGGCTTATAGTCGATGAAATCACTAAGTTGATTAGTGAAGTGCGCTGATGCTCCCGAGGCAAGAAGCCACATATTTTTAGTACGCTCTAAACACTTAGCGCATTGACTGAAGTACTCATTGTGCTCACACTCAAAAGAATCGAGGAGAGCGCTACTAGAATTGTACATTTTGAGTGACTTCGGTGCTACTACATGCGATTCTCGTAGATATACGATACTATTACAGATGCCAACCCTTGGTCTTCTTAGGGGCGGGACTAATTCTGTAATGTTATCAGCACGTGGTGCGCAAAGTGAAGAAAAGACGTACTCTTCATCACATGATCCCCAATCGAGGATCTCAGTATCCGGGCCAGTCAAGAAGGACTCCGGAGTCAAGGAGCGGCCTAGAGAGGCCGAAGGAGAGACAAGGGCATCGAAATAAGGGTGTGTTTCTCTGCCGTTATCTCGAAGGTACTGTTGGTTGCTACGCCAGATAGATTCGATTTGTTCGTTAGAACGAGATCGAGGGAAGCGGCTTTCGCCGGTAGTAGCCCACCTGACTGTCGCTTTGACAATGGAAGCAGGGTTGACGTAAGGAGGCGTGGGGGCACGATTTTCTGTATCAGAACCCCCATTGCTTACAGTCAGATCCGACAAGTCAATTTGGAGAGCATTAGAATGCTCACCAAAGATCTCGGTGTCATCAAGTCCATCGGTGTTCATTATTGGTTGAGCGCTGCCCGAAGGCTGCCGCGTCATATCGATATCGAAATCGGAGTCGTACTCCTCTTCCATGAACGTCTCAAGACGAGGTTTCATGAGGACGTCAATGTCAGCAAAGCGCTGCTCAAGCGTCTTTACGGTCTGGACTGTAGCGGGTACATCCAGCCGTTCAGCGAGCGTCAATGCCTTATTGATCGAAGGGAAGAAGCCCGAAGTCCTCTGAGGAGAGGATGATTCGACTTCTGTCCTCGTGGTGACACCAGATGACCCAATATGAGTCACCTTGTGAGAAGTAGGGGGTGGTAATGCGGCGACAGAAGCAATATGCGAGTGCTGTGGAGCACGTGCAGGTGCCTTGCCCTTCCCTTTGGCCTTGCCTCTTCCAGAACCTTGTCCTCCGCGCTGCCTGTTAGGCTGCTGCTGGGTGGACGGGCCGGGGGCGCTAGGCTGCTGCGACGAAGAACCCTGCTTTGAGAAGCGAGGGTCTGTGTGCTTCCGCTTAACGGCAGAGAGCTTCTGCGCGTTATGAGCGGCCTTATGCTGTCCGCGATTAGTTTCAGTCTCGTATTGGCTCTCAACACAAGCCGATACAGTCGTGAGTTGAAGATCTGCCAAGGCAAGATTGTTGCACATGACAGGAATAAGGTGCTCCCATTTCTGGGGTAAAGCGGACATAGCAATGAGGGCTTGCAGCTGTGGGCGGATAGCAAGGGTAGTGGCGTTAGCACCAGTACCAACAGTGACTGCTCCAAGACGAGCAAACGCGGCAGCCATTTTCTCGAACTGAGGAGCGGGATGCTGATTTGTGTTAAAGCGGATAGAGATGGCTTCTTTGAAGTCCTTGTAGATGCAGGGCATAGAAACCGCACCGTACCGGTCCTTCACAGAGTCCCAGAGCGCCTGAGAAGTTGCTCCGGAAACTGCCTGCTGAATGGCAGGTGAAAGGCGTAGGGTAAGATTACCCCTTGCCATCTCATCACATTTCATCCAAGCCGCTCTATCAGCGGCATCAGCAGCGGGAGGTTGAGGGATGGTGCCAGCAACGTAGCCCCAGAGCCCTTGCGACATGAAAAAGGCGGTCATTTGCGTAGACCAGGAGGCCCAATTAGAGCCATCGAAAACAGGGACAAGTGTAGTGAGTTGGGACGACATGGTAGTAGAGATCTGTTGGCTTTAAGGACGTCAGCATTGTCTTACAATACTGAGCGAGATGAAAAGCCAATATTAGTCCCATACATGACCCGAAGGTCAATACTATAACGTTGTACCGGTCTTTGCAGTCTGCCGGATAGCCGCTCTAGCCGATATAGAACTGCTCGACATCACCCCAAGGTTATCATGTGCAGCGCCTCAAACTTAATTGAGGTTGTTCACATGGCCTTGTTTAGGTAGGTGAGCGGTCTGGTCTGTGTACTCCTCTAGAGTACAATATTGGGTTGCTAGTAGCCAGGGAGCCTCCTTAAGGTCTAGTGCCCTCCAACCACACGGGTCCCCTCTTTTCAAAGGTGACACCGTGGTGGGCGGTGACCAAGGTGCAGCTCTATCAAAGAGCGCAACGGCAAACCCTGTAGCAGGGCCCATAACCTGAAGCGCAGCAATGCACGCAGCTATCAGGAATGGTGTCCTCACCTTTGAGTAGGTTGAGAGACTATAGAGTGGAGAGGGTGCACAAGTGAGAAAGAGAGTGAATCTGTATTCGCCTCCCTCCCCATAGGAGGCATTATATACCCTATGGCCCCACCATGTCCGGAAGTGCAAAAGTGATGAGTACAGGCGTCCACAATATCGCGTTTTTACATACGCCTGACGTAAATTACCACTTCGACTTAGTCATGAGACTACTTTTCGCTCAGAGGCGAATTGCGCCCAGTATAGTACGTATCCTAACTACCGTAATAGGAAAGCATACTGGCAGTAATGTTGTAACTGCTATAGATAAGGGCCTTACGTACTTATTACATTCCAACAGTAATCGATGCTGGGAGCATGGAAGATGCACTTCTCTGGTTTGAGGAAGAGGTCATTCTGTTCCAGTAAGTCCAGTATGTTGTGTACCATGTCAATGTGTGCCTGTTTGTTAGACCGTGTTGCAATGCCAATGTTGTCCATGTATACCCTAATGACTGTCCCCTTTTTCTCATGATGGGCGATGAGGTCTTTGCAGATTTCGTTCATCATGGTTTGGAAGGTTGCCGGGGAGTTTGTCAGTCCAAAGAACATTACTGTAGGTTCAAAAAGTCCATAACGCGTTTTGAATGCTGCTTTCTCCTGATCCCCTTCTTTGATGCGCACGTTGTTGTACCCCCAGCGAATGTTGAGTTTAGTGAATATAAACACTCTGCTAAGGTTGGTGATGAGTTCCGGTATGAGGGGGAGAGGATATTGATTGCGTATGGTCCATTTGTTGATATTCTGGTAGTCCTGTACTGGGTGTAGTTTTCCGTCCTTCTTTTTGATAAAGAAGAATGACGATGCGTATGGGGACTTAGAGGGTTGAATGTACCCTTTGGCCAGTTGTTTGTCGATCCATTCCTTCAACGCTTTGTCTTCTGCTTGGCTCATCAGATAGACCTTGCAGTCGATAGTGTCCGGAGCGTTTGGTTTGAACTCGATGGCATGGTCCCATGGTTTGGAGAGGGGGAAGCGATGGGATTCTTCCTCGCTGAAGATTTTGACATGTTGTTGGTATTCTTCAGGGACTGCTTTCTGTTGCGTATATTGTTGGGCTTCGATGGCCAATTCAGTGGGTGTGGTGGCTCGGAGTCGCGTTGCTTCCGGATCGCATTCTTGTCGTAGTTCTTCTTCAATACATTGCTTGTCGGGCACTCCTAGTACTTTTTGGAGTATGAGTTGAGCGATGACAGGGTCTATGCATGGTTTGGTAGGGTTGATGGTGCGAATTACAACGGGGTACTCAGCTTCGTTTAGTGTGGCAGAAGCCCACTGAATGTCGGGTTGGAATGTAGCCAGCCAGGGGTATCCTAGGATGATGTCTTCTCCTCCTACGTCGGTAACGAGGAATCTCATATCCTTCTTGACCCCTTTTGTTTCTACTTCAAGATCCACGCAATGGGTTATTTTGCCCCCTTTGTTGTGCATGCCATCAATATTCCAGATCTTTCGATGACAGTCTAATTCTTTGTGGCCTAGCCTCATTCTTCTTGCGAAATCTGGATGGATAAAGTTGTTAGTGGCTCCGGAATCCACTAATGCTCGTTTGTCGGCCATGGCATAACTTGTGCGCAATGAAACTGGAACATGCATAGATTGATAGCGCATTATGAACACAGAATTACACCGTAATGCCCTCACCCAGGCCGTTGGGTTCAGGCGCTTTGAAAATCCTCTCACCCCATTAGGTCCTGTACTACCAAGTCCCTGGCTTCTTCATCGAGGTTTCAAACTCCGTTTATCCAGCTGGTCGCCCATTCTTGAGGCGTCTCAGTGGTGGCGCGGGCGCCGCAGCTACTGCCGCCGTCGTCTTCAAATTGGATGAGGGGTTCTTCATGGACACTTTGGATTTCTTCAATGAACGCGCCACGTCCCTGGTGGGGTTGCCAGTTCTGATTGTTGCGCTGGCGGCATGGTTGGAGACAGTTACGGGAGAAGTGACCTGGTTTGCCGCAGTTGAAGCAGTTGATGTTCTTCATGTCTACAACTCCTTTTCCCTGCTGGTGTCCTCCTTGCGGGGTATAAGGTGGTCTGGTGTAGTCTATTTCTTCTGATCCCACGAGACAGGCACGGACTCTTCCTGGGGTGGTGTCCATCGCATCCGGGTGGCTCCGGAATGCCTGCCATCCCTGTCGAGGTTGCTGTGGGCGGTTTGGAGCATTGAACATCCTTAGAATGGTATTGCCTGGCTTACCGGGTCCTGGGGGCTTATGTCCCCCCAAACACGTTTGTAGGTGCATCCATTTGCACTGTTGTTCCAGCACCACTACCTTCCATTGGGTGTAAGTGTTAGGGCTGTGGAAATTGTACACATTCTTATATAGCTCGACGGGGAGTCCGCTGGTGAATTTGTTGAGGACGAGGGAGTCGTTGAAGTGATATCCTGCTTCTCACACCACCTTTTCGAATTTGGCGATGTAGGAATCAATGTCTTGTCCCTCCATTTGGAATCCCTTCTGGAGGTCTTGTTGGGCATGCTCCCTCTCGAGGGTGTCGGCGAAGGTATTGCGGAAACCTAGTTCGATGGCTTCCCAGATCCATTTGTCGTATGGCCCATGCTTGGCCTTGTATGCCTTTACCCATTTGGTGGTGGATAGAACCCATTCATTGATGTGATCTCCTTGAATGTAGGTGAGGAAAATCAGCGCTTTGCGGTAAGGGAGAGTGAACGCAGGGTTGTCATAATTGGTTTCAATGAACAGTTCCCATTGAGTGAGGAACTGTTGGACTTTAGTGCGATCCCTGGTGAATACCAGGGGTTCTTTGCCCATAAATTTCTCGGGCTTGGTTCCACTTGAGACGTTTGGTCCAGTGAAGAGGGGTCCTCCTGGGTCTCCTCCACCTCCGCCATCTCCTCCTCCTCCGCCTTCTCCTCCAGGTGGGCCTTCTCCTCGGCTGATATGTGCAGGTTCCTGAAAGGTGGTGGGTTGCTCAGTGATAGTGGTCGTCATATCTGTAGGGATAGACTCAGCTAATAATCCCAACTGGGCTTCTTCTTGTTCGGCTTGGGCTTCGAGGATACAGATTTCTTCTGGGTTGCTAGCAAGGGATGGGGAAGGTGCTGGTGTCTTGGGTGTGGGGGATCGAATGGGTTCTTCTTCTTCTCCATCGATGGGTCCCCACTGATCTCTTGTAGTCACTTCGCTTTGGAGTATGTCAAGGTGGAGGCTGGAGCTGGCAGGTCATACGACTTGCAATTTATAGTGGAGTGCGTCCCACTTGAGTTCGGTCCAACAGGCATGTTCAAAGTTGAACTCTACTGGAATAAGTCCTGTAGTACCATCTTTATAGGTGTAAGAGACAACGTAGCCTGGATCTCCTTGTTCAGTCTGCCAAAATGCTCCTTTGAGGTATTGCTTGGGGACGTTGCGTTCCCCTCTTCTGTCAATGTGATATGGTCGGAATGGGATCCAAAGATCTCAGGTTGTTACTGCTGTGGAAGCCACATTGAAGGATCTTGGTCTTAATGTAACGTCTACCATGGACGTTGGCCTGACTTAGGCATCAGTGTAATGTGGATTCCCTTCGGGATGGAAACAATGGTTGTTGGGACTGTCGGGGAAGACTGCCGGATGACGTTGGTAGGCTCCAAGGTGATCACGGTAAGTGTAGAGGGGAAGATCGAGGGGTACGTCTGGGGAAGGTGCAGGGACTTTACGGATGTACCTCCAATGCAGGTTGTCAACAATGTAGTAACACTTATATGGGCGAGCGACTCGGGAGTTGAGATATTCGAAGACGAGGTGACACGTGGTCTCAGGAGGGTAAGTCACGGTCGGAGTATCCACCATTCACAAGGGAACTGGGGAGTAAGGTCACAGGGATCCCTCTTGGTCTCAAAGGGATATGCCGGAGCTAGTTCACTTAGGAGTCTCGCAGACTCCTAGCACAAGAGACGAGTTAAGAGGTGGTATTTGAAGACCAAGATGGGGATCCTGGTCCGTAATACTACAAGCTTAAATACATGTAAGGGAACTAGTTCTAGCTCCGCTCGAACTTGTACGTAGCCAATAGCGTAAGTAGCGTAAACTAATAATAGAATGCACAGTCGTCATCGTAATCTGAGTCTCGTACAACAATGAGAACATCAGTCAGCATAGTAATCCACATCACGTACAACAATAGCAAGTATCAGTCATCTGAACATGAGGCAGCGAGATCCGCAGTCCATGACACATTACTGCTGACATACCGAGTCATTGCGGATACGTCAGAGTCGGAAACCGGGCCAGGCAGTCTGAAAACCAAAACATAACATGGACTCTTCCCGGTGTGGTATCTATGGTGTCCAGATGGTTGCGGAACAACTGCCACCCTTGACGAGGTTGTTGCAGGTGATTGGGCGCGTTGAAAGTCCTCAAGGACATGTTTCCTTGTTTCCCTGGTCCTCTGAGGGGTTTACGTCCTCCTAGTTGGGTCTGAAGGTCCATCCACTTGCACTGCTGTTCGAGTACCGTCACCTTCCATTGACTATAGGTGTTAGGGCTATGGAAATTGTAGGCATCCTTGTACAGCTCTACAGGGAGGCCACTGGTGAATTTATCGAGCACTAGGGAGTCATCAAATCGATACCCAGCTTCACATACAGCCTTCTCAAATTTGGCCACATAGGTGTCGATGTCTTGCCCCTCCATGCGGAATCCCTTCTGCAGGTCTTGTTGGGCGCATTCTTTCTCCAAAGTGTCAGTGAAAGTATTCCTGAATCCCAGTTCAACTGCCTGCCAGATCCAGTTGTCGTAGGGGCCGTGTTTGACTTTGTATCCTTTGACCCATTTGGTGGTTGACAGGACCCATTTGTTGACGTGTTCCCCCTGTATGTAGGTGAGGAATATGAGTGCTTTGCGATATGGGAGCGTGAAGGCTGGGTTGTTGAAGTTTGTTTCGACAAATAATTCCCATTGAGTCAGGAATTGCTGAACCTTGGTGCAGTCTCCAGTGAATACTAGGGGTTCTTTGCCCATAAACTTCTCAGGTCAATTTCTGATGGAGACATTTGGTCCTGTGAATAGGGGTCCTCTGCCGTCATCTCCTCCATCTCCTCCTCCTCCACTCACTGGAGGGTCATTGCCGGGAGGTCCTCCACGGCTGATACGTGCAGGTTCCTCGAATGTGAGGGGTTGCTCAGTGACGGTAGTGGTCATGTCGGTGGGAATTAACTCAGCTAATAGTCCCAACTGCTGTTCTTCTTCTTCCGCTTGTGCTTTGAGGATACAAATTTCCTCAGGGTTGCTGGCTAGTGATGGAGAGGGTGCTGGTGTCTTGGGCATGGGGAATCGAACAGGTTCTTTGGTTTCTCCGTCAAGGGGTCCCCACTGATCTCTGGTGGTGATGCTGCTTTGAAGGATGTCGAGGCCTAAACTGGAAGTGGTGGGTCGTACTACTTGGAGTTTTCTGTGGAGTTTGTCCCACTTGATCTCTGTCCAACAGAGGTTCTCGAAGTTGAATTCTATGGGGATTAAACTGGTGGTGTTGTTGCGATGGTTGTAAGGACTACGTAACCTGGGTCTCCCTTCTCTGTCTGCCAAAAGGCTGCTCCTAAGAATCTTTTCGGAACATTGCGTTCTCCTCTTCTGTCAATATGGTACGGTCTGAATGGTACCCAAAGGTCTCTGGTTGTGATCGTTGTGGAAGCCACATTGAAGGATCTTGGTCTTAATGTTACATCTACCACGGACGTTTGCCTGACTTAGGCACTTGTATGATGTGGGTTCCCTTGTGGGTAGTATCGATGGTTCACTGAGTCTTCAGGGAAGACGGCCGGATGCCTGCAATAGGTACCAGTAGAGTCACGATAGGTATAAAGGGGAAAACCTGACGGGATGGATGGAGGTGGAGTTCTGACACTACAAATGAATCTCCAACAAGGATTGTCAAGGACGTAATAGCACTTGAATGGTCTTGCAGTGCGGGAGTTGAGGTACTCGAATACTAAGTGACACGTGGTGTTCGGGGGGTAAGTCATGGTTGGGCTATCCACCATCCACGTGGAGTTGAAATGGGGAAGAAGGTCATGGGGATCCCTTTGGTCTTAGGGATATACCAGAGCTAGCTCACTAAGGGACACTGGGCCCTTGTATAGATGCGAGGATGAGAGTGGTATTTGAAGAAGACCAAGATGGGGATCCTGGCCTGTACTACTACAAGCTTAAATACATGTAAGGGAGCCAGTTCTAGCTCTGCTTGAACATGTAGGTAACCAATCACGTAAGTAGTGTAAATCCTAGTACAGCGGTCCTAGGAATCAGTCATCCGTATTGTAATATTGTACATGTAGAACAATGGAACACATCAGTCAGCATAGTAATCCTCCTCACGTACAACAATAGGAGTTCTCAGTCAGCACAACATGAGGCAGTAAGATCCAAAGTCCATGACACATTACTCCTGACATGTCAGGTCATCACAATCACATCAGAGTCCACAACCAGGCCGGGCAGTCCAAGAATGAAACGTAACAGCCAAGCCACATATATCCAGATCATCATGAACTCTGACCCCATCGTCCTGGGGCTTGTTGAGGATAGCGAGAAGGTGTACTTGCAGCCACTCTACGCTGAGCGGCAGGTCAAGGCCACAGGTAAGCCCCACTATCCCCAGGAGGACCTGATCCTCTTCGCAGGTGGGTATCACGACCGCCCCCGCTTCGACCACGCTCTTAACAAGCTGCACAACGCCAGCCTCAAGGCCAAGGTCCACTGTTATCGGGCCTATGCGTACGAGGCTGAGTGAATGGAGCAGTGGCTCCACCAGCTCACCGCCACACTCGGAGGGGTGAAGGGGGAATTGGTGTGAAGTAAGTTCCACCTGGAGATGGCTAATGCACTGGATCGCATAGAGGAGATGCAGCTAGGATGGATGGGAGGTATGGGGCAGTGCCGGTATCGTGGGTGCCATGGCTGAAAAGGGGGTGATGTTACGATACAAGAGACGACAAGCAAAAGGACTCTTACTATACGGTTATGACTACGATAGTAAGCAGTAATTAGTCATGGACACACCATCAGTCAGCAAGTTGTACTAGCACATGTTTGTTAGTATGACTCATTACTAGGATAGCAGTAGTAGGGTTCGAGCTACATACGCTACTGGATATTGGACCTCATAGAGGGGCTTTAAAGCTCTCTCTCATATGTATAAATAGTGGCTGGCAAAGACCAAGATATGCCATCTTGGTCTTCTTCTAAATACCACTCTTGAACTTGCATATCAGGCCTTTGCACCTCAACTTGTCTCTATCAACATTTCCCTTGGTCTTCGAACCTAAGGACGGGCATCATTTCGTTGTACCAGGTCTTCATTACTTTGGTCTTCTTGGCCCAAGTGCTGTGGACTAGTCTTGTAGTCTTCTACAGTCTTTCGAAGACACTAGAATACTACCAAGCATACCGCTAAGTGGTGAACACCTTCCATCTAGTCCTAGTCGGACTCACGCCATGGTAGCGTTACACCCTCCTTGCCCCACATTTTTTGGAGGACAAGGTCTTTTACATTGTTGCTTTCTCCTGCTACT
The DNA here is from genome assembly GCA_021527035.1 of Lactarius vividus. Classification (NCBI taxonomy): domain Eukaryota; kingdom Fungi; phylum Basidiomycota; class Agaricomycetes; order Russulales; family Russulaceae; genus Lactarius; species Lactarius vividus. Next base: position 13,504 of record JAKELG010000184.1, on the reverse strand, counting down.
CCAGCAAGCCAATCCTTGGCCCTTTGTTGAGGTGGCACTACCATGGTGATACATGCTTGCACCAGTGGTTCTTCCTGTGCGTAATAGTTGGTTTCCATCATCCAACTGTTAGTCGGTCTCCTCTGGATACAGGGTTGCTGGCAGTCTCATGAGAAGTGGCCAGGTCAATTGCAGTTGTAACAAATTACTGCCCTCATGTCCTGAGGCCGTCCTCCTCCTCTTCCAAATCCTCCCCTTTGTGGCTGGGGCATGAAAGGCCTATTCAGATCACCTACTTCAGCCACTTGGGTGTGGGTTCTATCTGTGGAGGTATCCATAACATTTGGGTCATACTGCAGTGGTGGTGGTCCTTGTGGTGGTCCCCAGTTGGGAGGAGAGGGTCTCCATCACAGCTGGGCTGAGGATGGGGGATTTTTGTTTTTGAAGTTGTCAAGCCTGGCCTTCATGTGGATATACTGTTTTTGTCATAATAGGGTGCACATCTTCCATTCTTCAAGCGTTCATGGCTCATCTAGTTCATAGACCTTCATGAATAGGGCCTTTGGCAACCCCACAGTGAACCAATCAATCATTTGTCAATTGTTGAGGTTATAGTGAGCCTTCTGGGCTAAGTGTTCAAACTGTACCATGTACGCATCAATGTCCTTGCTGCTCATTTTTACTCCCTTTTGCAGTTCTGCTTGGGCCTGCTCTTCTTCCAGCATATTGGCGAACCATCTGGCAAATTCCATGGCAATGTGATTCCATAGGGTCTGTGAATACTGGCTAACCCCTTGGCATACTTCTCTGTTGAGCCATTCCAGCATTGTTAATGTCCATTCACTGATGTTTGTTCCTTTGATGTATCCTAGGAAAAGGAGTGATTGTCAATAGTCATTTTGCATGATGGGGGTCTCAAGGTTCATCCCCCAGTATACGTGCCATTGCATTAACAAGGCCTTGTATTTAGTTCTATCTCCATCAAAGACAGTTGGGGGTTCACCTGCTAGTCTGTCTGACCTGTGTTGCTCTCCTGGCGCTCCTCCAATTGGTCCTCCTCCTCCTGGTGGTCCAGGTGGGAATCCTCCTCCAGGGAATCCTCCTCCTGTTGGTCCTTGTCCAGGAAGCCTGCCTGGTAGTCCTCTGGGTGGTGGAGGTGGCCATTTGGGTGGGTCAGGTTGGTCTGGTCCAATGGCACGGAAGATGGTGGCATTGTCTGCTGTCATTTGATGACTGGTTTCTGGGTTGATAGGTCAGAGGATTGCTTCCCCTTCTTCTTGTATATGTCGGACCTCTTTGGTGGCCTGTGTTTCTATTTGTGTAGTAGTTGCCATTGCAGGGGATCAAATGTGAATTTCCTCTGGTACGGTGATGTGTAAGGACTCAGCTATGTGTGTGAGTAGGCTTGAGTCATCTACTGCTATGTGTGCTTCGCTTTCTGTAGCTGTATGTTCTTCTGCTGGTTCTTCATGACTAGATTCCAAGGGTGGTTGTTCTCTGGGTTGTTTGTCTTGTCCCTCCTCTTCTTCTGATTTGCTGTCTCCATCAAGTGACCCCCAGTTGTCTCCTTACAATTCCCTCAAGTTGATGTCACAGCAATAGTGTCTTCCTGCAGGTCTTACCACATCCCACCTATTGTCTATGGGGTTCTATGTAGTCTCCACCCAGCAGAAATTGGTGTAGTTAAACTCAACTGGTCAGTACTGAGTTGGATCTGCTGGGAAGTCAACAAAGTATCCGGTATCTCCTTGGTATTTCCTACACTGGGCTGCCCTCAGAAAGCATCAGGGTACTCCTTTTTCTCCTCTTGTTTTGAGACTGTAGGGCCTGAAGTTTCTCCACTGGTCTCTGGTTGTGAATGCCATGTTGGGTGGATCTTGGTCTTAATGTAACACTACCACAGCATTAGTCCAACTTGGACTCTTGGAAGGTGAACACAACTTAGTGGTGGGACCACGAAACAGTTTGCAGAGTCTTGAGTATTCTGTAAGCCACAATGAGGGCAATATGAAAGGTGTGAGCAATGAAGATGAGTGCCACCAATAATTGAGGTGGATTGTAATGATTGAACACAAGGACTCTTACTAAACGATTATGACTACATTAGTAAGTAAGAATTAGTCATGGACTTCACAATCAGTCAGCATAGGTTGTAGTAGCATGTGATACCTACTATGACTCATTACTAGGATAGCGGTAGTAGGGTTCGAGCTACTTATGCTATTAGTCTTGGAGTTCACAGGGGAGCTTTAAAGTGCCCCCTTCATATGTATAAATAGTGGCCCTGGAAGTCCAAGATACACCATCTTGGTCTTCTTCTAAATACCACTTTCCACTTCATTGATCTTTCAAGCCTTCAAGCTTTGACTGCATTGTGCCCCTTGACCTTTGAGTCTAAGGAATACTCTGGCTTCACTTCCCACGTTTGTGATCATCACATTATTCACTCAAGTGCTAAAGATAGTGCTTATTGTGGTGTATGGAATCCTCAAGACATGGGAGTCCATCTATCTTTGCTGTTAAGTTGTGATCACCTTTCTGTGTCCAAGTTGGACTCATGCCGTGGTAGTGTTACATGGATCCAGAGTTATCCTTAAGCTTGTAGGCTAAGGTGAAGATGTAAAGTGATGACACAAAGGCCCAAAAGATGAGTTGAGGAAGTGGTATTTTGAAGAAGACCAAGATGGCGTATCTTGGTCTTTGCGAACCACTATTTATACATTGAAGGGGATAGCTTTGAAGCCCCCCTGTGAACTCCAAGACCTGTAGTGTAAGTAGCTCAAACCCTACTATGACTATCCTAGTATTGAGTCATAGTAGCTATCACATGCTACTACAACTGCTGACTGATGATAAGTCCATGACTAATGACATCTTACTATCATAGTCATAACTGTATAGTAAGAGACATTCTGCTCCATCTGTGACATCATAGGTCAGCATCGCAAAAATCCTGGTCAAGGGCATAGTAACATCTCTTTTCATCCTCAGTCATGCCTTGGATGAGTGCATAGGCTTGTCAGACTTTGTCCTCTGTTGTGATAGCTGACACTGATGATGTGCTCACTTCTTGGGTGTAAGGGGGTGCTGTATTCACTTCTTGGGTGTCTGTGGCTTAGACTTTTGTCTGGTTGGGGATGTTTTGGTGTTGGCAGTTTTTGGCTATGTGTCCTTGTTGTCTGCACTTGAAGCAGCATTCCTTCTTCATGAGTGTTTTCTTTTCTTCTTCTGTGAGTTTCTTGAAGGGTGTGGCGGTCATGGCATTGACATCCATGGCATTGGGGTCTCTTCCAGTTCAGTTTTGGTTCTGGCCTACACTTTGTGTGGGGCCAGTGTTTCTACTTCCTGGTCCTGATTTCAGGAGCTGCCAGTGTTGGTGTTCTGCTCTGGCAGTGACTTGCTATTCATCCATGGTGTTTGGTATGGTGGTCCTCATGAGGCAGGCATGATATGTGCCTGCTGGTAGGCCTCTTTTGAAGAACTCCACTGTCCCTGGTGCATTCTGTCCCATCCTGCTATTCCTGCGAGGTTCTCAAAATTGAGGATGTAGTTGTCTAGTGCTCCTCCTTGCATATTTAGGTTGATCAGCTTTTGGTAAGCTCTTTCTTTGTTCAGGGTGTCAGTCCAATCTCTGTTGAAGGTTCTGGTGAAACCATCCCATAGGTCTTTGCTATCTTTGGTAAGGGCTTTGGTGAGGTCTGCTAATGCTGCTTCCATGTTGTCTTCTGTTTGATTGACCCATAGTTGTACTCCAGGTCCTTTGAACAGGGTGAGGGCAAACAGGACTTGTGAGTAGGGTTGTTTAATAAGTTTGTGTTCATTGTTTAGCTTGGTGTATCATAGTAGTTCTCTTTTGAACTGGCTACTCTCTGTTCTGTTTCTGGTGAAAGCAGTGGGCACTGCTCCTTTGAGGCCTCCACTGGCACTGGTGTGTGGGGTGGTTGGAGTGGTTATTGTGGACATGGTGGGTGCTGTTTGTATGCCAATGGGGTTTTGTGGTGGTTGAGTTGCTGAGGGTACTCTGATGGGTGGTATTGGGGCTGGGAACACTTCTGGTTGGTCTGGTTCTAGTGGGGATGGTTCTATCCAGATGGGGATGGTGGGGCTGGTGTGTGATGAGGCTTCTACAATGGTGAGGTGGTTGTTAGAGGAGTGGGAGGATGCTGATTCTTGTTTGTCTTCATCTGAGCTTTCTGGTTGGTTTTGTCAAAGTCCGTATGTTCCCCTAGAGCTTCCTGCTATAGGTGTGTCTGGGTTTTGTTTGTCTGTTTTGTTCCACCAGCTGAGTCCTTTGGTGTATCTTTGTGGGGTGACACTTGTGGTTCTTGTGTGGTATGCATCTTGGAAGTATCTGAGGATGTACCAGTTGTGGTTGATGAATTCTACTGGTTGGAGTTTGTTTCGTATAAGGCTCTTGTAGCAAGGTGGTTGGCCTGGTGTTGTGGTCCAGCGAGCTCCTTTTCCTGGTTGGCTGCTTTTCATGTGGTGTGGAAGGACGTCTTGGGTTCTGGTTTGGACTGGGGTCCAGTTGTTGTCTGGCTCAAGGGTGATGTTGATAAGTGACCTGTGCACACTAAGTGGCTCCATGGACACACAGATAACAGACTGCTTTAGATTAGATATACAGGACTTATGTAGATTAGATGTATGATCATCACAATCTCGGACCTTTAGATTATCTATGACATCACTGTACAATGACATCATATGGACTCCTCTGGACTTGTTATTGTACTATGCTTTTGGACTATGCTTTTGTTATATCTTTATTGTGATGTCACTATGATATCATCCTTGTTCTGGATTCTCTATTGTACTTATTGTCTAAGTACTTTCCTTTGTTCTGACCCACTCATTGTTCCAGGTCCTATTGTATTCTGTCTATTGTATAACACTCTTATTGTACAAGTGCATCATTGTCCTTAGACAGTATAAATAGTGTACCATGTACACCCTGATAGCCCCAGTTCTCACTCTGCACTATCAGACATCTCTAAGCTAACTCTGCAAGATCTCTGCTTCCCTGTGCCTCACATATCTCACCACAGTATCCTTTGATTCACTGTGAGTATGTGTCTCCACCTATGCTGTTCATCAGGTTATGGGCCCTGCGCCCACTACTCCACTTGGCTAGCCTCTGTTTCATTGTGGGCACAGGCTGAGTTAAGGTCTGTCTGGGGACTCACCCTCCTTGCCCAAGCCACAGTGCCCTGAGGTGTCAGGTGCCTGTTGGTGAGGCCCCTCCACTACTATACATTGCCCAGTAGTCCTACTTTCATCCCTACTATATTCCTAGCCCCTGCACTATGCGCAAGGAGATTGGATCTGGTAGCCCCTTAATCCATATCCAGGTGTGCATGGCCCACTGGGCTGTGTATTGTGGAGCTTAGTGCCAGCTGTCTCTGGTGCTCCACACTGGGCCCAGGATCTCCTCACCATGGGAGTGTAAAACCTGGTTCAGACTCTGGGGGGTGTTCACCTTATGGTGTTCTGCAACCAGACTCCTACCTTGTAGCAGCAATGGGAAAGGATGCAGTAAAGCCACTTGTGGCGATGAGGCAACCAATAGGCCGAGAAGGCTGAGGTAGACAGCCTTGGGCTCTGAAAGATACCATTCCACTTTCCCCTCTGGTGCACTCTAGTGAGCTGTGTCTTAGACACACCCTGGCTGGCAGCCAGCTCCTAGTATGGCAAAGAGGCTCTCCATCCTGGGCCTAGCCCTTGTAACACTGGCATGTTTTGTGGAGGCAGGACACACTAGTGTTCTGGCCTTACAGAATCACAGACTGGAGTAGTTTCCCCTACCACATCTTGCACTGTTAAAAGCACTATCGCTGACTGCTCCTCAGCAATAGATAAACCATCCCCATGTCTTCTACATGCTCAAACTTGCCCACCCATGGCACTGGCACTGGCACTGGCACTGGGGCTACAGAAGTGGCAGCAGCCCTGCCCCCTACTTCTGGATCCACAACTTCTGCACACATCTCCATTGCATACAACACAACCTTTGGCATGCCCTCTGGCATCCACCTATACTGGTTGGATTCTTCAAGTATTGGCCTCAATGCACACTCCAAAAGTGCTGCCACCACTCTTGATATCTGGCACCAGTGCATGGGACACCTCTCCCCTGCTGCTCTTAAGGCATATGGTCCCTCTGCCACTACTGGCATGGACATTGATGGCTCTACCATGCACTCTACTGTGTGTCGTGGGTGCAAGTTGGGTAAATCCACTTGCCAGCCCTTCTCTGCATCCTCCACCAAAGGGACAACTCATATATTTGAGGTTGTACACAGTGACCTAGCCAGTCCAATGCAAACTCAGTCCCTACAAGGCTCCTTGTACACTGCCACCTTCATAGACAACCACTCCAAACATGCAGTGGTATACTTCATTAAGTCAAAGGATCAGTTTGTGAAAGCGCTGCAAATGTATTTGTCTTGGGGTGAAACCCAGACATCACACAAACTGCACACACTCCACTCTGACTGCAGAGGCGAGTACATGGCGAGCCAAGTACAGGACATTCTCAAGCAGAGAGGGATAGAGCATCACCTTACAATGCCAGGTTCACCACAGTCAAATGGGAAAGCTGAGTGGTTTAACCGCACCATTACAGATAAGGCAGCAGCAATGATGCACACTGCTGGTCTGTCTAAAGGCTTCTGGGAGCATGCTTTCAATGCTGCAGTACACATATATAACCACTCTCCCACCCATACGCTTAAGTGGTGCACACCATATGAGCTCTGGCACTCTGGCAAAGTGCCTGATGTCTCACATCTTTGTGTCTTTGGATGCAAGGGGTACATGCACATACCTGCTGATAAGCGACGCAACCTAGATGCGAAGGCCATTGAGGTCATGCTTATTGGGTTTGAGCCTGAATCAAAAGGCTATTGGCTTTGGGACCGACAAACCCACTCTGTTTGTTTGTCCAGGGATGTGACATTCAATGAGAGTAGCTTTCCTTCCCTGCAGGGTGCTGAGACACACCCTGTACACACTCCTTCTGTGCCTAACAGCACAGCCCCACATGTCCACACACCAGTGAACACTGCACCTAACCCACCAGCACCACCACCACAGCAAGCACCCTCCCCTGCACACTCTAACAGTAGTGAGGAGGAGGATGTTGAAGATATTTTAGACCCCAAACCAGAGCATCCCCACATGCCACCACCACCTGCACCACCCACTCTGCCCACCACTCCTAAGCAGGAGCACACCACTCCCACTTCTCCACCCCTGCATCAAAGTGCAATGCACATTATGCGCCATGTCCCTCCTCCACCTTCACCAGATATGCCTGGAGGTTTTGAGGATTGTGCACAGCGAAGTCAGCTGTTGCACAAAATGGACAGTGCACTGCACCGCTCTGCCTGTGTTCCTGTGCCCAACCCCCACTACTTCATGGTGGACAATGTGGCACAGCGCAGCAGAAGGCTGGGATATGCGGAGCTGTTAGCTGCAGCTTACATTGGCAGAGACCCTGCAACCTATGCAGAAGCCATGCAGTCTGTGGATGCAGACAGGTGGACTGAGGCGTGTCAATATGAGATGGATGCACTTGCCAAGAATGGCACCTGGGAGTAAATGGATCTCCTGCCTAATCGCAAGGCAGTAAAATCCAAATGGGTCTTCAAGCTCAAAGCAGATGGCCACTACAGAGCTCACTTGGTGGCTAAGGGATTTATGCAGATCCCTGGCATAGACTTTGATGAAACCTTCTCCCCTGTCACATGATTTGAGTCGCTATGATTACTTCTGGCATTGGCCGCACTGGAGGACTGGCACATCCATCAGATGGATGTCAAGTCTGCTTTTCTCAATGGCATGCTTGATGAGGAGATTTACATGGAGCAACCACAAGGTTTCACTGTCACTGGCTCTGAGACAAAGGTGTGCTGCCTAATTAAGGTGATATATGGTCTCAAACAAGCCTCCTGCACATGGAACTTACAATTCCATGGAGTGCTCATTGCACTAGGCTTTAAGCAGATGTTCGCTGATGCAGGCATTTATATGATGCCTCAATGAGAGGGGGGTGGTCCACTCTTCATTATCGTTTACGTTGACGACATCACAATCTTGGGTGCTTCACTGGAGAACATCAAGCATTTGAAGTCAGATCTCTCTGAATGCTATGAGATGACAGATCTCAGGGAGATAGAATCATATCTGGGTATGCATATTGTATGCAACCACTCCCTCAGATGCATCGAAATAGATCAATCTGGCTATATCAAAGATGTCCTTGAACACTTTGGCATGACTGATGCCACTCCACACAACACACCCTTACCTGCTGGTGCTGAAGAGCACCTTATTAAATATACTGGCCAGGCCACTGCCTCTGACATTATGCACTATCAGTCACTAATTGGTAGTCTGCTGTACATCCAGATTGGCACTAGACCTGACATTGCCTTTGCTGTATCATGTTTGGCGCAGTATGCAGCAAATCCCTCCCCCCAACATCTACAACTAGCGCAGTATGTTCTATCCTACTTAGCAGGAATGGTGGACATGCGCATTGTCTATGATGGTGCCAGTGGAGATGGCCTTCATGGCTATAGTGATTCTTCCCTGGGTGACCAGGTTGATGACAGACACTCCACTTCAGGTTATGTGTTCCTTTTAGCCAATGGTGCAATAAGCTGGTCTTTGTGCAAGCAAAAGACAGTGGCCCAAAACACTACAGAGGCAGAATACATGGCCATGACCGATGCGGCCAATCAAGCCGCTTGGTATCAGAGCTTCCTTAAGGAACTTGGGTACAAGGTCAATGACCCCATCTCATTACATGGTGACAACAAGGGTGCCATTGATTTGGCCTTGAACCCTGTCACTGGGAGGGTGATCCAAGCACATTGCGATACAGCACCATGTCATTAGGGAATACATTGAGAAGGGCACCATCACTCTAATCAGGACCCCTATGCTGGAAATGGTTGCAGATGGCTTCACCAAGTCCCTTGCCCGCACCCTACTCCACCAACACAATGTTGACATGGGCTTGTGCTAGTCCCAGATTGCTGATCATGGGGAGATGTTGATAAGTGACCTGTGTGCACTTAGTGGCTCTATGGACATGCAGATAATGGACTGCTTTAGATTAGATATACAGGACTTATGTAGATTAGATGCATGATCATCACAATCTCAGACCTTTAGATTATCTATGACATCACTGTATAATGACATCATATGGACTCCTCAGGACTTGTTATTGTACTATGCTTTTGGACTATGCTTTTGTTATATCTTTGTTGTGATGTCACTATGATATCATCCTTGTTCTGGATTCTCTATTGTACTTATTGTCTAAGTACTTTCCTTTGTTCTGACCCACTCATTGTTCCAGGTCCTATTGTATTCTGTCTATTGTATAACGCTCTTATTGTACAAGTGCATCATTGTCCTTAGACAGTATAAATAGTGTACCATGTACACCCTGATGGCCCCAGTTCCCACTCTGTGTGTAACGTCTACCACGGACGTTAGTCTGACTTAGACGCTGCTGTGACGTGGGTTCCCTCGGGGATGGAATCTGTGGTTGTCCGAGTGCTCTGGGAAAACTGCGGGATGTGGCCAATACGTGCCTGTGGAATCCCGATACGTGTACAATGTCTCTTCGATGGGGACGTTGGGAGGTGGACAGGGAACTTTACGAATGTACTCCCAGTGAAGGTTATCGACGATGTAGTAACAGTGAGTAGGACGGGCGGTACGGGAGTTGAGATATTCGAAGACGAGGTGACACGTGGTACCAGGTGGATAAGTCACGGTCGGCTGATCTACCATTCACTGTGGAAGATGGAGATAAGGTCACGGGGATCCCCCTTGGTCTCGGAGGGATATGCCGGAGCTAGTTCACTTACGGGCGCTGCAAGCCCCTTAGCACAGAAGACGAGTAGAGATGGTGGTATTCGAAGAAGACCAAGATGGAGATCCTGGTCCGTACTACTGTGAACTTAAATACAAGTAAGGGAGCCAGTTCTAGCTCCGCTCGAACTCGTAAGTAACCAATAGCGTAAGTAGCGTACTCTAATAATAGAGTGCGCAGTCGTCATCGTAATCCGAAACACGTACAACAATAGGAATCATCAGTCAGCATAGTAATCATCATCACGTACAACAATAGCGAGCATCAGTCATCCAAACACGAGGCAGCATGATCCGCAGTCCATGACGTATTACTACTTAACGTGCCGAGTCATTACGAACACGTCAGAGTTCACAACCGGTCCGGACAGTCCGGGGCGAAACGTAACATCACCCCCTTTTCAGCGTCAAGCCCCAGCTTGACCACGCATGATGGCGAGCGGGTTGGTGCCTACCTCGCGGAGGGCCCTGATGCGGGCGATCTCTTCGGCATCCTGTTCCGCCTTGGGCCCCCGATGAAGTGAGGCCCGAACGTTCTCGATGCGGTCCACCGCATGCGCTCGCTGAAGTCTGGTGACACACCTGTTGCGCTCGATCTCTATGCGCTCTAACTTCATCTGCTCCGCCGCCAATCTGTGCTGCTGTGCTCGCCACCCTAGCGTCATGCACCGATACCGATGGACCTCGGCCATGAGAGTCGCGTCCTTCATGTGGAGAAGCGCTTGATCGACCGAGTCGACTAGTCCCGCGTCGGAGAGCAGGAACGTGAGGTCGTCGTCGGTGTAAGTGGGGGAAGAGGACTGCTCGTCGTAGTAGGGGACGGCGTGGACGGGCTTCCCATATTGCTGGTTGCATCCCGACCTGAAGGCCAGGACGAACGGGTCGGCGGTGAGGATGAGCTGAGTATACCGGGCGGGCCAAAGACGTTCCTGAGCGTCTCGAATCTGAAAGGGAATATAATGGACTCCCCTGTTGAACTGGTACCCCCTGGGAGGGGGGGTCTCCGACCGATCCTCGGCCTCCTGCAAATGTTCCTCCGCTTGATCTGCTCGAACCGGGGATGGATGTGCCGCCGGTAGTGTGATAGCTTCCCCGGTGGGTCCGCAAAGCGGGGGGGTTTCCGAGTGTGTCGTGGTAAGATGGGTGGCGTAACTGTAGATACTGATGCGCTTCGAGACGTTCCGCTGGGTCGTACGGGTCCCCGTCTTCGTCGGGGCCCGGTGGAGAGGTTGGTCGGCTGGGTACGTACCCCTGTTCGTCGCCTGCTGGGGTGGGCGCTCTGGTCGGGACGTAGTGGTCTCCGAGATAGCTGGGCTGGTTGCTCTCGGAATAAACAGTGGGGGTCGGCGAAGGAACTGGGGATGGCCCGGGGGAAGGAGGACGACTTCCTCGTTGGTGAAGGGCGAGGGTAGACGACAGGGGTGACGATGGCGCGGATGGTACTCGGTAAGGTGTGGATAGTTCTTCGTTGACGACATAGCGGAAGTGGATGGGGGACTGAGAACGCATGAGTAGTGAAGGTGGGAGAGGGGAATGGGGACGTCTCTTGGGATTTCCCTGCGTTTATATGTACTTCGCGAGCGGGGTTGGAACTTTTGAATTCCCGAATTGCGTCATCCGCAAATACGTCATCCTTATCGACCCACTGGTTGTCCGAGTCAGGGTACCCCTTCCATTTGACCAAATACTGCAGTTTGCGACTTCTGCCGAATCGCCGAGAGTCTAGAATCTTCTCGACTTCGTATTCTTCTTCTCCGCCGATTAGATCCGGTGGTGGGCGCTGATAATTGGGCCCGTGCGTGGGTGTCTCGCGATAAGGCGTCAGGAGGTCCACATGGAACACTGGGTGGATCTGCCACTGCGTGGGAAGTTCTAGGCGATAGTTGACTGCGGACATCACCTGTGCTATCTTAAACGGGCCGTGGCGTCGTGCCGCTAGTTTTGCCGTTGGTTGGTGCGTGCGTAAGTGGCGTCCTTCTAGCCACACTTGATCTCCGATTTGGAATTTGGGCGTATCTTTGGCCTTGATCCACCCCTGCTGCGCTTTGATCATCAGTGACTGCGCGCGCTGTCGAAGCTCCTTGAACTGCTTGACCCTGAGCGCCACTTGGGGAATCGGCGACGGCCTATCGGTCCAATCGGCGCGGGGGTTGTACCCCATAAGGAGCTGGAAGGGAGATTCTTTAGTGGTTTCACTAGGCCAATTGTTATGGGTGAACTCAGCCATGGGGAGATAGTGTATCCAATCGTCTTGTCGTTCGTTGACCCAAAACCGTAGGTATTGCTCTAGCCATTGATTCGTACGTTCTGATTGTCCGTCTGTTCGCGGGTGATAGGCCGTGGAGATGTTTTGTTCGATGCCTAGGATTTTGCATAGTTCGCGCGTGAACTTGGACGCAAATCGAGGGTCTCTATCGCTGATGATCTTTCCGGGTAGGCCGAATCTGGGGAACACATGTTTAACGTAGAGGGCTGCCGTTCCTTCTGCCGATACTTCTTCTTGGCATGGGATGAATAGGGACATCTTCGTGCAATCATGGTCCGTTATCGTGAGGATTGTATCGCAGCCCTGTGCTTCCGGGAGTTTAGTGATAAAATCAAGCGCGATGGTCTCGAAAGGCATAGCTTCGGGTTTTGGAAATATTGGGCGTAACGGTGCTTTGATGGCCCTGGTGTTGACCTTGATCCTTTGACAGTCGGCGCATCCTTTGACGTAATCCATGACCTCGTTTCTCAAGCCTGGCCACCAGTAATACCGTTCCACGAGTTTGACGGTTCGGCTGATCCCCGGGTGTCCGTATACGGGAGGGTCATGGTGATTCTTAATGAGTTCCCTCTTTTCCAGGAGTCCTCCCGTGACTACTCGGCGTCCGTCTTTGTACCAGGTGCCTTCGATCTTCTTTAACCCATGCGGGTCTATCCAGGGGCGGAGTTTGTCTTCTTCCTGAGCGTATACCGGATTGGTCTTTTCCATTTCTTGCACGGAGATAGTGGCGTTGATTCGGAGAGGGTCTTCTGTCGTGTCTATTGCTGCGGCCCTGACGAATATCTCATCAGGTAGTACCGTGACCTGGTCGTTGTCTCCTTCCCCTTGATCGTAGTCCGGGCGTCTAGATAGGGCATCAGCTCGTCCGTTTTGCCGTACCCTTGATATGGTGAATCTCGATGTCATATTCAGAGAGTTCCAGTACTTCCCGTGCTACCCCGGCGACTTATCTTTTGTGGGGAGCGCCAGTATTGGAGGTTCATGTGATCCGAGAATACCTTGATCTTGTGTGGGGATCCGGCTAGGTAGTGGCGCCAGTTTCGGAGTGCCTTGACGATTGCTAGGAGTTCGAGGTCATAGATGTCGTAATTCCGTTCTGCTGCACTGAGAGTGTTCAAGTAGTAGGCGATAGGGTGTCTTTTGCCGTCTTCTTTGCGTTGGAGTAGTTACTGCTCCGATTGCGAATCCTGAGGCGTCTACTTCAAGTTCGAATTGGTCTTCTAGTTTGGCGTGCGCGAGGACTGGTTCCTCCGTGACAAGTTTCTTGATCTTGTCAATGCTTCTTGTTCTGCTCTCGTCCATGTCCACTCCGTGTCTTTTCGTGTGAGTTTGTTGAGGGGACGAGCGTGTGAGGCAAAATTTCGA
>JAKELG010000183.1:0-79819 GCA_021527035.1 Lactarius vividus | reverse complement strand
GAAACCCTAAACCCTAAACCCTAAACCCTAAACCCTAAACCCTAAACCCTAAACCCTAAACCCTAACCCTAAACCCTAAACCCTAAACCCTAAACCCTAAACCCTAAACCCTAAACCCTAAACCCTAAACCCTAAACCCTAAACCCTAAACCCTAAACCCTAAACCCTAAACCCTAAGCAGCGGCGGCTATCCAAGCCAAGATCACACCAGGGTACGAGTCGGTTCTTCCCGGCTACATCGTATGTCCCCGTATTCGCGCGCTCACGACCTTCGGTTACAGCGGTCGTCGCAAGAAGCGGTCCCGAAAGCCCAAACAGGCGAAGGAGGAGTACGTGGTCATGGCAAAGGCAGAAGGGAGCAAACGCAAGCAGAAGAAGAAGCGTGGGGCTCAGCAGCGGCAGCAGCAGCAGCAGCAGCAGAAAGTAGATCGGAAAGGAAAGGGGAAGGCAAAGTAGTGGTAGCACTATCGGACCTTACTGTAGACGATTCGGTTGGAGGTAGCGGCTTTAAAGCCCTCATCCACCAAAGGGGAAATTTAACGCCTCTTACGACGCTGGGAGAAGTGTGGATATCTCAGCCTCAAACAATGCCGGACTACTTACTTTCATTGCCTATACCCAGAGCGGTTTCAATTATATTGGCCAACTGCAGTCTCAGATGGCTCGAGGAAATGAAATTCCAACAATATGTACATCTGTCTCCGGGAGTTAATGTGCCTCAGCACATTGCCTATCAAATAAGTATTGGTGCGAAATATATGTTCCATCAACCCACGAATGCACGTCTTATATGGGACGCGTGGCAGGACTTTCAACGACGTCTGAGATGGCGGATAATGTTCCTGTTTGAAGGCAACGACACAGAAGTCTATGATCCAGATTACGACGTACGCGGTCCATCAACCGCGGCACCGCCGTTATTACCGCAATATATCGAACTTGGCCTAGTCAAGGGAAGGATCTTCGTCAACAAGGCGATGTCCAATGTCCCTGACTCCACGGGCACACCCGGTACCACCTTCAAACCGGATGTGCGGGCAATTCAAGAGTTTCTTACCTCGCACGAATATGTCGTGACAGGTACCGACAAGAACTTAGGACTCGCGGTATCACGAAGGGATTGGATCGTTGAAAAATGTCAGAATTGTTTAGATAGTGCGAACGACTATCGCTTGTTACAACGTGACGAGTATTTACTAATTCTGGAAAAGAAATGTTCTGAAATGGCCGACTTGGCAAAGCGCGCCGCACAAATGAAGAACGTCTATGGCAAACAAATGGCGGAGTACTTGCGGAGTAAGATTACTCTTAAAGGAAAGGAACACCATATACCCAAATTCTACGGTATACCTAAAATACATAAGGTCCCTACCAAAATGCGTCCGATCATCCCGTGTCACACGGCAATCATGAATCCAGCCGCCAAAGTTTGCAGTAAAATACTTAAACCGATAGTTCAATCGGCGCCAACCGTAATACACGGTACCAAAGACTTGGCGATAAAATTAAGTCAGCTCAATATTGACTCCACACGAAAATGGTATATCGTCACTGGAGATGTCGTAGCTTTTTATCCAAACATCCCAATGGACCGCTGCCTAGAAATAGTGCAACAACTGTATCTGGAACATTACTGGGGTGATAATCGCGACCACTGGACTGCCGATAATCGGCGGGTGCAGCAATTCTTCTATGATTGTCTGCGTACAGGAAATACTGAGCTGTTGACACAGTACCAAGGTAAAGTTTACCAGCAACTAAATGGCCTAGCCATGGGCGTTGCGGACTCTCCCGATCTCGCCAATCTTTTTGGATATTACTTTCGAAAGGCGCTCGCGGGTTCTTGAGCATCCGGATATATTCTATTACGGACGCTATATTGATGATTGTTTGGCAATTGTATATGCGCAAGATAACCAAAGCGCTGTTACATTACTTCAAGTCGCTTATTCAATTTGACAACTGTGTTATAGAGTGGGCAAACCCTGCGGACTCACAACCTTTTCTGGACATGTTATTATATCGCGACGAGCATAATAAACTACAACACTTGTCCTTACCGCAAGGCAGGGAACCACCAAGAAAGAATTCCATGGATATCTGCTCATCCTGTCGACGTAAAACGCGGCACATTTTTGGGCGAGATGTCTAGGCTGGCAACACTCAGTAGTACTGAAGAGCACTATCTTGAAAGCATGAAGGGCCTGGTAAGCCTTTATATCCATCGTGGATATCCAGTGGACCTAGTACATAACTGGTTACATGGCAACTTACGATTGCGTTGGGAACAACGGCTGACAAACAAGCAGCAAGCGGTAAACGCGGAGACAATCGTGCTGAAAACCGAGTACAATCTGGCGTGGAATTACTTTAACGCACATGAATTTGGACAGACCATATTTGATTATTGGCGCTCGTGGCTTGAACACCACGAAGCTGAAACTTACTCAATGGAGTTTCCTCGACCACCTACAAAGGAAGGCGATTTCGCTTACCGATGGAACCTGGCCGAGACTAATATTTTCAATAGCCGGGTAGTTGTGTCGCGCAAACGCACGCGCAACTTTCTGGACCTTACTAATCTTTGGAAACGGACTGTCCTCGAAACTTTAGATGACCACCTACTTGAAGATTTCACCGCGAAAGTGGCAAGAGATCAGACAACAGTCGAAAGTAGAGCGGTTAGCGATGTGAATGCTACCGTTGTCGGGCCGAGCAGCATAGAGGCTGCTAGGGACTTAGCAGACGACGAAAACATGGAAGTAGAAAACATTCACCATCGCTGGTCATCTGGTAGAGCCACTGACGAATGGCGCTCCGGCGCTATGGGACAGTGGGGTCGTGGAAGCAGACCTTAGATAATACGCATGATTAGGCAGACTTATCAATCCGCTCCCACCCAGGATGAAGCTTAACAGAAGGGAAAACGAAGGGGCTGGGGCCCTTGATACCCAGACGACGCCTGCCAATGTCGCCCCGAGGGGTTGATAGCGGCTAGAGTTGCTGACTGGATAACCGGACATCTTTCAGAATCCTCGCCCTTCGCACAGCGCCTCCTCACGGGGGAAGAGCGGCCAGGGACGTTCGCAAGGACATCATGAGAAACGCGGGGCCGAAGGGCTCGTGGTCGCAAGGCCCATCCGTCTTAGTATCCGAGGTACAGTTAGATCTGGGTAATTCCCAGCTGGTGTCGGTAGACATGACCTAGGTGTTGTTGGCTGACCAAACGACCCGTCCGAAGACTCTACTACAGTTTTGAGCAAATATCACGCAGTGCGTGTAATAAATTAAATCCAACTCCTTTAGAGGTGGTAGGTACTCCTGAGAACTCGGGTATGGCAGACTTATTAACCGAGAAAGTTAGGGAAGCGAAACCCTCAACCCTAAACCCTTAACCTAGTGAGTAGACAAAGTACCCTAATCGGGAAACGTCGTCAACAACCATGTAATGACACTTTACGTGCGTTTAGGACCTAACCCTAAACCCTAAACCTTAAAACCCTCAACCTTAAACCTAACCTTAAACCTAACCCTAAAGGCTCTAGGCGCTTGGCTTTGGTAAACTCACGTGATATGACGTAAGTCCGGACTTGCAAGGTAGCGCCCATGGTGGCGCTCCGTCGCCAGGTTCCGGGTACTGCGATCTATCCGAGGAGGCACCAGGCACTCACAGGCGTCTATCCTTAGGGGTTAATCCCTTAGGGGGTTAATCGGGTCCCTGAAACCTGGCCCCAGGAAGACGGCGTACAGGTTTACGTTTTAGGGCAGTTACCGGATCATTCCGTGTAACGGCAGGTGCGTGATCTCGGAAGTAGATGAACTTCTTACCCCCTTGCAGGTCACCTCCATTTGTTGAAGTCCGACAAACGTAAAGTAAGCATATTGATCAATCCTCTCCGAGAAGGATTCTGGCGTCCGAGACGTTGATCATGCTTTTGCAGGATAAGCCCCTGACGTGAGAAGTCACGTTAACCGTCAGGGTCTATCGTAGTTTTTTCCTGCAAGTCTGTTGACCCCCATCAATCCTCCGCCATTCACGCTTGACGGGCCTACGGCCCGTCTGGAGTGGCGTGGTTTCAAACTCCTCTTGAAAAGTACCCTGATGAGCATATAAGCGAAAGGGCCGGAGCTGGGTATCCCCCACCTCCCTTGGTACTTTTCGCCAAGCTCACAGAACTCGCTGCTCGCTATCGCTCGCAGCTTTGTTTACATTCCTCCCTAAACCCTAAACCCTAAACCCTAAACCCTAAACCCTAAGTCAACAGACAACAACAGACCAGCGCGGACACACTCGTGCTCAAAACCGAGTACAATTTGGCATGGAATTATTTCAACGCACATGAATTTGGACAAGTAATATTTGACTATTGGGCCGAGTGGTTAGCACACCACGAAGCGGGAACTTACACCTCAGAGTACCCACCGCCACCTCAGGAGACGCCTAGCGTTTATGATTGGGACTTGCGGAACACCAATATTTTCAAATCCCGAGTAATTGTGAGCCGCAAGCGCACTCGCAATTTTCTTGACTTAACTAATCTTTGGAAAAAAACTGTCCTAGAGCATTTAGATGATCACGTCCTTGACGAACTCGTAGAGTCAGCAGCTTTATCAACTGCATCAACATCAGGACACTTGGTTAGCGACATTAACGCCACCGTCACTGGGCCGGTAGAAACAACAATCTACAGGGAAGCTACTGACGACGATGAGTATGTGGAGCACGTTAGTGATCGTTGGTCATCTGGAAGAGCCAGTGACGCATGGCGCTCCGGCGCTGCGCAGAGCTGGGGACGTGGAAGTCGACCTTAGTTACAGTATGTCTTTGACTAACCTGGACCTTTGTCGCTCCCACCCGTAATGATGCATTAATGGAAGGAAAACTAACTGAGCCGTCAGGTGAAATACCCGGGCCAGGGATACCTTTCAACGCTGCCAACGGCGCCCCGCGGGGTTGCTGACGGCTCTAGTTTGCTAGCGGATAACCGGACAACTTACACACTCCTTGCCTTTCGTCGGGCACCTAATCTCGGCGCTAGGTCTTAAATGAGAAACGCGGGGCCCTCGGGCTAGTCGTCTTTGACGCATCCGTCCTAGTATCCAAGGTATCGAGTAAGTTAGTAGTAATTCTACTCTGGCATGCCTAACTCGTTCATCGACTGTAGGCGACCTACACAATGTCCCGTCCAAAGACTCTTCTTCAATGCTCATGTCGCGTTTAATAAATAAAACCTCCTCGAATTATGTTGGTAGGTACTCCAGGTTCTCGGGTCCTTGCGGACTTATTAACCGAGTGAGATGGGGAAGCGAACCCTCAACCCCTTAAACCCTCAACCCTGTGAGTAGTCACTAAATGTAGCCCCCTTAATAGGGGGCGCGTGACTTGCGTTACTCAGTCTACTTGGTGATTTCAGAAACCCTGAACCCTAGACCCTAAACCCTAAACCCTAAACCCTAAACCTAACCTTAAACCTAACCTTAAGGCTCTAGGCGCTTGGCTTTGGTAAACTCACGTGATATGACGTACGTCCGGACTTGCAAGGTAGCGCCCATGGTGGCGCTCCGTCGCCAGGTTCCGGGTCCGGCGATCTATCCGAGGAGGCACCAGGCACTCACAAGCGTCTATCCTTATGGGGGTATTCCCTTAGGGGGATATCTGGGTCACTGAATCTTGGCGCAGGCACAGGGGTTTCGGAGTTATCTCAGGTCAATCTAGGGCGCCCTTACGATAAGTCTCGTATGGGCGGCAGGTACGTCCGATGTCGGATTTCTTGATGGGAATCAGTTTTACTTTGACAAGCGGCGTTTACCTGTCTACGGATGTTGTTTCACCCGGTATGTGGATGATGAAGAGGTCTTCATTAGTTCTTGGGATTAAGCTGACGCCAGAACTTTCTCTTCACCACAGTTGTTCTTTGGGGTATTGACGTTACCCCAGTAAGTTGAAGAACAATGACGCAACCCCAACAGATTACACCCCATCAGCCTGAATGGTTGGGGGTGGCGGAGGTAAAATCTGACTTTGAATACGGGCCCTGATGAGCATAAAGCGAAATGGGTCGGCAATGGGAATCCCCCAGCGCCATTGGCCCTATTCACGCTTCATCGTTTCAGACGCACCTTCGGTGCGTAGCAACTTCTACCCTAAACCCTAAACCCTAAACCCTAAACCCTAAACCCTAAACCCTAAGTTTTACCCTAATATTCCTTTACAACACTGTTTAAATATCTGTCAGGAGTTGTATTTCGAACATTACTGGGGCGCGAATCCTGACCGACACGCCTCGCATAATAAACGAGCTCAGGGCGTCTTTGAAGAAATGCTCTTTATCGGCAATACGCAGTTGCTTACACAATTCCAAGGAAAAGTCTACGAACAGCTCAATGGCCTCGCCATGGGCGTCGCTGACTCTCCCGACCTCGCTAATCTGTATGGATACTATTTCGAGCGCAAGAGTGGAGTATTGGATCACCCAGATATATTTTTTTATGGGCGATATATAGATGATTGCTTAGCTATCGTATATGCGGACTCTAACCAAGCCGCGGTAGACTTATTAAAAAAGTTAATCAAATTCGATAATTGTGTAATAGAGTGGGCCCCACCCGGTTCATCACAACCATTCCTGGATATGTTGTTGTACCAAGACGGTGACAACAAGTTACAACATATGCCTTACCGCAAGGCCGGGAACCACCAAGAAAGAATTCCATGGATATCAGCTCACCCGATCGACGTAAAGAGAGGGACCTTCTTGGGCGAGATGTCTAGATTGGCAGTCCTGAGTAGCAAATTCGAACACTATTCAGATGCACTGAAAGGTTTAGTAAGCCTTTATATCCATCGCGGATACCCAATAGAACAGGTACATAACTGGTTATACGGCAATTTACAATTGAGATGGAACGAACGGCTCGCCGATAGGCAGGCCAAGACGTCCGCGGATACAATTGTGCTGAAAACCGAGTACAACACTGCATGGAACTATTTCAACGCGCATGAATTTGGACAAGTTATTTTTGATTATTGGGCTAACTGGTTATTACACCACGAAGCGGGAACTTATACTTCAGAGTACCCTCCGCCACCTCAGGAGACGCCTAGCGCCGATGATTGGGACTTGCGGCAAACCAATATATTCAATTCAAAAGTCATTGTGAGTCGTAAGCGAACTCGCAATTTTCTAGATTTAACTAATCTTTGGAAACGAACTGTCCTAGAAACATTAGACGACCATATCCTGGAGGAGGTTACCGAAACAGCAGCGACTTACGGAGCCCCCGCAGAAGGGAGAATGGTTACTGACGTGAACACTTTAGTAGCAGAGAGGGATTCTGATAACGAAGAAGTAGAAAATATTCACGCCAGATGGTCGTCTGGCCGAGCCACTGACCAATGGCGCTCCGGCGCTAGCGGAACGTGGGGACGTGGAAGCAGACCTTAGACAATACGCACTCGTAGGTAACTTGACCGAACCGCTCCCACCTTACGATGATCGTTTTAGGAGGCGGTTAACGAACCGAGCTTTGGTGAAATATCCGGGCCGGGGATACCACTCCACCCTGCCAATGTTGCCCTGCGGGGTTGACAGCGGCCCGGGGTACGTATGTAGATAACCGGACAACTTTCAGACTCCTTGACACTGCGAGGACCCCTTTGCTGGGGACGGCAGATGTGTTACGAGAAACACGGGGCCTCTTCGGGGGCTAGTCGGTACGCCGCATCCGCTCTAGTATCCAAGGTACAGTTAGTTCCAGGTAATTCCTGGCTGGTTGAGTCAGACTCCTCTACGGTGTCGTAGGCTGACTAGGAACGTCCCGACCACAGACTTAGCCGTCTCGATATACAATATCATGTAGCGCGTTTAATTAAATCAAATCCCAAACCTTCATATTTTGTTGGTAGGTACTATAGGGGACTCGAGTTATACAGACTTATTAACCGAGAAAGTTAGGGAGGGAAACCCTCAACCCCCTAACCCTAAACCCTGTAAGTAGACGAATGCTTAATCGCACGAAATTCGTCGCAGGTATTAACATACCGGTGATCTAGAAACCCTAAACCCTAGACCCTAAACCTTAAACCCTCAACCTTAAACCTAACCTTAAACCTAACCTTAAAGGCTCTAGGCGCTTGGCTTTGGTAAACTCACGTGATATGACGTACGACCTGTCTTGCAAGGTAGCGCCCATGGTGGCGCTCCGTCGCCAGGTACAGGAACCGGCGATCTATCCGAGGAGGCACCAGGCACTTACAGGCGTCTATCCTTAAGGGGGTAATCCCTTAGGGGGTTATCCGGGTCCCTGAAACCTGGCCCCGGGAAGATGGTGTACAGGCACAAGGAACTAGGGTCACTTCGTGAAATCCGAAGTGACAGGTGCGTGATTCTCGGACTTTTGATGGAGTCCTTACCCCTTGCAGAATCATTCATTATGTATACGGTTTATCTTAACACCGGTGAGTACTGATGTCTTTCCCTCAGGTAAAGGGATGTTTGGCTGGACGCCTTGATATTGACATAGTACTCTGTACAGGTAGTAGCCCCTGAGCGTCCTTTGACTCAGGGTCTAGCAGTAACTTCCCCGTACAATGACCTGACCCCCATCAAAACAGCTCCTTCCGCCCCCTAAAGCGTCGGAGTTCGGTTTGTATAAATCTCCGTTTGAAAGGTACCCTGATGAGCATATAAGCGAAAGGGTTAGTGCTGGGAATCCCCCACCACTCTTGGTACTCTTTCGCTTCATTACATCAAGACCACCTTCGGTGGTCTAGTGATACACTCCCTAAACCCTAAACCCTAAACCCTAAACCTAACCTTAAACCTAACCATAAGGCTCTAGGCGCTTGGCTTTGGTAAACTCACGTGATATGACGTACGTCCGGACTTGCAAGGTAGCGCCCATGGTGGCGCTCCGTCGCCAGGTTCCGGGTCCGGCGATCTATCCGAGGAGGCACCAGGCACTCACAAGCGTCTATCCTAACGGGGTTAATCCCTTAGGGGGTTAACTGGGTCCCTGAATTAGGGGCAGGCACAGGGGAACGGAGTTATCTCAGGTCAATCTAGGGCGCCCTTACGATAAGTCTCGTATGGGCGGCAGGTACGTCCGATGTCGGATTTCTTGATGGGAATCAGTTTTACTTTGACAAGCGGCGTTTACCTGTCTACGGATGTTGTTTCACCTGGTATGTGGATGATGAAGAGGTCTTCATTAGTTCTTGGGATTAAGCTGACGCCAGAACTTTCTCTTCACCACAGTTGTTCTTTGGGGTATTGACGTTACCCCAGTAAGTTGAAGAACAATGACGCAACCCCAACAGATTACACCCCATCAGCCTGAATGGTTGGGGGTGGCGGAGGTAAAATCTGACTTTGAATACGGGCCCTGATGAGCATAAAGCGAAATGGGTCGGCAATGGGAATCCCCCAGCGCCATTGGCCCTATTCACGCTTTATCGTTTCAGACGCACCTTCGGTGCGTAGCAACTTCTACCCTAAGTTAAGTGGAAGGGCTTTCCCATGAGCGATAGCACGTGGGAGCCAGCTGACCACGTTAAACACGCGCCGGACGCAATCGCCGACTTCTATCGCCGCAACCCCACAGCTGACGGAGCAGGGCGAAAGTTATAAGAACTGAACGAACAAGAGGCGAAACCGCATCACCTACCATGACGACTCCCACTTCCAACACTGCCCCAGCCAGCGACCGCCCCCGTCCACCATCAGCCCTCATCCTCGAACGCCTTACGGTCCCCTCTCAGTCTGAAGGGATCCCAACACCATTCGTGTCACGCACTCCGTATTCGGTCGGTCCGTCGAGCCCACCTACCCCGGTACTAGCCATCGCCCTCAACGTCTCGCCCACTAGCCCCACGCCCCCTCCATCATCCCCACCATCACTTGAACCAGCAGTAGCTCCACTTCTTGAAGCGCCCCCGGGTCTCACACCAGTTGTCCCCATGTCCCGACTAGCATCTGAGCTTCCCCACCCCTACTCGCTAACTCCGGCGTCCCCCCTTCGGTCATTACGACCGGACCCTCGTCTAGCGTCATTAGACGACGACGAGGAGCCGATTGACGAAGGGGATGACGAGGAGTCCGATGACCCCGGACTTCCATTCTTCTTGAACGCTCCCGACACCCCATTCTTCTTCCCCTTGATGATCCCGTTGGAAGACGATACCACGAAAGTCCTAGCGAAGTACATTTACTATCGCCGGGACTATCGGGAGATTATCGGAACCCAGGGAAGGGGAAAGCCGTGCTACTGCCAGGAAGTCTACCTGTCCACGCCACGTCCCACTGCCATGCACCCTGCCATCTCGCCTCACCAACTCGCTGTATTCAGCCCACAAGACCCCCGTGCCGTCACCATCAACGAGGTTTTGAGCGAGCTCAAAAACCCTCGCCTATCGGCGGAGGTTGCGAGATTGCGGCAAAACCTTGGAGACAAAATCGCTCTGGACGCACGCAGGGCGGATCTTCGCCGGCTTGAGCAGGAGGCTGTTCGCGACCAGTTCCACCTAGACGCCACGCTACAGGGCATCACGAAGCGCCTACAGTACGCAGGCGCTATCCCCCTCATCACCGATAAGTTTGTCGAGCTCACCACACGCCCCATACGCCCCCGCCACTACTTCCCTGAACTCCCGCTCGTGCCGCGCCCCGGAGGGCCTCTTGAAATGCCGCGCCTTGTAGATGGGCCCAGCCGGACGCAAAAGCGGCGCAAGTGCTACTTGTGCAAGAAGCGCGGCCACAAGATGGGGGAGTTGTAACGCTACCACAGCGTTTAGTTCGACTTGAACTCGGACAAGGGCGTTCACGACTTAGCTGGTCGTAGACACTCGCGCAGAGTCTCAGTGATTCCGTAGAATACTACTAAGGCGATCCACAAAAGGCGCCCCACTAGTACTAAGGCAACTCCGACTTGATACGTCGACAGGGCCAGGGTCTTAGACTCGAAGGTCAAGACTTATAAGGACGTTATCCCCTTTAGAAGAAGGAAGGGAGGTAGGACTTTAAAGCGAGGGACGAATAAGAGAGTGGTATTGAGAAGAAGACCAAGATGTCGTATCTTGGTCTTCACTACCCACTATTTATACATATTGCAGAGGCAGCTTTTAAGCTCCTCTTGAAGGTAACTACTACTAGCGATAACAGCTCGAACCCTACTATCGCTATCCTAGTAATGAGTCATGGTAACTATCACATGCTACTACGACTCCGGCTGACTGATGGTGAGTCCATGACTAATTTATGCTTACTATCGTAGTCATAACCGTATAGTAAGCGTCCACTTCAATCCTCATACCGTAATATGAGTCTGATCGTAACATCACCCCCTTTTCAGGAGCGACGCCCACGTCGCCGGCGATCGCCGGTTCCTCCCATCCACCCAGCCTGTACCTCCTCTATCCTATCCATCGCGTTCGCCATCTCCAAGCGGAACTTGCTCCGCGCCAACTCCCCCTTGATGCCCCCCAACGCGGCGGCGAGCTGGTGAAGCCGTTGCTCCATCCGCTCCGCCTCGTACGCGTAAGACCGATACCTGTGCAGCTCGGCCTTGAGGCTCACGTCGTGCAGCTCCGTGAGGGCGCGATCGACGCGAGGGCGGTCGTGATATCCGCCGGCGAAGACAATGAGGTCTTCCTGAGGGTAGTGGGGCTTACCTCGGGCCCGCACCTGTGGCTCTGCGTAGAGCGGCTTCGAATAGACCTTCTCACTATCCTCCGTCAGCCCCAGCACCAGGGGATCCGCGTTCATGATAACTTGAACGAATGCGGCCTGGCGGGTACGCCCCTCGCCGTCGGTGACGGGGTAGTGAACGAAGTCCTCCCCACGGTTGTGCTTGTAACCGTGAGGAGCGGGCCCTAGGGCGCGGTGTCGTAATTGGAGTAAGGGGAAGAGGGGAGGAGCGTCGGCTCGGACTCCTCCTCGATATAAGGGACGTCCTGCGGTGTCACAGGCGTAGGGTGTCTCGTTGGGGTTGTCAGTGTCGGTGGCAGTGATGATGAGCGGGTGCTCATCTGGATAGTAGTCCTGGAGGCTCCCTCGCGCTTGCTCCAGTATCGTCTCATGCGCTCTACGGCGCCCGCCTTCCTCCTCGCCATCATCTCCGACCGCCGTTCGGTCGCCCTCTGAAGCTGCTCCCGCTTCCACGCCCTCGCCACCTCCAGCCACTGTTGCTCCCGCTTCCAATCTTGCCATCGTAACGTCGCCGGCGACCGGCTCCTCGATCCACTGCTCGATTTGAACTGGGAGAGGTCGAGGTGAGGACACCTCACTGTCGCAGAGAGCTGCACGAAGCCGATCGACTTCGGGCGTCGTGAGTGGGGTGCGGTTGAGGCGCTGGCCGTCTTCGGTGACCAGCCACCAGCTTGCGGGATTGCTGGTGTCGGGGGTGTGCTCGGCTGGGACGAGGCTTTGGAGGGCCCTGACGAGTTCTTGGTGGGTGATGGGGCCCGCGTTTGAGGCAACACCAGCGACAGCGTCGGCGGCAGTGGGAAGAGACATTGTGGAGAGTATGGATTGAAGGAAGCCAGAGTGAATGTGTGATGAGAGGGGTGATGGGGGTTTTGTCGCAATCCTTCGAGTTCTTAAGTCTCGCGTCGAGCGGGGATTCAATTGGTGGTACTCAGCTATGGCTTCTTCCGCGAATACGTCATCCTTGTCGACCCACTGATTGTCCGAGTCGGGGTATCCCTTCCATTTGATCAGGTATTGTAGACGTTTCTTCCGGCCGAAATGCCAGTGATCTAGAACCTTCTCGACCTCGTATTCTTCTTCCCCTTCTACCAAGTCCGGCGGTGGACGCTGGAAATTTTCTCCGTGCATGAGCATCTCGCGGTAGGGTGTGAGAAGATCAATGTGAAACACGGGGTGTATACTCCATTGTGTGGGAAGCTCCAGTTGATAGTTCACAGGCGATAAGATCCGTGTGATCTTGAAGGGCCCATGATGCCTTGCCGCCAGTTTGGGCGTTGGTTGATTGGTTCTCAGGTGACGCCCTTCCAGCCACACATAATCTCCGATACGGAGTTCAGGTGTGTCCCTGTGTTTTACCCACATCGATTGTGCCTTCTTGATAAGGTCATGGGCTTCTCTTCGGGCTTCTCGGAATTGTTCCAGTCTTGTGGTGACCTGCGGGATAGGAGATGGCTTATCGAGCCAATCAGCGCGTGGGTTGTAACCCATGAGAAGGGAAAACGGGGACTTCCTTGTTGCCTCGTGGGGCCAGTTGTTATGTGCGAATTCTGCTATTGGTAGAAAAGCCGTCCAGTTATCTTGACGTTCGTTTGCCCAGAAGCGGAGGTATTGCTCTAACCACTGATTGGTGCGTTCCGATTGTCCATCCGTTCTGGGGTGATACGCTGTAGAGATGTTCTGTTGGATTCCTAGGATCCGGCACAGTTCCCGTGTGAATTTGGAGGCGAATCGGGGGTCTCGATCGCTGATGATTTTTGAGGGTAGTCCGAATCGCTTGAAGACATGGGCGGCGTAGAGGCCGGCCGTTTCTTCTGCTGTGATCTCCTCGTTACAGGGAATGAAGACCGAGGCTTTGCTACAATCATGATCTGTCACGGTCAGGATGGAGTCGTACCCTTGAGATATTGGAAGCTTGGTGATGAAGTCGAGGGCGATAGTTTCAAATGGTAAGGCGTCTTCCTTTGGCGTGATAGGTACGAGTGGGGCTTTTGTGGGGCGCGTGTTGACCTTGTGACGCTGGCATTCGGCACATCCCTGTACGAAGTTGCGGACGTCGAGTTTTAACTCCGGCCACCAGTACCTTCTTTCCACTAGCCTCGTGGTTCGTGCAATTCCGGGATGTCCGTGTACCGGAGGGTCGTGGTGGGCAGCGATGAGCTTTCGTTTTTCGTCCAGAGATCCTGTGATGACGTATTTCCCTTGTCGGTACCATGCCCCGTTAACCAACTTTAGTTGCTGGGGGTCTACCCAGTATCGTAAGATGATCTCCGTTTGTGGTGGGTCTTGCGTCGCCTGTACTATAGTTGTTCGTGCGAACACATCTTCGGGTAGTACCACTACATTCTCGTTGTCCCGTTCCCCTTGGTCGTAGTCGGGTCGTCTGGATAGTGCGTCGGCGCGACCATTCTTTTTTCCTGGGATGTGGTGAATTTCGAAGTTGTACTCCATAAGCTCCAGTACTTCCCTGGCGACCCTTCGGCTGATTTTCTGCGGTAACTTCCAGTACTGGAGGTTCATGTGGTCCGAGTAGATCTTTATCTTGTGTGGCGATCCAGCTAGCAGTGGTCTCCAGTGTCGGAGGGCTTTGACGATTGCGAGGAGTTCTAAGTCGTATATGTCGTAGTTCCTTTCCGCTTCATTGAGGGTGGCCGAGTAGTATCCTATTGGGTGTCGTTTGCTGTCTTCCTTCTTCTGGAGTAGTACTGCGCCGGTTGCAAATCCTGAAGCGTCTACCTCGAGTTCGAACGGATCATCCAATTTCGGGTGCGCGAGTACCGGTTCTTCCGTGACCAGGGCTTTGAGCTTTTGGAACGCCTTGTCTTCTTTGTCCGTCCATTTCCACTCTGTGTCCTTTCTCGTGAGTTTGTTGAGAGGTTTGGCGTGTGTGGCGAAGCCGCGAATGAAGAGTCGGTAAAAATTGCAGAATCCTAGGAATGAGCGGACGTCACGGACCTTCGTTGGTGTGGGCCAGTCTTTGATGCCAGAAATTTTTACCGGGTCCATACGTGTTACCCCCTTTTCAAGGATTACCCCCAGGTAATCCATTCGCGGCTTGTTGAAGAGGCACTTCTCGAGTTTGAAGTAGAGGTCGTGTTCCATGGCCACTTGTAATACATCGCGGACCGCTTCTTCATGTTCTTTCTGCCCAGCAGGGTCCCTAGTTGCGATGCCTATGTCATCCATGTATATGCATATAATCGTTCCCTTGGCCTCGTGCTTTGTGATAGTGTCTCGGTATATAGTGTTCATCATTGTTTGGAAGGTAGCCGGGGAGTTGGTGAGTCCGAAATACATGACCGTAGGTTCGAAGAGGCCGTACCGCGTTTTAAAGGCTGCTTTGTGCTCGTCACCTTCCTTGATGCATACGTTGTTGTACCCCCAGCGGACGTCCAATTTAGTGTAGGTGTGGGCTTGGCTGAGGTCGGTGATGAGATCTGAAATGAGGGGTAACGGGTATTGGTTGCGGATGGTGACGGCGTTGATCTTCCTATAGTCTTGTACTGGTCGTAGTTTTCCATCCTTCTTTTTGATGAAGAAGAAGGATGACGCGTAAGGGGATTTTGATGGACGAATATACCCTTTTTTCAGTTGTTCGTCTAGGAACTCTTTGAGTTTGCCGTCTTTGTCCTGTGTCATGGGGTAGACCTTGCAATCGATCGCTGACGGGGTGCCTTCCTTGAATTCGATGGCATGATCCCACGGCCTGGAGGGAGGGAATCTGTTGGACGCTTCTTCGCTGAAGATTTTCGCGAACTGGTGGTAAGCGGCTGGTAGTTCAACTTTATCGTGGAACTGCTTAGCTTCGATAACTAATTCCGTGGCCGTGGTGCGTAGATGGGTTTCTTCGTCCAGTTCCGCTACTATGTTTTCTTTTTCCTCCATGGTGATGCTTCCTATGACGTGTGTTTCTTTGTTGGGATTGATGGATCGGATGACGACAGGGAGCATTTTCTCGTGTATAGTGGCGTATCTCCAGTTTATTGTGGGTTCGTAGGTGGCTAGCCAGGGGTATCCGAGTACAATGTCTTCGTTTCCGAGGTCGGTGACTAGAAAGCGCATCTTTTGTCGTCGCTGGTTAGTTTGCACGTCCAGATCTACAAAGTGGGTGATACTGCCCGCTTTGTTTTCCGTATTGTCGATATTCCATATCTTTCTGGGATGGTCCAGTGTTTGGAGCCCGAGGCCCATTCGTTTCGCAAATGAAGGGCGTATGAAATTGTCTGTTGCTCCGGAGTCTACTAGTGTTTTGATGTCGGCCATTGCGTAATTCGTGCGAATCGAGACTGGAATTCTAAGAGATCGATAGCGAGTCATGATTACAGAATTACAATTAACTGCCCTCACCCAGGCCGATGGGTTTAGGCGCTCTGAAAACCCTCCTTTCCCCACATCTCTTGGAGGATGAGGTCTTTCACATCGTCCGATTCTCCGGCCACTCCTGCCAGCCAGTCTTTGGCCCTTTGTTGCGGTGGTGCTGAGTTTGCCGCTCGTACTTGAGCGGGTGGTTCTTCCTGCGTGTAGTAGTCGGTGTCTGCCATCCGGCTATTAGTTGCTCGACGGCGTGGCTGTTGGCAGTTGCGTGAGAAGTGTCCGGTCTGATTACAATTGTAACAGATGACTGTCCTCATGTCTCGAGACGGTGGACCTCCACCTCTTCCGTATCCTCCCCGTTGTGGTCTTGGAATGAAGGGGCAATTTGGGTCTCCGACCTCCGCTACTCGTGCGCGTGTTCGATCGGCGGATGTGTCCATCGCATTTGGGTCGTATCTGGGAGGGGGAGGTCCCCTGGGTGGTCCCCAATTCGGGGGTTGCGGTCTCCACCGAGGTTGGGCGGATGACGGTGGTGCTTTCATTTTGAAGTTGTCGAGACGTGCTTTCATATGTATGTACTGCTTCTGTCTTCGCAGCGCACATCTTTTCCAGTCTTCGAATGTATGTGGTTCATCTAGTTCATAGACCTTCATGAACAGAGCTCGTGGTAGCCCCGCGGTAAATCGATCGATAGTTTGTCGGTCGTTTAGGTTGTAGTGAGCTTTTCTGGCTAGTTGCTCAAACTTGACCACGTACGCGTCAATGTCCTCTCCTGTCATTTTGATTCCCTTCTGTAGTTCTGCTTGCGCCTGTTCTTCTTCGAGTATGTTCGAAAATCGTTTGGCGAATTCGGTAGCTACGTGATTCCATAGGGTCTGGGAGTATTGACTTACTCCTCGTCGTACTTCTCGGTTGAGCCATTCAAGGATGGATAGTGTCCACTCGCTGACGTTGACTCCTTTAACGTATCCCAAAAAGAGAAGGGATCGGCGGTATTCGTTCTGCATGATGGGGGCGTCGAGGTTCATTCTCCAGTACACGTGCCATTGTGTAAGGAATGCCTCGTATTTAGTGCGGTCTCCATCAAATACGGTCGGAGGTTCACCTGATAGTCTGTCTGACCCGTGTCCTCCTCCTGCAGGGATGCCTCCTCCTCTCGGTGGTCCTGGCAGTCCTGGTGGTCCTCCTGCCGGTGGCCTTCCTCCTGGGAATCCTCCTCCTGTAGGTCCTTGACCCGGGAATCCGCCTGGTAGTCCTCCCGGTGGTGGTGGTGGTCCTTCCGGTGGGTCTGGGTGATCTGGTCCTATTGCACGAAATAGTGCTTCGTTGTCTGCGGTGAGTCTGTGTCCCGTATTTGGATTGATGGGGTTGAGGATGGCTTCGGCCTCTTCTCTGATGCGTTGCACTTCCTCCATTGCTTGTGTTTCGGTGACTGTGGCCATAGGGCTTCGAATGTGAATTTCCTCCGGGACTGTGATGTGCAGGGACTCAGCTATGTGTGCCAGTAGGCTTGAATCGTCTCCTGTTCCTGGTCGTACTTCGCTTTCCGTAGCGGTCTGCTCTTCTACTTGTTCTTCGTGACTTGATTCTGAGGGTGCTTGTTCCCTGGGTCCTTCTTCCTCTTCGCTACTGCTGCTGTCTCCGTCTAATGATCCCCAATCGTCTCCGTGGAGTTCTCTTGAGTCAATGTCGCAGCGGTAGTGTCTTCCGGCTGGTCTGACGACGTCCCACCGATTGTCTATCGGATTCCACGTAATTTCAGTCCAACAGAAGTTGGAGTAGTTGAACTCAACTGGGCGATATCTGATTGCTTCTCCCGGGAAGTCTACGAAGTAACCGGTGTCTCCTCGATATTCTCTCCACCGGGCTGCACCTAGGAATCTTCGTGGTACTGATCGTTCTCCTCTGGTTTTGAGGTTATAGGGTCGAAAGTTTCTCCACTGATCTCTTGTTGTGAACGCCACGATTGGATATCTTGGTCTTAATGTAACGCTACCACAGCGTTTAGTTCGACTTGAACTCGGACAAGGGCGTTCACGACTTAGCTGGTCGTAGACACTCGCGCAGAGTCTCAGTGATTCCATAGAATACTACTAAGGCGATCCACAAAAGGCGCCCCACTAGTACTAAGGCAACTCCGACTTGATACGTCGACAGGGCCAGGGTCTTAGACTCGAAGGTCAAGACTTATAAGGACGTTATCCCCTTTAGAAGAAGGAAGGGAGGTAGGACTTTAAAGCGAGGGACGAATAAGAGAGTGGTATTGAGAAGAAGACCAAGATGTCGTATCTTGGTCTTCACTACCCACTATTTATACATATTGCAGAGGCAGCTTTTAAGCTCCTCTTGAAGGTAACTACTACTAGCGATAACAGCTCGAACCCTACTATCGCTATCCTAGTAATGAGTCATGGTAACTATCACATGCTACTACGACTCCGGCTGACTGATGGTGAGTCCATGACTAATTTACGCTTACTATCGTAGTCATAACCGTATAGTAAGCGTCCACTTCAATCCTCGTACCATAATATGAGTCCGATCGTAACAGGAGTGCCCCAATCGGCCACCAGCTGACGTTTGCGTCTGGTGCGCAAGTTGGGCTCACGCCTCTGAGAACTGTCTCATCCACCACCTCGCGCCCATTACCCCGGCGTTTGAGGAACCCTCGGAGCGTCCCCGCTGGTGCGGGAAGTG
Source organism: Lactarius vividus (assembly GCA_021527035.1). Classification (NCBI taxonomy): domain Eukaryota; kingdom Fungi; phylum Basidiomycota; class Agaricomycetes; order Russulales; family Russulaceae; genus Lactarius; species Lactarius vividus. The sequence continues at coordinate 61,106 of JAKELG010000183.1, read as the reverse complement.
CCTGAGGTTCGACGCACGACACGACGAAATTGAGTGTCCCCAGTATGAAGCGTGTAGGAGATGTGGAGAGCGTGGCAGGTATCTGTTCCTGCGCCGACATGTGTGCCCGGTGGATAACCGGGACGACGAGACTAACGACCCCAGCGCTGACGTGTACGATTACGTCGGTAGTGACTGAAGTCGTGGCGACTTCAGTTCTAACAGGGGGGTAATGTTACGATTTTCCTTCCTTTTCTCGTGGACGCTTCCGTTTCTTGCTTCTTACTCCCGTACCCCACCTTGTTACGCCCATAACTCATCACGCGCCCAATCGTTTCTCATGATCTCTTCGCCACACGATACGCCTTTACGCCCCCTTCCTTGTATATCAAAGTTCACGGCGCTCCGGTCTCAGCTGACTCTCGTATGATCCCGCGCAATCACCCTATTCCCTACTATAGTCTTGCCCTTGTTCCACTTTTGTTTAACGACTCCACCTATCGCGCCATATGTTTGTTACATACAAACATCCTGTACGAGTATATAAGTCACACGCTACCTAGCTTGTACGGTAGACTTGACTTCTTGTGTAATACCACATCGTTGTCAATCCACGAACGACTTTAGCTCGCCATTTCGCTTGAGCACGACTTTGGTTCGCCTTTGCGCTTGAACCCCAGAACCCCCGATTACCACTCGCGTGTCTGAGGAGGCCGTGTAGTGCTTATTCATCATCGAACTCAGTCTTAACCGACTGTCTCACGTCCCGTTACCTCGACTTGAACGACTTAGTGACGTGCGCGTCGCACCTAACGTTCCTGTGGTAACGTTACATTACTCGAGTCGCCATATCAGCAAACCACGTACTGTCGAATGACGAAGCGGCTGACGCTCAGATCGCAGTGCTGGCCGCTCAACCAAAAGAGGTGCGGGACCTCTTGGTGGAGAAGCTTTTTGGAGGAAAGGATTTTCCGAATGCCTAAACCTGTTGGCCTGGGCAAAGGCGCTACACGTGTATTATAGCAGATATCGATCTATGCGAATCCCAGTTCTTTTCAAATCTGCAAACGCGACAGCCGAATGACAGGTCCTATTGGACTCTGGAGCAACCGACAATTTTATCTGTTCGGAACTGCTCAAACGAACGCATCTCGGGACCCGACCCGTCTCTACTCCCATTACCATATGGAATGTCGACGGAACTTACAACCGAGACGGCACAATAACCCAGTACACCGATTTAGCGGTGCGGACTGGTGAGCGCACGAAGACGCTTCGTTTCCTGGTTACCAACCTGGGAAAGGACGAAGCGATCCTGGGCTACCCCTGGTTCTCGGCCTTCAAGCCTGAGATAGAATGGAGGAATGCCACGCTGAATGAAAACTTCCAACCGGTCGTAATCTCCAGCCTGAATCTCCAGAGCAATGCCATGCCTGTGGAAGCCGCTATCAGGGCTATCCAGGTATATGGGCTCGACGAGGAGGCATGGGAGCAGGTTGTGAACGAAGAATCGGAGCCAAGGATTGCCTTCCTGCGAAAAACAACAACAGCATCAGAGCTCGCGCAGCGGGAAGCGGCAAAACGATGGGCTCAGACATTCGAGGAAATGGTTCCTCCAGAATACTGGTCACACCGAAAGGTGTTCAGTGAAGAAGCGTTGCACTGATTTCCCCCATCCCATGTATGGGACCACGCTATTGAATTACTCCCCGACGCACCCGCCGCCCTCGATTGCAAAGTGTACCCCCTAACGGCGAATGAAGGAGAGGCACTTACGACCTTCCTTAATGAGAAACTTGAAAAGGGATACATCCGCCCTTCAAAGTCCGCCTACACGTCACCTTTCTTCTTCATCAAAAAGAAGGATGGGAAGCTACACCCGGTGCAGGACTATCGACGCCTTAACGAACTCACCATAAAGAATCACTACCCCCTCCCGCTCATCCCGGAACTCGTCGACCATATCCGGACCGCACGATTATACTCGAAGCTAGACATTCGATGGGGGTACAATAACGTCCGTATCCAGGAGGGAGATGAATGGAAAGTGGCATTCAAAACCAATCAGGGATTGTTTGAACCATGCGTCATGTTTTTCGGTCTTACCAATTCCCCGTCCACCTTTCAAACGATGATGGACACTATATTCCGTGACCTTATTCTGACAAACAAAGTTGTTGTCTATATGGACGACATCCTCGTTGCTACCACCAACGACAAAAACCATCATCGGGAAGTCCTCCACGAAGTATTGCGACTCTGCGAAGAACATGACCTCTATGTAAAACCAGAGAAATGCAAATTCGAGGTTTACGAGACGGAGTACCTAGGCCTTATCATCGGCCACAGACGACTACGGATGGACCCCGTCAAGGTCCGAGGAATCCGGGAATGGCAGCCCCCGAAAAGTCTGAAGGAGGTTCGCGCATTCCTAGGGTTCTGCAACTTCTACTGAAGATTTATACGGGGATTCTCTCAACTTGCTCGACCTCTCCACAATCTCACGAAAAAGGAGGTCCAATGGCATTGGGGTGACGTGCAGCAGAACGCCTTTGAGGACATCAAAAAACGCATATGCGAAGAACCCGTGCTATTGTTCCCGAACCTCACGAAACCCTTCGAACTAGAAGTTGACGCGTCAAATGTCGCAATAGGAGCAGTGCTAAATCAGTTAGGACCCGACCAAAAGTTCTGCCCCATAGCATTTCACTCCAAGTCCTTCACGGAAACAGAGCGAAACTACGACATCTACGACCGGGAACTACTGGCCGTGGTTAAAGCACTATGGGCATGGAGAACGTACCTTGTGGGATCTCCTCACAAAATCATCATCCACACCGACCACGCCAATCTCCAATATTGGAAGGAACCCCAGAAGATCAACCGGAGAATCGCGCGAGAGTTCCTGGAGCTATCGGAATACGACTTCATTCTGAGGCATGTAGCAGGAACAAAGAACATGCGCGCAGACGCCCTGTCCAGGCGGTCGGACTACGAGTCCGGCGAAGGGGACAACACCGACGTCGTTGTCCTACCAGCCGAAAGATTTATCCGAGCCACCCAAATGTCAATATGTGATATGGACATCTGGTCCAAGGTGGCCCAGGACGCTGGCAAGGAAAAGGCGGCACAATGGGCCGAACATCACAACCTCAAACAGCACGATGGTTTGTGGTGGAAAGATGACGCGTTAGTCGTTGTCGGGGACAACGATCTTAAGCGGGGGGTAATCTCCTTCTTTCACGACTCTCCAAGCATGGGCCACCCTGGAATCGCCAACACACGCGAACTAATACGACGCGACTACTGGTGGCCCACCATACGAGAGGATGTCGAAGAATATGTTAAGGGATGTGCCATATGTCAGGCTAACAAAATCAACCCCCATTGACAAAAACCCCACTTATTCCCAATCTCGACCAACCCCGAAGCAGAGCCATTTGAAGTTGTCGCCATGGACTTTATTACAAAACTACCGCCATCGCAAGGATTTGACTCCATCCTCACGATTACCGACCATGACTGTTCGAAAGCGGCAATCTTCATACCTTGTCACGAAACCATCACCGCTGAGGGAGTAGCTCGACTCTACCTCCAACACGTCTATCCGCACTATGGAATACCACGCAAACTCATCACAGACCGAGACCCATGATTCATGTCCGCATTTATGAAGGGATTGTGCAGCACACTCGGGATACGACAAAACATCTCCACCGCATACCACCCCCAAACAGACGGCCAATCGGAACGCACCAACCAGTGGCTAGAGCAATACCTGCGCCATTGGAGCAACGTGCAACAGGATAACTGGGCAGAAGCTCTCCCAGTGGCACAGTTTGCGCACAACTCTTGGCCAAATGCTACAACGAAGCACTCCCCATTCTCACTCATTATGGGATGGGAACCGCGAACCAATTGGGTTCCGAAATCCACCTCCACACCGTCGGTTGACCAACGCCTAGACGAAATGACCACAAGACGACAACACGCACAAGATTGCATCAAACACGCGCAGAATCTCATGGCGAAAAGGGGAAGAAGCCGTTTTATCCCCTACGCCGAGGGGGCCCAGGTCTGGCTAGAAGGAACGAACCTCAAAACCTTCTACCCCACCGCGAAACTTGCCCCTAAACGTCATGGGCCTTTCCGAATTAAGAAGGCCTTATCAGAAGTAACGTACGAGTTGGAGCTGCCGAGCACGTGGAAGATACACCCAGTGTTCCATGCAAACCTTCTTACGCCCTATAAGGAGACGGAACTGCATGGGAAGAACTTCCCACGCCCTCCCCCTGAACTCGTGGACGGCGAGGAGGAATTCGAAGTGGAGCAGGTCATGGGATCGTGACTCCATGGACGTGGGCGTAAACTACAGTTCCTAGTCAAGTGGAAGGGTTTTCCCATGAGCGATAGCTCCTGGGAACCAGTTGACCACGTCAAACATGCGCCAGACGTAATCGCCGACTTCTATCGCCGCAACCCTACTGCCGATGGAGCGGGACGAAGGCTATAAGAGACCAAGCAAATGGAGGATGAGACCTCACCACCTACCATGACGACTCCCACTTCTAACGCTGCCCCAGCCAATGACCAACCTCGCCCACCATCAGCCATCATCCTCGAACGACTCACCGTCCCCTCACAGTCCGAGGGCATCCCGACCCCATTCGTGTCCCGTACCCTGTACTCGGTTGTCCCATCTAGGCCCCCCACCCCAGTCCTAGCCATCGCCCTCAACATCTCCCCTACTAGTTTTACACCCCCGCCTTCCTCTCCACCACCATTGGAGCCCGCGGTGGCCCCACTCCTTGAAGCGCCCCCAGGCCTCACACCAGTTGTTCCTATGTCACAGCTGGCCTCTGACCTCCTGCACCCCTACTCGCTGACACCTGCCATACCCCCACGACGACTTCGGCCCGACCCTCGGCTCGCATCATTAGATGACGACGAGGAACCTGTCGACGAGGGGGATGATGAGGAGTCGGATGACCCTGGCTTGCCGTTCTTCAGTAACACCCCCGACACCCCATTCTTCTTTCCATTAATGATACCTCGGGAGGACGACGTCACGAAAGTCCTGGCGAAGTATATTTACTATCGCCGGGACTACCGTGAGATCATCGGCACTCTAGGCAGAGGGCGGCCCTGTTACTGCCAAGAGGTCTACTTGTCGACACCACGTCCCACCGCCATGCACCCCGTTATCTCACCTCACCAACTCGCCGTCTTTAGCCCCCAAGACCCACGAGCCATTACCATCAATGAGGTACTGAGCAAACTCAAAAACCCCCATCTTTCGGCGGAGGTTGCGAGGTTGCGGCAATGCCTCAGAGATAAAATCGCTCTGGACATGCGACGAGCAGACTTGCGCTGCCTGGAGCAGGAGGCTACGTGGGATCAGTTCCACCTGGATGCCAAGTTGCAAGGCATCACGAAGCGCATGCAGTACGCAGGCGCCATCCCCCTCATCACCAACAAATTCGTCGAGCTCACCACGCGTCCTATACGCCCCCGACATTACTTTTCTGAACTCCCGCTTGTACCACACCCCGGAGGACCCGTCGAGATGCCGCGCCTGGTAGACGGACCTAGCCGAACTCAGAAATGGCGCAAATGTTATTTGTGCAAGAAGTGGGGCCACAAGATGAGTGAGTGCCCGAATCGACCTCCGTCTGGGGTGTGTACATGGTGCGCGAGCCAGGCCCATGAGTCGGCTAACTGCCTTATCCATCGCCTCGCGCCCATCACTCCGGCGTTCGAAGAACCCTCTGAGTGTCCTCGCTGGTGCGGGAAGTGCCTGAGATTCGATGCGCGGCATGATGAGATTGAGTGCCCGCAGTACGAGGCGTGTAGGCGGTGTGGAGAGCGAGGCAGGTATTTGTTCCTGTGACGACATGTATGCCCGGTGGACGATCGGGATGACGAAACTAACGACCCCAGTGCTGATGTGTACAACTACGTTGGCAGCGACTGAAGTCGTGGCGACTTCAGGTCTGACGGGGGGGTAATGTTACGATTCTTTCTCCTTTTCCTATGGACGCTTCCATTCTTTGCTTCTCATTCCCATGCCCCACTTTGTTATGCCCATAACTCATCACGCGCCCAACCGTTTCCCATGATCCCTTTGCCACACGATACGCCCTCGCGTCCCCTTCCTTGTATATCAAAGTTCACGGCGCTCCGATCTCAGCTGACTCCCACATGACCCCACGCAATCACTATGTTTCCTACTATAGCTCTGCCTTTGTTCTGCTTTTGCTTACAACTCCACGCATCGCGCCATATGTTTGTTGTGTACAAACATCCTGTACTAGTATATAAGTCGCACGCTACCTAGCTTGTGCGGTAGACTTGACTTCTTGTGTAAATACCACATCATTGTCAATCCACGAACAACTTTACGCTCGCTATTTCGCTTGAGCACGACTTTGGTTCGCCTTTGCGCTTGAACCCCAGAACTCTCAACTACCACCCGCGTGTCTGAGGAGACCGTGCGGTGCTTATTCATCATTGAACTTGGTCTTAACCGACCGACTCGCATCCCGTTACCTCGGCTTGAACGACTTAGTGACGTGCACATCGCACATAACGTTCCTGTGGTAACGTTACACCGGTGTCTCCTCTGTATTCTCTCCACTTGGCTGCACCTAGGAATCTTCATGGTACTGAGCGCTCTCCTCTAGTTTCGAGGCTATAGGGTCGGAAGTTTCTCCACTGGTCTCTTGTTGTGAACACCACGGTTGGCTATCTTGGTCTTAATGTAACGCTACCACTGCATTTAGTCCGACTTGGACTCGTATGACGGCGTTCACGACTTAGCTGGTCGCAAGTACTCTCATAGAGTCTCGGTAATGCTGTAGAATACTACTAAGGCGATCCACAGCAGACGTCCGATTAATACTAAGGCAACTCCGACTTGACATGTCGAAAGGGCCAGGGTCCTAGACTCGAAGATCAGGACTTTAGAGAGGGCGTCCCTCTTAGGAGTAAGAAGACTGAGAGGGCCTCCTCAAGAGATAGGCGGAAGAGAGTGGTATTAGAAGAAGACCAAGATGGCGTATCTTGGTCTTCGCACCCCACTATTTATACATGTTACAGAGGTGGCTTTGAAGCTCCTCTTTAAGACGATAACTACTAGCAATAATAGCTCAAACCCTACTATCACTATCCTAGTAATGAGTCATGGCAACTATCACATGCTACCACAACTTGCGCTGACTGATGGTAAGTCCATGACTAATCTACGCTTACTACCGTAGTCATAACCGTGTAGTAAGCGTCCACTTCAAACTTCGTACCGTAATGAGAGTCCACTGAGCTCATACCGTGACAACTGCGTGGGAAGTTCTAGTCGGTAATTGACTGCGGACATCACCTGAACAACTTTAAACGGGCCGTGGCATCGCGCTGCCAATTTCGCCGTTGGTTGATGCGTGCGTAAGTGGCGTCCCTCTAGCCATACTTGATCCCCTATTTGGAACTTGGGCGTGTCTTTGGCCTTGATCCACCCCTGCTGCGCTTTGATCATCAATGACTGCGCACGCTGGCAGAGTTCTTTGAACTGTTTGACCCTGAGCGCTACTTGCGGGATCGGTGACGGTCTGTCAGTCCAATCAGCGCGTGGGTTATACCCCATAAGGAGCTGGAACGGGGATTCTTTAGTGGTTTCGCTTGGCCAATTGTTATGTGTGAACTCAGCCATGGGGAGATAGTGGATCCAGTCGTCTTGTCGCTCATTGACCCAGAACCGCAGGTATTGTTCTAGCCATTGGTTGGTACGTTCCGATTGTCCGTCCGTATGTGGGTGGTATGCCATGGAGATGTTTTGTTCAATTCCCAGGATCTTGCATAATTCGCGTGTGAATTTTGATGCGAATCGCGGATCTCTGTCGCTGATTATCTTGCCAGGTAATCCGAATCGAGGGAACACGTGTTTTACGTACAGGGCGGCAGTCCCTTCCGCTGATATCTCTTCTTGACAGGGGATGAATAGGGACATCTTTGTACAGTCGTGATCCGTTATCGTGAGGATCGTGTCACAGTCCTGCGCCACAGGGAGTTTAGTGATGAAATCGAGGGTGATGGTTTCAAACGGCATAGCTTCCGGTTTAGGGAATATGGGGTGCAGTGGGGCTTTGACGGCCCTGGTGTTGACCTTGATCCTTTGACAGTCGGCGCAACCCTTGACGTAGTCCATGACTTCTTGGCGTAGTCCAGGCCACCAGTAGTATCGTTCCACGAGTTTGATTGTACGGCTGATTCCGGGGTGTCCATATACGGGGGGGTCATGATGCATTTTGATGATCTCGCGCTTCTCATGGAGGCCCCCTGTGACTGCGCGTCTTCCATCTTTGTACCATGTGCCTTCGATCATTTTAAGACCATGTGGGTCTACCCAGGGTCGTATCTTGTCCTTGTCTTGTGCGTATATCGGGTTGACCTTTTCCATTTCTTGCACTGATATGGTGGCGTTGATTCGGAGCGGGTCTTCCGTGGTGTCCAGTGAGACGGCCCTGACAAAAACTTCATCTGGTAGTACCGTGACATGTTCGTTATCTCCTTCTCCTTGGTCGTAATCCGGGCGTCTAGATAGGGCGTCGGCTCTTCCATTTGCCATTCCCTTGATATGGTGAATCTCGATGTCATATTCAGAGAGTTCTAGTACTTCCCGGGCTACTCGGCGACTTATTTTTTGTGGGGAGCGCCAATACTGCAGGTTCATGTGATCTGAGAATACCTTGATCTTGTGCGGAGATCCTGCTAAGTAGTGGCGCCAGTTCCTGAGTGCTTTGACAATTGCTAGGAGTTCCAGATCGTAGATGTCGTAGTTCCGTTCCGCGGCACTGAGGGTGTTTGAGTAGTATGCGATAGGGTGTCTCTTGCCGTCTTCTTTGCATTGGAGTGGTACTGCTCCTACTGCAAATCCTGACGTGTCTACTTCCAACTCGAATTGGTCTTTCAGGTCAGCGTGTGCGAGTACTGGTTCTTCCGTGACGAGGTTCTTGATTTTGTCAAAGGCTTCCTGTTCCACGGTTGTCCATGTCCATTCAATGTCCTTGCGTGTGAGTTTGTTGAGGGGTCGTGCGTAGGTGGCAAAATTTCAAATGAAAGCGCGGTAGAAGTTACAGAAGCCCAGGAATGATCGCACCTGTTTGACGTTTTTTGGAGTAGGCCACTCTTTGATGCCGGAAATTTTGACAGGGTCCATGCGAGTCACCCCCTTTTCAATGATTACCCCCAGGTAATCGATGCTAGGGGCGTGGAAGATGCATTTTTCCAGTTTGAGAAAGAGGTCGTTTTGTTCTAATAGGTCCAAAATGTTGTGTACCGCGTCGATGTGTGCTTGTTCGTTAGACTGTGTAGCGATGCCAATGTCGTCCATGTATATCCTAATGATCATCCCTTTTGTTTCATGGTACGCAATAAGGTCTTTACAGATCTTGTTCATCATTGTTTGAAAGGTCGCCGGGGAGTTTGTCAGTCCGAAGAACATTACCATAGGTTCAAAGAGTCCGTAGCACGTTTTGAAGGCGGCTTTTTCCTGGTCCCCTTCTTTGATGTGCACGTTATTGTACCCCCAACGAATGTCAAGCTTAGTGAATATGAATGCTCCACTGAGATCGGCTATGAGTTCGGGTATAAGTGGGAGGGGGTATTGATTGCGTATGGTCCATTTGTTTATATTCCGGTAGTCCTGTACTGGGCGTAGTTTTCCATCCTTCTTTTTAATGAAGAAGAAGGATGATGCGTACAGGGATTTGGAGGGTCTAATGTACCCTTTTGCCAGCTGTTCGTCGATCCATTCTTTCAACACTTTGTCTTCTGCTTGGCTCATTGGGTATACTTTGCAATCGATGGTGTCCGGGGCGTCTGGCTTGAATTCAATGGCGTGGTCCCATGGTTTGGAGAGGGGGAATCGATGGGATTCTTCCTCGCTGAAGATTTTGACGTGTCACTGATACTCCTCTAGGACAGCCTTCTTTTCCGTATATTGTTGCACTTCTATTGCCAGTTCGGTTGATGTGGTGGCTCATAGTCGCGTTGCTTCCAGGTCACATTCTTGTTGTAATTGTTCCTCGATATGCTGTTTGTTGGGCATCCCAAGCAATTTCTGAACCACTAATCGAGCTATGACGGGGTCTATACGGGGTTTGGTGGGGTTGATAGTATGGAGTACTACTGGGTACTCAGCTTCGTCAAGGGTGGCGGATGCCCATTGAATATTTGGTTGGAACGTAGCCAACCAAGGGTATCCGAGAATGATGTCTTCTCCCCCTACGTCAGTGACAAGGAATCTCATATCCTTCTTGGCTCCTTTAGTTTCGACTTCTAGATCCATGCAGTGGGTTATTTTGCCCCCTTTGTTGTGCGTGCCATCGATATTCCAGATCTTTCGGTGACGGTCTAGTTCTTTGAGGCCTAGCCTCATTCGTTTTGCGAAGTCCGGATGGATAAAGTTGTTAGTGGCTCCAGAGTCCACTAGTGCTCGTTTGTCGGCCATGGCGTAACTTGCACGCAATGAAACTGGAACATGCATAGATTGATAGCACGTTATGAATACAGAGTTACACCGTAATGCCCTCACCCAGGCCGTCGGGTTCAGGTGCTTTGAAAATCCTCTCGCCCCATTAGGTCCCGGACTACCAGATCCCTGGCTTCTTCGTCAAGGTTTCGAACTCCGTTTATCCAGCTGGTCGCCCATTCTTGTGGCGTCTCAGTGGTGGCGCGGGCGCCGCGGCTGCTGCCACCGTCATCTTCAAATTGGATCAGAGGTTCTTTGTGTACGCTTTGCACCTCTTCGATGAAAGCTCCGCGTCCTTGGCATGGTTGCCAGTTCGTGTTGTTGCACGGGCGACGGGGCTGGAGGCAGTTACGGGAGAAATGACCTGGTTTTCCGCAGTTGAAGCAGTTGATGTTTTTCATGTCGATAACTCCTCTTCCTTGTTGGCGGTTTCCTTGTGTGGTATAAGGCGGTTTGGCGTAGTCGATTTCTTCAGATCCTGCGAGGCGCACTCGCACCCTACCAGGAGTGGTGTCCATGGCGTCCAGGTGGTTCCGGAATGCCTGCCATCCTTGGCGCGGCTGCTGGGGACGGTTTGGAGCGTTGAATGTTCTAAGAGAAGTGTTGCCCGGCTTACTGGGTCCCGGGGGTTTACGTCCCCCCAAACTGTTACGTTTCGCTCTCGGACTGCTCAGCCTGGCTGTGGACTCTGACGTATTCGCGATGACTCAGTATGTCAGGAGTAATGTGTCATGGACTTCAAATCTTGTTGCCTCGTGTTCCGGCTGACTGATAAGCCCTATTGTCATACGTGATCATGATTAGGTCTGCTGACTGATGTTCTATTGTTGTACGTGTTTCGGATTACGATGACGACTGCGCATTCTATTATTAGAGTACGCTACTTATGCTATTGGCTACTTACGAGTTCGAGCGGAGCTGGAACTAGCTCCCTTACTTGTATTTAAGTTCGTAGTACTACAGACCAGGATCCCCATCTTGGTCTTCTTCAATTACCACTCTTCACTCGTCCTCCGTGCTAGGGATTCGCATAGTCCCTAAGTGAGCTAGCTCCGGCATATCCCTTTACGACCAAGAGGGATCCCTGTGACTTCGTCTCCATCTTTCCTTGTGAATGGTAGACTTGCCGACCGTTGTGTACCCGCCAAATACCACGTGTCACCAAGTATTCGAATACCTCAACTCGCGTACCGCTCGACCCACCCATTGCTACTACATCGTTGACAACCCTAGGTGGAGGTATATTCGTAAAGTCCCCGAACCACCGCCCGACGTACCCATCCAAGAAACCCTCTATACCTTTCGAGACTCCACAGGCATGTATTGGCCTCACCCCGCAGTGTTCTCGAGCTCTCCAGACAACCACAGATTCTATCCCTGAGGGAACCCACGTTACAACAGCGTCTAAGTCAGACGAACGTCCATGGTAGACGTTACACAAACGCGTTTGCAAATGCATTGTTACGATTTCCCCTTCTATTTCCCATGGACGCCTTCGTTCCTTACTTCTTATTCCTATGCCCCATCTTGTTACGCCCATAACTCATCACGCGCCCAATCGTTTCCCATGATCTCTTCGCTGCACGATACGCCCTCACGCCCCCTCCCTTGTATATCCAAGTTCACGGCGCTCCGGTCTCAGCTGACTCCCACATGACCCCGCGCAATCACTGTACTTCCTACTATAGTTCTGCCTTTGTTCTGCTTTTACTCAGGACTCCACGTATTGCGCCATATGTTTGTTGTGTACAAACATCCTGTACTAGTATATAAGTCCCACTCTACCTAGCTTGTACGGTAGACTTGACTTCTTGTGTAATACCACATCGTTGTCAATCCACGAACGACTTTGGCTTGCCGTTTCGCTTGAGCACGACTTTGGTTCGCTGTTGCGCTTGAACCCCAGAATCCCCGATTACCACTCGCGTGTCTGAGGAGACCGTGTAGTGCTTATTCATCATCGAACTTGGCCTTGACCGGCTGACTCACGTCCCGTTACCTCGGCTTGAACGACTTAGTGGCGTGCACGTCGCACATAACGTTCCTGTGGTAACGTTACATGCATCCATTTATGCTGCTGCTCCAGGACGGCTACTTTCCATTGTGCGTAGGTGTTAGGGCTGTGGAAGTTGTAGGCATTCTTGTAGAGCTCTACTGGGATCCCACTAGTGAATTTGTCGAGGACTAGAGAGTTGTCGAAGCGATATCCTGCTTCTCGTACCGCTTTCTCGAACTTGGCGATATAGGAGTCTATGTCTTGCCCTTCCATCCTGAATCCCTTCTGGAGATCTTGTTGGGCGCGTTCTCTTTCAAGGGTATCGGCGAAGGTGTTGCGGAAGCCCAGTTCGATGGCCTCCCAGATCCATTTGTTGTATGGCCCGTGCTTGGCTTTATACACTTTGACCCATTTGGTGGTGGACAGGACCCATTCATTGACGTGATCTCCCTGGATATAGGTGAGAAAGATCAGCGCTTTGCGGTAGGGGAGGGTGAACACAGGGTTGTCGTAGTTGGTCTCGACGAATAATTCCCACTGAGTGAGGAATTGCTGGACTTTGGTGCGATCTCCGGTGAATACCAGGGGTTCCTTGCCCATGAATTTCTCGGGCTTGGTTCCTGCCGACACATTTGGTCCCGTGAAGAGGGGTCCTCCGGGATCTCCTCCTCCGTCGTCTCCTCCTCCTCCTCCGCTGTGTCCTCCTGGCGGGGGTCCTTCTCCGCGACTGATGCGCGTAGGTTCCTGGAAGGTAGTGGGCTGTTCGGTGATGGTGGTCATCATATCCGTGGGTATAGACTCAGCTATCAGTCTCAACTGTAGTTCTTCTTCTTCTGCTTGGGCTTCGAGTGTTACGTCCCAGCCGGGACGTTCGGATTTTCGTTGGAAGAACTTCGGATTTAGAAGCTCTGCCCGGAGACGTAGGTTCGAGATCGATGATCGATGAGCAAGGGTTTCAACCTTGCAGTGAAAATGTATGAGTCGAGCGGGACGCGCTGATCACTCAGAGGTAGAGCAATACTTGGCTGGATTGAAAACGAAACTAAGACACCGAACTACAATGTAGACTACGTGCTTATATATCGTACAGACTATGATTTTCGGGGACCGTTTTCTAGTTACTTTGCTAATGCCACGTCAAGAGTCCTCTGAGCTGTCATTCCACGTCATCTTCCGATTATTCTCCAAATCTCGTCATTGCCAGGTCACGTGTCACGTGATCGTGACACTACCCCCTCTTCAGGTTCACGCGTCCCGCCTCCAGTGGTCTCTTCGATTCTCCGGACGCGTTCCGGGTTAGTACGACTATAAGGTATGGGTCTGGGTGAGTAAACGGCTCGTTTCGGGCAAGGCACTCCGAATCCGGGATGATGAACGGGAACGCTGCAGTGCGAGGCGTGTTCGCATAAGACATGGGGTCGGGGGCATAGTCGGGCGGGGTGATTCTGGTCGCAGTAGAGGCAAATGGAACTTCGGCGCTCTTCGTCATGTAATTCTGGACGCGTTAAAGGGGGGTTTCTACCTTCTGGAATGGGTAGATCATGAGGACGAGGAGGAATGGGGATGGGCGCAAGTCCTTCTAGATGGTCAAGATGGGCCCTATATCTGCGATCGTTAGAATCCGCTTCCGAGATATGGTATATGTCAAGTCCGCGAGGCAGAGGCTGGGGGAGGAAAGGGTAGATACGTGAGGAAATGTTCGAGGCCCTAAGCCTTTTATCGATGTCCTCTGCTCCCGCCAACCAGTCGTTCCAAGCGACGTCTAAGTCCCTCATACGCGCGAATAATTCTTGTTTTCGTTTCATCGACATCCTGAAGCGGTGAACATCCGCCGCTGCCCCTGGGTCAGCTACCAGTGCCAATGCCCTGTCCACCTCGTTACGCGCCGTATGATCTGTTGAGAATAATGCCAATGAATGCCCGCTGGGCACTCCGGCGTCAGTCCTGGCAGGCATCGGTAAGGCGCAGAGTGGTCTGTAATATTGCGGTCTGTCCTTTCCTTCCATCCCCAACGCCACCGGCTGTTCCCTTTGGTTTATGACGAACCGAATGTACAGAGCTTGTCCTCGCGATCCATCTTCGAAAGGGATCTCGAAGGAGTAAGGTTCAGTACGCCTCGAGACTCGCCAGCCGACTCCTGGATGTTCGGGCCCGGGTACGAAGGCCGGTCTGTAGTCCGGAGCCATTGCCTCCCCCATCGAAGATGGTGTAACGTAAGTGAGCTCAGTAGAAGGGTCGGAATGAGAAGGTGTCTCAGAGCTTGCCCCTTCCGGGTGTATGGGTGACGGGGTGGTTTCCGGATAGATGATAGGAGGAGGGACGTCGTCCAGGTAGACACCGTTGACTTGGATCCTCTCAGCGACGAGTTCTTCAACCTTATCTCTCAGCAGTCTCTCTCTCCTGTTAGCTCTGGCCCTAGAGTGTCGGCGCCATCGTCCGTCGGGCTCTCAATAAGTAGCGTAGCCAAACGAATCGTCTCTGGTACAAGGAGTGTCAGCTCTAGCGTCGTGGTCGTTAGGTACCCATGCCCAAGCATCGACTTGTCGTTCGATGAAGTCCGTGGTGGTGAGGGAGAGCTCCCAATGCTGGACAAGATAGTGCTGGGGAGGGTGTCGAACACCATAGCCGAAGGGATCCATCGTCAGGTTGTTGATTTCCAGTCCAGTAGCGCGATCTTTATACTCTTTTACCAAGTCCGGGGCATGTACTCCAGACTCGGGTTCCCAGCTGTCGTGAGCGTCCGAATATCCTTTCCAGTGTATGAGATATTGCGTAGTTCGCTTTCGGCCCACCTTTCGTTCTCCTCGAATTTCTTCGACTTCCCACATCTCTTCCCCGTCGACTATATCCGGTAGCGGTTCTTCGAAGGTCTTCCCATTGAGAGAGGTTTCCGTGTAGGGCATGAGAAGCGAGGCGTGGAACACGTTGTGAATCTTCCAGTGTTTCGGGAGAGCTAGCTGGTAAGACGTCTTTGACACTTCGTCAGCTATTATGAAGGGACCGTAACGCTTTGGCGCCAGTTTGGCCGTTGGGTGCAAGGTTTTTAAGTGCTTCGCCTCGAGCCAAACTTTCTGCCCTCTTCTGTACCCTTCGAATTTAGACGTTTCGACCCAAGAGTCTTGCGATTTCTTCATGGCCTCGTGTGCAGCCGCGCGGACTTCCGAAAGTAGCTGTAAGCGTCTGGTTGCTTCTTCTGCGTTGGTCTTTGTCGTAGGGGGTTGGTGGACTCGGGGGATGAACCCGAAGAGGAGCTCGAAAGGCGTTTTCTTGGTGGTCTCCGATTTCCAAGCGTTAAGAGCATATTGTGCTACCGACAGCCACTTTGCCCAGTCGTTACGGTGATTCCCGAATATCCTTAGATATTGCTCTAATCTTTGGTTCGTTCGTCGGATTGCCCGTCGGTCTGAGGGTGATAGGCGGTGCTGATATTTTGTTCAACTTTCAGCGCTTTCGTGATTTCTCTGAAGACCTTGGCGGTAAACCGTGGATCTCAATCCGAGATTATTTTTGTCGGTAGTCCATAGTGCGGGAGAACTCGATCTAGGTATAGCTTAGCCACTCCTAACGCATCTATCGTTTCGTTGCATGCGATGAAGATACTGCATTTTGTACAACCTTGATCCGTAATCGTCAAGATCGTGTCGTAGCCTTTGGATTTAGGTAATTTCGTAATAAAATCCGTCGCGATGATTTGAAATGGTAGACGAGGTTCTTCGTGCGAGATGGGATAGATTGGGATTTTTGCTTTCCCGGGTACGTTTTTGTTGGCTTGACATAGAAGACATCCTTTGATGTATTCCGTCACACTCTCCTTCATCTTAGGCCACCAATAGTGTCGTTGTAGCACGTCGATTGTTTTCGCGATTCCTGGGTGTCCTGCCGTGGGGAGGTCGTGGAAAGATGAAATTACCCCCCTCCGAAGATTGTCATCGTCCACGATGACCAGGTGGGAATCGCGGAAGAAGAGATCATCATCTCGTACGAGGGTATACTGCTTTGTTAGTGCGAGGAGTGCTTCTTCGTGGTTGCGCTGTGCGGCGCGAAGACGGTCGTCTAGGGCTGATACGGCGATCGCCGTGACAAAAAGGGACGGTGGTAAGACAATGACGTCCGCATTATCCGTGGAATCGTCAGGTTCGAAGCCTGGGTGTCTGGACAGAGGGTCTGCTTGCAGCAGGTGTCCCGGTCGATGGACTAACTTAAGATTGTAATCAGCCAGCACGTTCACAAGTCTGGCCACTCTTCGGCTGATCTTCTGGGGGTGTTTGTAATAGAGAAGGTTTGCGTGGTCTACATAGACCGTGATTGGAAATGGTCCCCCGACCAGAAGATGTCTCCAATGTTCTAGACCCCTGACTAGCGCTAAGAATTCCCTATCATAGACGTCGTAGTTTTTCTCGGCGTCTGAGAACGTTTTTGACAGGTATCCAACAACTTGTGCTTTTCCACGACTATCTTTCTGGGTCAGTACTGCCCCGTTAGCATATGCGGAAGCATCTGTCTGGAGCTCATAAGGGAGTCGAGGATCTGGTTGTCTCAGCGCGGGGCGACTAGTGGCTACGTCGAGCAACTTCGACAAGGACTTTGTATGTTCCGCGGTCCAGATAAAGGGGCTGTCTTTCTTTAACAGGTTGTTCAACGGTCGTGCGATGCTGGCGGAGTCCTTGATGAAGGATCTTTGATAATTCAGGACCCCCAGGGTTGACCTGACTTGCCGGACCGTTGTTAGTTTCCACGGCCAATCTCGTAGTCCCGAGACCTTGTCGTCTCCCATTCGGATGATGCCTTGCTTGACCGTCATTCCGAGATAATCGATCTCGCGTACTTCGAAAGCGCATTTACTCAGCTTTAGGAAGTAACTCTCCGTGATAAAGATTTGTAATACCGCTTTTACGATATTTCGATGTCGTTCGGGGTGATCTTCGGTGGCTATAAGGACGTCGTCCATGTATACATAGAGTTCTCCAGGATATTGGTCGAGCAGTGGTCGTAACATCCGATTCATGGTGCGACTGAACGTGGCCGGCGAATTTGTTAAGCCAAAGAACATTACCATAGGCTTGAATAATCCCAACGGCATTTTAAATGCAGCTTTCCATTGATCCCCATCTTTGATCCGGATATTGTTGTACCCCCAGCGTATGTCGAATTTCGTGAAGAGATTTTTATTTCCTAGAGAGGTTAAAATACTCTCTATGAGGGGGAGGGGGTATTCATCCCTTATGGTCCACGCATTCAGGGCTTTGTAATCCTGTACTGGCCTTAACTTCCCGTCTTTCTTTTTGATGAAGAATATCGGGGATGAGTACGGGGACTTGGATTCGCGGATGTATCCTTTACTTAGATGCTCGGTCAGAAAAACGCGAAGATGCTCCAATTTGGTAAGGTTCATTGGATACAGTTTGGTGCCTAAGCTAGTAGGAGCTCCATCCTTCAAGACTATAGCGTGGTCATCTTCCCTCTCCGGAGGGAAGCGTTGCGCGGCTGCCTCCGAGAATACTACGGCATATTCCGAATATTCGGCTGGAAGAGTCATGTTCTCGTTAGCTCCACTCCCACTGGCGATTGCCATTTTTTGTGCAATTGTCTCGTTGACCTGCTCCCCTCCTTGTTCAAGATGGAAAGGTCCGCCGTCGTAAGTGCGACTCCCCCAATCTATGACGGGTTTACTTAGTTCGAACCAAGGGAGTCCTAGGATGGCACGACATGATCCTAGGTTGGTGACGAAAAACTCTAGAGTATGTTTTTTGCTTCCGTCCCATAGAGTCAAAAAGCACCGACGTGTCAAGGCCCCGTTAGTGTTGGCCGTTCCATCGGCGTTGCGTACTTCGATTTGCTCGATGGGGGACGTGATAAGTCCGAAGAGTTTTATCGCTGAATGATCAATGAAATTTCCCGAGGCCCCGGTGTCCAGGAGGACGCAGATTTTCTGATTGGTGCCCATTACTTCTGCTTGGAACGTTAAGGAATTGCCTCTTATGCTTTGCAGTGTATTGATTTCTTCGAGGTCGTCAGTCGTAGTGTCGAGAAGCAGCGTGGAAATGAGGTTATGTCTTTCCGACGACCCTAGTTTGAGCAGGAGATTTCAAGCGTCATCTACCGTGGGCGCCTTTTCTTCTTCTGTTTTTTTGTCCTCCGTGGATACGTTATTGACTTTCAGTGCCTTTTTCGGGCATTTGCTAGATAGATGACCTTGAGCCATGCATCGGAAACAACGCCCCTCGCGTTGACACTTCTCTTTTTCTTCCGGGGTACGCTTACGTTGCCAGGCGGGTTTATTTCCACCAGTCTGGACGTTATCCACGTCCATGGGGACAACTTGACTGTTGTTCGTTCGTACCTGTTTAGGTGTTTGCGTTGGTCCCGTCTGCGGGATCCCTTTTCCCCCGTTGATCTGAGCTATGGCGTTGGTGATCGTTCTGAACCGCTGAGACTCTTCCCTAGCGGCTTCCTGCCATTCCTTCATATTCTTTGGCATCTTCGGGCGTCTGAGACAGCCAATCAAAAGTCCCTTTTTCAGACCCCGTCTGAAGAATTCGAGTGTGCCGCTAGCGTCAAGATCCCAGTTAGCGGCAGTGGCGAGTCGTTCAAACGTGGCGATATAGGAGTCAACGTCCTCGTTTTTCATGGAGAGCGAAATTAGTTGCTGATGAGTGTTCTGTTCGCTCAGCGTGTCCGTCCAGGCCGCTTTAAAGGCGTTCTCGAATGTAACCCAGAGGGATTCGTCACTCTCGTCCAGTTTAGGTACGAGTGTAGTGATGCTTCTGTCGAGGTCGCGACTGATTTTGTCTGCCCAGTCATCCACAGTCGGCCCCCTGATATACGAGAGAGCTAACCCTACACGGGAGTATGGGACGACCATGAGCTCATGGTTTCTGTTGACTCGTTTGAACTGGTAAAATTCTCTCAGGAATTGGACACTTTTTTGTCTGTCGCCTGAAAACTCTTTCGGGGGTTGCCCTTTCAATGCGCCGGTTTCCATGGTGGTTCTCGTGGTCATGGCGGGAGGAATAGAGTGGTAAGGGAGGATCGGGAGTGTGGGAGGGAGAACAGTTGAGTGAGTATGGCGTTTTCCTTTCTGTGTTTCTGAGTCTGACGAGGAACTAGAGTCCTTAGTAGCGTGCGTCCTCCAAGTATGGGGATCGTTCGTAGTGCTCCCTAGAGTTCGTAGTCCCCACAATGATGGATTTTCGATGCGACTCGAATTGTGTGTGTACCAGTCGTTCGCTTCACCGTAGATTTCGTACCAGGCGTCTTCTACTTCAAAGAACTCAACGTCGATCGCTTGTCTATTCCCAGCGATGAGTCTATAGCCACGGGTTCCTTCCCAGAAGCTGCCGCCCCCAGAGAGCTCGTTGATACTAGGGGTAGTCCTGCGTACTACGATACGCCTTTCAGTGAAATCTGTTGGGTCTAACGCGGGTTCGATGAACGCGCGATCGGGTAATGCCTTTGGGGTGAACAGCGTCGATTGCGCTTGTTCCAGTGTGACTCCGCGGAGGTCCGAAACCGACCTCGCTGCCTGTGTCAAGTTCGATTCGTTACCGCGTACAACCAACGCGGGTCCAGATGGAGGTCTTAGTTTTTGTTACATCCCAGCCGGGACGTTCGGATTTTCGTTGGAAGAACTTCGGATTTAGAAGCTCTGCCCGGAGACGTAGGTTCGAGATCGATGATCGATGAGCAAGGGTTTCAACCTTGCAGTGAAAATGTATGAGTCGAGCGGGACGCGCTGATCACTCAGAGGTAGAGCAATACTTGGCTGGATTGAAAACGAAACTAAGACACCGAACTACAATGTAGACTATGTGCTTATATATCGTACAGACTATGATTTTCGGGGACCGTTTTCTAGTTACTTTGCTAATGCCATGTCAAGAGTCCTCTGAGCTGTCATTCCACGTCATCTTCCGATTATTCTCCGAATCTCGTCATTGCCAGGTCACGTGTCATGTGATCATGACATCGAGGATGCGAATTTCCTCAGGGTTGCTTGCGAGTGATGGGGAGGGTGCGGGTGTCTTGGGTGTTGGCGATCGGACTGGTTCTTCTTCTTGTCCGTCAAGTGGGCCCCACTGATCTCTTGTGATTACTTTGCTTTGTAGGATGTCGATATGGAGGCTTGAGCCTGCGGGTCGGACGACTTGTAGTTTGTAGTGGAGCGCGTCCCACTTGAGTTCAGTCCAACAGGTGTGTTCGAAGTTGAATTCTACAGGGATGAGTCCTGTAGTACCGTCTTTGTAAGTATAGGAGACAACGTAGCCTGGGTCTCCTTGTTCAGTCTGCCAAAATGCTCCTTTGAGGTATTGTTTAGGGACATTGCGTTCCCCTCTTCTGTCAATATGATACGGTCGGAATGGGATCCAAAGATCTCAGGTTGTTACTGCAGTGGAAGCCATGTTGAAGGATCTTGGTCTTAATGTAACATCTACCACGGACGTTGGCCTGACTTAGGCGTCGGTGTAATGTGGGTTCCCTTCGGGTCGGAAACAATGGTTGTCGGGAGAGTCGGGGAACACCGCAGGATGTCGCTGATAGGCTCCGAGGTGATCGCGGTAGGTGTAGAGGGGGAGGTCGAGTGGAACGTTTGGAGGGATTGCAGAGACCTTACGAATATACCTCCAACTAGGATGATCAACGATATAGTAACACTTGTATGGTCTTGCGGTTCGGGAGTTGAGATATTCGAAGACGAGATGACACGTGGTACTGGGCGGGTAAGAGACGGTCGGCGTATCCATCATTCACGAGGGAAATGGGGAGTAGAGGTCACGGGGATCCCTTCTTGGTCTAAGGGATATGCCAGAGCTAGTTCACTTAGGAGTTGTCGGGACTTCCTAGCACAGTAGATGAGATAAGAGGTGGTATTCGAAGAAGACCAAGATGGGGATCCTGGTCCGTAGTACTATGAGCTTAAATACACGTAAGGGAGCCAGTTCTAGCTCCGCTCAAACTCGTACGTAGCCAATAGCGTAAGTAGTGTAAATCCTAGGACAGGGATCCTAGGAATCAGTCATCCACAACGTAATACTAACATCGTACAACAATAGAGCTCGGAGGTGAACGCATAAGACGTGTAACGTCTACCACGGACGTTGGTCTGACTTAGACGCTGTTGTGACGTGGGTTCCCTCGGGGGTGAAACCTGTGGTTGTCCGAGTGCTCGGGGAAGACTGCGGGGTGAGGCCAATACGTGCCTGTAGAGTCCCTGTAGGTGTACAACGTCTCTTGAATAGGGACGTTCGGAGGTGGGCAAGGGACTTTGCGGATATACTCCCACTCGAGGTTGTCGACGATGTAATAGCAGTGAGTGGGCCGAGCAGTGCGGGAGTTGAGATATTCGAAGACGAGATGACACGTGGTACCAGGCGGGTAAATCACGGTCGGCTGATCTACCATTCACGAAGGAAGATGGAGATGAGGTCACGGGGATCCCTTCTTGGTCACAGAGGGATATACCGGAGCTAGCTCACTTAGGGACACTGCGAGTCCCTAGTACAGAAGACGAGTAGAAGATGTGGTATTGGAAGAAGACCAAGATGGGGATCCTGGTCTGTACTACTATGAGCTTAAATACAAGTAAGGGAGTTAGTTCCAACTCCGCTTGAACTCGTAAGTAACCAATAGCGTAAGTTGCGTATCCTAATAATAGAATGCGCAGTCGTTATCGTAATCCGAAACACGTACAACAATAAGAGACATCAGTCAGCAGGCCTAATCACGATCACGTACAACAATAGGGATCATCAGTCAGCACAACACGAGGCGGTAAGATCCGAAGTCCATGACGTATTACTACTAACGCATCGAGTCATCATGAACGCGTCAGAGTTCACAACCGGTCCGGGCAGTCCGAGGACGAAACATAACATCACCCCCTTTTCAGCGTCAAGTGTAACGTCTACCACGGACGTTCGTCTGACTTAGACGCTGTTGTAACGTGGGTTCCCTCGAGGGTGAAACCTGTGGTTGTCCGAGTGCTTGGGAAAGACTGCGGGGTGAGGCCAATACGTGCCTGTAGAGTCCCTATAGGTGTACAATGTCTCTTGAACAGGGACGTCTGGGGGTGGACTGGGGACTTTGCGTATATATTCCCAGTCGAGGTTGTCAACGATGTAGTAGCAGTGAGTCGGGCAGGCGGTACGCGAGTTGAGGTATTCGAATACGAGGTGACACGTGGTACCCGGTGGATAAGTCACGGTCGGCTGATCTACCATTCACGAGGAAAGATGGAGATAAGGTCACGGGGATCCCTTCTTGGTCGCAGAGGGATATACCGGAGCTAGCTCACTTAGGGACGTTGCGAGTCCCTAGTACAGAAGACGAGTAGAAGTGGTGGTAATTGAAGAAGACCAAGATGGAGATCCTGGTCCGTAGTACTACGAACTTAAATACAAGTAAGGGAGCTAGTTCCAGCTCCGCTCGAACTCGTAGGTAGCCAATAGCGTAAGTAGCGTACTCTAATAATAGAATGCGCAGTCGTCATCGTAATCCGAAACACGTACAACAATAGAGCATCAGTCAGCAAGTCCAATCACGATCACGTACAACAATGGGGGGTCATCAGTCAGCACGACACGAGGCGGTAAGATCCGAAGTCCATGACGTATTACTACTAACGTGTCGAGTCATCACGAACACGTCAGAGTCCACAACCAGTCCGGGCAGTCCGAGAACGAAACGTAACATCACCCCCTTTTCAGCGTCAAGCCCCAGCTTGACCACACATGACGGCCAGAGGGTTAGTGCCGACTTCGCGAAGAGCCCTGATCCGGGTTATCTCCTCCGCATCCTGTGCCGCCTTGGGCCCACGATGGAGCGAGGCTCGTACGTTCTCGATGCGATCCACCGCATGCGCCCTCTGGAGTCGGGCGACGCACCTGTTGCGCTCGATCTCTATGCGCTCCAATTTCATCTGTTCCGCCGCCAATCGGTGCTGCTGCGCTCGCCATCCCAGTGTCATGCATCGGTAGCGATGAATCTCGGCCATGAGGGTCGCATCCTTCATTTGAAGGAGCGCCTGGTCGACTGAGTCGACTAGTCCCGCGTCGGAGAGCAGGAACGTGAGGTCGTCGTCGGTGTAAGCGGGGGTAGGGGACTGTTCGTCGTAGTAGGGGACGGCGTGGACGGGCTTCCCGTACTGCTGGTTGCACCCGGCCCTGAAGGCCAGGACGAAGGGGTCGGCTGTGAGGATGAGCTGAGTATACCGGGCGGGCCAAAGACGTTCCTGAGTGTTGCGAATCTGAAAGGGAATGTAATGGACTCCCCTGTTGAACTGGTACCCCCTGGGAGGGGGTGTCTCCGCACGACTCTCAGTCT
This sequence comes from Lactarius vividus, assembly GCA_021527035.1. Lineage (NCBI taxonomy): Eukaryota > Fungi > Basidiomycota > Agaricomycetes > Russulales > Russulaceae > Lactarius > Lactarius vividus. Next base: position 37,290 of record JAKELG010000183.1, on the reverse strand, counting down.
CCTGCACAGATTCCTCTTCTGGATCGTGGCGAACCGCGGGTGGATACGGCGTCGGTAGTGTGATAGCTTCCCCGGTGGGTCCGCAAAGCGGGGGGGTTTCCGAGTGTGTCGTGGTGAGATGGGTGGCGTAACGTAGATACTGATGCGCCTCGAGGCGTTCTGCTGGGTCGTACGGGTCCCCGCCTTCGTCGGGTCCCAGCGGGGATGCTGGTCGGCTGGGTACGTACCCTTGTTCGTCGCCCGCTGGAGTGGGCGCTCTGGTCGGGATGTAGTGGTCTCCGAGATAGTTGGGCTGGTTGCTCTCGGAATAAACAGTGGGGGTCGGCGAAGGAATTGGGGATGTCCCGGGGGAAGGAGGACGACTTCCTCGTTGGTGAAGGGCGAGGGTAGCCGACAGGGGTGACGATGGCGTGGACTGTACTCGGTAAGGTGTGGATAGTTCCTCGTTGACGACATAGCGGAAGTTGACTGGGGAAGAGGGCCTCATAAGTGGGGAGTGAAGTGAAGGAAGGAGATGGAGACGTCTCTTGGGATTTCCCTGCGCTTATATGCGTTTCTCTGGCGGGGTTGGAATTTTTAAACTCCCTTATCGCGTCGTCGGCGAATACATCATCCTTATCGACCCACTGGTTATCCGAGTCCGGATATCCCCTCCACTTGACTAAATACTGCAGTTTGCGACTTCTGCCGAATCACCGAGAGTCCAGAATTTTCTCGACTTCGTATTCTTCCTCACCTCCGACCAGATCCGGTGGTGGGCGCTGATAGTTTGGTCCGTGCGTGGGTGTTTCGCGATAGGGCGTAAGGAGATCCACATGGAACACTGGGTGGATCTGCCACTGCGTGGGAAGCTCTAATCTGTAATTGACTGCGGACATCACCTGAACGACCTTAAAGGGGCCGTGGCGTCGCGCCGCTAATTTCGCCGTTGGTTGATGTGTGCGTAAGTGGCGTCCTTCTAGCCATACTTGATCCCCGATTTGGAACTTGGGCGTATCTTTGGCCTTGATCCACCCCTGCTGTGCTTTGATCATTAGTGACTGCGCGCGCTGTCGGAGTTCCTTGAATTGTTTGACCCTGAGCGCCACCTGTGGGATCGGTGACGGCCTATCAGTCCAATCAGCGCGGGGGTTGTACCCCATGAGGAGCTGGAAAGGAGATTCTTTAGTGGTTTCGCTGGGCCAATTGTTATGGGTGAACTCAGCCATGGGGAGGTAGTGTATCCAATCGTCCTGTCGTTCGTTGACCCAGAATCGCAGGTATTGCTCCAGCCATTGATTCGTACGTTCCGATTGTCCATCAGTTCGTGGGTGGTAGGCCGTGGAGATGTTCTGTTCGATGCCTAGAATTTTGCACAATTCGCGCGTGAACTTTGACGCGAATCGGGGGTCTCTGTCGCTGATGATCTTTCCGGGTAGGCCGAATCTGGGAAACACGTGTTTGACGTAGAGGGCTGCCGTCCCTTCTGCTGATATTTCTTCTTGGCATGGGATGAATAAGGACATCTTTGTGCAATCATGATCCGTTATCGTGAGGATCGTGTCACAGCCCTGTGCTTTGGGAAGTTTAGTGATAAAATCGAGTGCGATAGTTTCGAATGGCATAGCTTCGGGTTTTGGAAATATTGGGCGCAGTGGTGCCTTGATTGCCCTGGTGTTGACCTTAATTCTTTGGCAGTTGGCGCATCCTTTGACATAGTCCGTGATTTCGTTCCTAAGGCCTGGCCACCAGTAATATCGCTCCACAAGTTTGACGGTTCGACTGATCCCTGGGTGTCCGTATACTGGGGGGTCGTGATGGTTCTTGATGATTTCTCGCTTTTCAAGGAGTCCTCCCGTGACTACTCATCGTCCGTCCTTGTACCAGGTGCCTTCGATTTTCTTCAGTCCATGTGGGTCTATCCAGGGGCGGAGTTTGTCGTCGTCCTGGGCGTATATTGGGTTCGCTTTCTCCATTTCTCGTACTGATATGGTGGCGTTGATTCGAAGGGGGTCTTCCGTCGTGTCTATTGCAGCGGCTCTGACGAAGATGTCATCGGGTAGTACCGTGACTTGGTCGTTATCTCCTTCTCCCTGATCATAGTCCGGGCGTCTAGATAGGGCATCGGCTCATCCGTTTGCCGTTCCCTTAATGTGGTGAATCTCGATGTCATACTCAGAGAGTTCTAGTACTTCCCGTGCTACTTGGCGACTTATCTTTTGCGGGGAGCGCCAATACTGGAGGTTCATGTGGTCCGAGAATACTTTGATCTTATGTGGGGATCCTGCCAGGTAGTGGCGCCAGTTTCGAAGTGCCTTGACAATTGCTAGAAGTTCGAGGTCGTAGATATCGTAGTTTCGTTCCGCTGCACTGAGGGTGTTCGAATAGTAGGCGATAGGGTGTCTCTTGCCATCATCTTTGCGCTGGAGTAGCACTGCTCCCACTGCGAATCCTGAGGCGTCTACTTCGAGTTCGAATTGATCTTCCAGTTTGGCGTGCGCGAGAACTGGTTCTTCCGTGACGAGCTTTTTGATTTTGTCGAATGCCTCTTGTTCCGTTGTCGTCCATGTCCATTCCATGTCCTTTCGTGTGAGTTTGTTGAGGGGACAGGCGTGTGTGGCAAAATTTCGAATGAAAGCGCGGTAGAAGTTACAGAAGCCTAGGAACGATCGCACCTGTTTGACGTTTTTGGGGTTTGGCCAGTCCTTGATGCCGGAAATTTTGACGGGGTCCATACGTGTCACCCCCTTTTCAATGATTACCCCCAGGTAATCGATGCTTGGTGCGTAGAAGATGCATTTTTCTGGCTTGAGGAACAGATCGTTTTCCTCCAGTAGATCCAGGATGTCGTGTACCGCGTCAATATGTGCTTGTTCCGTTGACCGAGTGGCTATGCCTATGTCGTCCATATACACTCTGATGATCGTGCCCTTGGCCTCATGATATGCAATGAGGTCTTTGCAGATCTCGTTCATCATGGTTTGAAATGTTGCCGGTGAGTTGGTTAGCCCGAAGAACATTACCGTTGGTTCGAAGAGTCCGTATCTCGTTTTGAACGCTGCCTTTTCCTGGTCTCCCTCTTTGATCCTTATGTTGTTATATCCCCAGCGGATGTCCAATTTGGTGAATATGAACGCTCCGCTTAGATCGGCGATGAGTTCTGGGATGAGTGGGAGAGGGTATTGGTTGCGTATCGTCCAGTTGTTGATATTCCGATAGTCCTGTACGGGACGTAGTTTTCCGTCCTTCTTTTTGATGAAGAAGAATGATGATGCGTACGGAGATTTAGAGGGTCTGATATATCCTTTGGCCAGTTGTTCGTCTATCCATTCCCTGAGCGCTTTGTCTTCCGCTTGGCTCATTGGGTAAACCTTGCAGTCGATCGTGTCTGGTGCGTTTGGTTTGAAGTCGATTGCATGGTCCCATGGTTTGGACAGTGGGAATCGGTTGGACTCTTCCTCACTGAAGATCTTGACGTGTCTTTGGTATTCCTCCGGTACTGCTTTCTTCTCCGTGTATTGCCTTGCTTCTATTGCCATTTCGGTTGACATTGTTGCGCGTAGACGAGTATCTTCAAGATCGCATTCTTTTTTGAGTTGTTCCTCAATTTTCAATTTGTTAGGGAGCAATAGTTTTTCGAGTACTAAGCGTGCGATGATCGGATCTACGTGGGGTTTCATGGGATTGATGGTACGGAGGACAACTGGATACTCAGCTTCAGTTAAGTGTGGCCGTCGCCCATTGGATATTAGGTTGGAAGGTTGCGAGCCATGGGTATCCCAAGATTATGTCTTCCCCCCCTACATCGGTTACTAGGAATCGCATTTCTTTGACAACTCCCTTGGTTTGTACTTCTAGGTCTACGCAGTGGGTGATCTTGCCCCCTTTGTTGTGCGTGCCGTCAATGTTCCAGATTTTTCGGTGACGGTCTAGTTCTTTGAGGCCTAGCCTCATTCTCTTGACGAAGTCCGGATGTATGAAGTTGTTGGTGGCTCCGGAGTCCACTAGTGCTCGTTTGTCGGCCATGGCGTAACTTGCGCGCAATGAAACTGGAACATGCATAGATTGATAGCGCGTTATGAACACAGAATTACACCGTAGTGCCCTCACCCAGGCCGTCGGGTTCAGGCGCTTTGAAAATCCTCTCGCCCCAATAGGTCCCAAACTACCAGGTCTCTAGCTTCGTCATCAAGGTTTCGAACTCCGTTTATCCAGCTGGTCGCCCGTTCTTGTGGCGTATCAGTGGTGGCGCGGGCGCCGCGGCTGCTGCCGCTGTCATCTTCAAATTGGATCAGAGGTTCGTCTTGGACGCTCTGTATTTCTTCAATGAATGCCCCCCTTCCTTGGTGTGGTTGCCAATTTGCATTGGTGCGCGGTTTGCGGGGTTGGCGACAGTCGCGGGATATGTGTCCGAGTTTTCCGCAGTTGTTGCAGTCGATGTTCTTCCTGTCCGCAACCCCTTTCCCTTGGGGGCGTCCTCCTTGCGGCGTGTACGGGGGTCGAGTGTAGTCGATCTCCTCAGAGCCCGCGAGTCGAGCGCGGACTCTTCCAGGAGTGGTATCCATGGCATCCGGGTGATGTCGGAATGCCTGCCACCCTTGACACGGCTGCTGAGGTCGGTTTGGAGCGTTGAAAGTTCTGAGAGAAGTATTGCCCGGCTTACCAGGTCCCGGGGGTTTACGTCCCCCCAAACGCGTTTGTAGGTGCATCCACTTGCGCTGTTGCTCAAGCGCAGCTGTCTTCCACTGAGCGTACGTGTTTGGGTTGTGGAAATTGTACACATTCTTGTAAAGTTCTACCGGAAGTCCGCTAGTGAACTTGTCGAGGACTAACGAGTCATCGAAGCGGTATCCTGCTTCTCTGACCGCTTTTTCGAACTTGGCGACGTAGGAGTCGATGTCTTGTCCCTCCATTCGGAAGCCCTTCTGAAGTTCCTGTTGCGCCCTTTCCTTCTCTAGTGTGTCAGCGAACGTGTTGTGGAAGCCGAGTTCGATGGCTTCCCAAATCCATTTGTCGTAGGGTCCATGTTTGGCTTTGTATGCCTTGACCCATTTGGTTGTGGAGAGGACCCATTCGTTGACGTGGTCTCCTTGGATGTAGGTGAGAAAAATCAGCGCTTTGCGATAGGGGAGAGTGAACGCAGGGTTGTCATAGTTGGTTTCCACAAACAGCTCCCATTGAGTGAGGAACTGTTGAACTTTGGTGCGGTCTCCGGTGAATACGAGGGGTTCTTTGCCCATGAATTTCTCAGGCTTAGTTCCACTTGACACGTTTGGTCCGGTGAAAAGGGGTCCTCCCGGATCTCCTCCTCCGTCGTCTCCTCCTCCCCCTCCATGCCCTCCGGGTGGGGGTCCTCCGCCACGGCTGATGCGCGCGGGTTCCTGGAATGTGGTTGGTTGTTCGGTGATTGTAGTGGTCATGTCTGTAGGGATGGACTCAGCTAGTAATCCCAACTGCGCTTCTTCTTCTTCTGCTTGCGCTTCGAGAATGCGGATTTCTTCGGGGTTGCTTCCCAAGGATGGGGAAGGTGCAGGCGTCTTGGGAGTAGGGGAGCAGACTGGTTCTTCTTCTTGTCCGTCGATAGGTCCCCACTGATCTCTGGTGGTTGTTTCACTTTGGCGGATATCGAGGTGGAGGCCTGATCCTGCGGGTCTGACGACTTGTAGTTTGCCGTGGAGTTCGTCCCACCTGATTTCTGTCCAACAAGTGTGGTCGAAGTTGAATTCTACCGGGATAAGTCCGGTTTTGCCGTCTTTGTAAGTGTAAAGGACTACGTAGCCTGGGTCTCCTTGTTCTGTTTGCCAAAATGCTCCTTTGAGGTATTGTTTAGGGACGTTGCGTTCCCCTCTTCTGTCGATGTGATACGATCTGAATGGGATCCAAAGATCGCGGGTTGTTACTGCGGAAGCCACGTTGGAGGATCTTGGTCTTAATGTAACGTCTACCACGGACGTTCGTCTGACTTAGACGCTGTTGTAACGTGGGTTCCCTCGAGGGTGAAACCTGTGGTTGTCCGAGTGCTCGGGAAAGACTGCGGGGTGAGGCCAATACGTGCCTGTAGAGTCCCTATAGGTGTACAACGTCTCTTGAACAGGGACGTCTGGGGGTGGACTGGGGACTTTGCGTATATATTCCCAGTCGAGGTTGTCAACGATGTAGTAGCAGTGAGTCGGGCGGGCGGTACGCGAGTTGAGGTATTCGAATACGAGGTGACACGTGGTACCCGGTGGATAAGTCACGGTCGGCTGATCTACCATTCACGAGGAAAGATGGAGATAAGGTCACGGGGATCCCTTCTTGGTCGCAGAGGGATATACCGGAGCTAGCTCACTTAGGGACGTCGCGAGTCCCTAGTACAGAAGACGAGTAGAAGCGGTGGTAATTGAAGAAGACCAAGATGGAGATCCTGGTCCGTAGTACTACGAACTTAAATACAAGTAAGGGAGCTAGTTCCAGCTCCGCTCGAACTCGTAGGTAGCCAATAGCGTAAGTAGCGTACTCTAATAATAGAATGCGCAGTCGTCATCGTAATCCGAAACACGTACAACAATAGAGCATCAGTCAGCAAGTCCAATCACGATCACGTACAACAATGGGGGGTCATCAGTCAGCACGACACGAGGCGGTAAGATCTGAAGTCCATGACGTATTACTACTAACGTGTCGAGTCATCACGAACATGTCAGAGTCCACAACCAGTCCGGGCAGTCCGAGAACGAAACGTAACACAAGCCCCAGCTTGACCCCGCATAATTGCAAGTGGGTTAGTGCCGACTTCACGAAGAGCCCTGATCCGGGCCATCTCCTCCGCGTCTTGCTCGGCTTTGGGTCCGCGATGGAGCGAGGCTCGAACATTCTCGATGCGGTCCACCGCATGCGCTCTCTGAAGTCGGGCGACACACCTGTTGCGCTCGATCTCTATGCGCTCCATCTTCATCTGCTCCGCCGCCACTCGATGTTGCTGCGCCCGCCATCCCAGCGTCATGCAGCGGTAGCGGTGGATCTCCGCCATGAGAGTCACGTCCTTCATATGAAGGAGCGCTTGGTCGACCTAGTCGACTAGTCCCACGTCGGAGAGCAGGAACGTGAGGTCGTCGTCGGTGTAAGAGGGGGCAGAGGACTGCTCGTCGTAGTAGGGGACGGCGTGGACGGGTTTCCCATACTGCTGGTTGCATCCGGCCCTGAAGGCCAGGACGAAGGGGTCGGCCATGAGGATGAGCTGAGTATACCGGGCGGGCCAAAGACGTTCCTGAGCGTTGCAAATCTGAAAGGGAATGTAATGGACTCCCCTGTTGAACTGGTACCCCCTGGGAGGGGGTGTCTCCGCACGACTCTCGGTCTCCTGCACAGATTCCTCTTCTGGATCGCGGCAAACCGCGGGTGGATATGGCGTCGATAGTGTGATAGCTTCCCCGGTGGGTCCACATAGCGGGGGGGTTTCCGAGTGTGTCATGGTGAGATGGGTGGCGTAACGTAGATATTGATGCGCCTCGAGGTGCTCCGCCGGGTCGTACAGGTCCCTGCCTTCATCGGGTCCCGGAGGAGAGGTGGGTCGGCTGGGCATGTAGCCTTGTTCGTCGCCCGCTGGAGTGGGCGCTCTGGTCGGGATGTAGTGATCCCCGAGATAGCTGGGCTGGTTGCTCTCGGAATAAACAGTGGGGGTCGGCGAAGGAATTGGGGATGTCCCGGGGGAAGGAGGACGACTTCCTCGTTGGTGAACGGCGAGGGTAGACGACAGGGGTGACGATGGCGTGGACTGTACTTGGTAAGGTGTGGATAGTTCCTCGTTGACGACATAGCGGAAGTTGACTGGGGAAGAGGGCCTCATAAGTGGGGAGTGAAGTGAAGGAAGGAGATGGAGACGTCTCTTGGGATTTCCCTGCGCTTATATGCGTTTCTCTGGTGGGGTTGGAATTTTTAAACTCCCTTATCGCGTCGTCGGCGAATACGTCATCCTTGTCGACCCACTGGTTGTCCGAGTCGGGGTATCCCTTCCACTTGACCAAATACTGTAACTTGCGACTTCTGCCGAATCGCCGAGAGTCTAGAATCTTCTCGACTTCGTATTCTTCTTCTCCGCCAACTAGATCCGGCAGTGGGCGCTGATAATTGGGTCCGTGCGTGGGTGTCTCGCGATAAGGCGTTAGGAGGTCCACATGGAACACTGGGTGTATCTGCCACTGCGTGGGAAGTTCTAGATGATAGTTGACTGCGGACATCACCTGTGCGACCCTAAATGGGCCATGGCGTCTTGCCGCCAATTTCGCCGTTGGCTGGTGGGTGCGTAAGTGGCATCCTTCTAGCCACACTTGGTCTCCGATTTGGAATTTGGGCGTATCTTTGGCCTTGATCCACCCCTGCTGCGCTTTGATCATCAGTGATTGCGCGCGTTGTCGGAGTTCCTTGAATTGTTTGACCCTGAGTGCCACCTGTGGAATTGGTGATGGCCTATCGGTCCAATCAGCGCGGGGGTTATATCCCATGAGGAGCTGGAAAGGGGATTCTTTAGTGGTTTCGCTGGGCCAGTTGTTGTGGGTGAACTCAGCCATGGGGAGATAATGAATCCAGTCGTCTTGTCGTTTGTTGACCCAGAATCTCAGGTATTGCTCTAACCATTGGTTCGTACGTTCCGATTGTCCGTCCGTCCGTGGGTGGTAGGCTGTAGAGATGTTCTGCTCGATTCCCAGGAGTTTGCATAGTTCGCGTGTGAACTTGGAGGCGAATCTGGGGTCTCGATCACTGATTATCTTCCCTGGTAGTCCGAATCGAGGGAACACGTGTTTGACGTATAGTGCGGCCGTGCCTTCGGCCGATATCTCTTCTTGACATGGGATGAACAGGGACATTTTCGTGCAGTCATGATCCGTTATCGTGAGGATCGTATCGCAGCCCTGTGCTTCTGGAAGTTTAGTGATGAAATCGAGCGCAATAGTTTCAAAGGGCATAGCTTCGGGTTTTGGGAATATTGGGTGCAGTGGTGCCTTGTGTAACGTCTACCACGGACGTTGGTCTGACTTAGACGCTGTTGTAACGTGGGTTCCCTCGGGGGTGAAACCTGTGGTTGTCCGAGTGCTCGGGAAAGACTGCGGGATGAGGCCAATACGTGCCTGTGGAGTCTCTGTAGGTGTATAGCGTCTCTGCTATAGGGATATTCGGTGGCGGACTAGGGACTTTGCGAATGTACTCCCACTCGAGGTTGTCGACGATGTAGTAGCAATGAGTCGGTCGTGCGGTCCGGGAGTTGAGATATTCGAAGACAAGATGACACGTAGTACCGGGCAGGTAAACGACGGTCGGCTGATCTACCATTCACGAGGGAAGATGGAGATGTGGTCACGGGGATCCCTTCTTGGTCAAGAGGGATATACCGGAGCTAGCTCACTTAGGGACACTACGAGTCCCTAGTACAGAAGACGAGTAGAAGTGGTGGTATTGGAAGAAGACCAAGATGGGGATCCTGGTCCGTACTACTGTGAACTTAAATACAAGTAAGGGAGCCAGTTCTAGCTCCGCTTGAACTCGTAAGTAACCAATAGCGTAAGTAGCGTATTCTAATAATAGAATGCGCAGTCGTCGTCATAATCCAGAACACGTACAACAATGAAGCATCAGTCAGCAAACCCAATCACGATCACATACAACAATAGGAGGTTATCAGTCAGCACAACTCGAGGCGGTAAGATCCGAAGTCCATGACGTATTACTACTGACACGCCTAGTCATCACGAACGCGTCAGAGTCCACAACCGGTCCGGGCAGTCCGAGACGAAACGTAACACTTGATTGCCCTGGTGTTGACCTTGATTCTCTGACAGTCGGCGCATCCCTTGACGTAATCTGTGACTTTGTTCCTGAGACCCGGCCACCAGTAATATTGTTCTATGAGTTTGATGGTTCGGCTGATTCCTGGGTGTCCATATACCGGAGGGTCGTGATGGTTCTTGATAAGTTCTTGCTTCTCAAGGAGCCCCCCTGTTACTACTCGCCGTCCGTCTTTGTACCAGGTGCCTTCGATCTTCTTCAGTCCGTGTGGGTCTATCCAGGGGCTGAGTTTGTCGTCGTCTTGGGCGTATACCGGATTTATTTTCTCCATTTCTTGTACTGATATGGTGGCGTTGATTCGGAGAGGGTCTTCCGTCATATCTATTGCTGCGGCCCTGACGAAGATGTCATCGGGTAGTACCGTGACTTGGTCGTTATCTCCTTCTCCTTGATCGTAGTCTGGGCATCTAGATAGGGCATCGGCTCGTCCGTTTGCCATTCCCTTGATGTGGTGAATCTCGATGTCATACTCAGAGAGTTCTAGTACTTCCCGTGCTACTCGGCGACTTATCTTTTGTGGGGAGCGCCAATATTGGAGGTTCATGTGGTCCGAGAATACTTTGATCTTATGTGGGGATCCTGCCAGATAGTGGCGCCAGTTTCGAAGTGCCTTGACAATTGCTAGAAGTTCGAGATCGTAGATGTCGTAGTTCCGTTCCGCTGTGCTGAGAGTGTTTGAATAGTAGGCGATAGGGTGTCTTTTGCCGTCTTCTTTGCGCTGGAGTAGTACTGCTCCTACTGCAAATCCTGAAGCGTCCACTTCGAGTTCGAATTGATCTTCTAGCTTGGCGTGTGCGAGGACTGGTTCTTCTGTGACGAGTTTCTTGATCTTATCGAACGCCTCTTGTTCTACCGTTGTCCATGTCCATTCCGTGTCTTTGTGTGTGAGCTTGTTGAGGGGACGGGCGTGTGTGGCAAAATTTCGGATGAAAGCGCGGTAAAAGTTGCAGAAGCCTAGGAACGATTGCACCTGTTTGACGTTTTTGGGGTTTGGCCAGTCTTTGATGCCAGAAATTTTGACGGGGTCCATGCGTGTCACCCCCTTTTCAATGATTACCCCCAGGTAATCGATGCTTGGTGCGTGGAAGATGCATTTCTCCGGCTTGAGGAACAGATCGTTTTCCTCTAGTAGGTCTAGGATATCGTGTACCGCATCGATGTGTGCTTGTTCTGTTGATCGGGTTGCTATGCCTATGTCGTCCATGTATACTCTGATGATTGTACCCTTTGTTTCGTGGTACGCGATAAGGTCTTTGCAGATCTCATTCATCATAGTTTGGAAGGTTGCGGGAGAGTTGGTTAGCCCGAAAAACATTACCGTTGGTTCGAAAAGTCCATATTTCGTTTTGAACGCAGCCTTTTCCTGGTCTCCCTCTTTGATCCTTACGTTGTTGTAGCCCCAACGAATGTCCAGTTTGGTGAATATGAATGCTCCGCTTAGGTCTGCGATGAGTTCCGGGATAAGCGGGAGGGGGTATTGGTTGCGTATAGTCCAGTTGTTGATATTCCGGTAGTCCTGTACAGGGCGTAGCTTTCCGTCCTTCTTTTTGATGAAGAAGAAGGATGATGCGTACGGGGATTTAGAGGGTCTAATATACCCTTTGGCCAGTTGTTCGTCGATCCATTCTTTGAGTGCCTTGTCTTCCGTCTGACTCATTGGATAAATCTTGCAGTCGATCGTGTCCGGTGCGTTTGGTTTGAAGTCAATTGCGTGATCCCAGGGCTTCGACAGCGGGAAGCGATTGGATTCTTCCTTGCTAAAGATCTTGACGTGTCATTGGTATTCTTCTGGAACCGCTTTCTTTTCCGTGTACTGCTTGGCTTCTATAGCCATCTCAGTTGACATTGTTGCGCGTAGACGAGTGTCTTCGAGGTCACATTCCCGTCTCAGTTGCTCTTCGATTTTCTGCTTGTTAGGGAGTAGTAGCTTTTCGAGTACGAGTCGTGCTATGACCGGATCTATTCGTGGTTTTGTGGGGTTGATGGTGCGGAGGACAACTGGATACTCAGCTTCGTTAAGCGTAGCCGTCGCCCATTGGATATTGGGTTGGAAGGTTGCCAGCCATGGGTACCCCAATATTATGTCTTCTCCTCCCACGTCGGTTACTAGGAATCGCATTTCTTTGACGACTCCTTTGGTTTGCACTTCTAGGTCCACGCAATGGGTAATCTTGCCCCCTTTGTTGTGCGTGCCGTCAATGTTCCAGATCTTTCAATGACAGTCTAGTTCTTTGAGGCCTAGCCTCATTCTCTTGACGAAGTCCGGATGTATGAAGTTGTTAGTGGCTCCGGAGTCCACTAGTGCTCGTTTGTCGGCCATGGCGTAACTTGCGCGCAATGAAACTGGAACATGCATAGATTGATAGCGCGTTATGAACACAGAATTACACCGTAATGCCCTCACCCAGGCCGTCGGGTTCAGGCGCTTTGAAAATCCTCTCGCCCTAACAGGTCCCGAACTACCAGGTCCCTGGCTTCATTGTCCAGGTTTCGGACTCCGTTTATCCAGCTGGTCGCCCATTCTTGTGGCGTATCAGTGGTGGCGCGGGCGCCGCAGCTACTGCCGCCGTCATCCTCAAATTGGATCAAGGGTTCGTCTTGGACGCTTTGGACTTCTTCGATGAACGCCCCTCTTCCTTGGTGGGGTTGCCAGCTCGTGTTGGCCCATGGTTTACGGGGTTGGCGGCAATCGCGGGACATGTGCCCAAGCTTCCCGCAGTTGTAGCAGTTGATGTTCTTCATATCTACAACTCCTTTTCCCTGGGAGCGTCCTCCCTGTGGCGTGTACGGGGGTCGAGCGTAGTCGATCTCTTCGGAGCCTGCGAGTCGAGCGCGGACTCTTCCCGGGGTGGTGTCCATGGCGTCCAGGTGGTTCCGGAACGCCTGCCATCCCTGTCGCGGCTGCTGAGGGCGGTTTGGAGCGTTGAAAGTTCTGAGAGAAGTATTGCCCGGCTTACCGGGTCCCGGGGGTTTACGTCCCCCCAAACGCGTCTGCAGATGCATCCATTTGCGCTGCTGTTCGAGTGCTGCCGTCTTCCACTGGGCGTACGTGTTTGGACTGTGGAAGTTGTACGCATTCTTGTAAAGTTCCACTGGTAGTCTGCTCGTGAATTTGTCGAGGACTAGGGAGTCGTCGAAGCGGTATCCGGCTTCTCTGACCGCTTTCTCGAACTTGGCGACGTAGGAGTCAATGTCTTGTCCTTCCATTCGGAAGCCCTTCTGGAGTTCTTGTTGCGCTCTCTCTTTCTCGAGCGTGTTGGCGAACGTGTTGCGGAAGCCGAGTTCTATGGCTTCCCAGATCCACTTGTCATAGGGTCCATGTTTGGCCTTGTACGCTTTGACCCATTTGGTAGTAGACAGGACCCATTCGTTGACGTGGTCCCCTTGGATGTAGGTGAGGAAGATCAGCGCTTTTCGGTAAGGGAGGGTGAACGCAGGGTTGTCATAGTTGGTTTCTACAAACAGCTCCCATTGGGTGAGGAACTGTTGCACCTTGGTGCGGTCTCCAGTGAACACGAGGGGTTCTTTACCCATGAATTTCTCGGGTTTGGTTCCACTTGACACATTTGGTCCGGTGAAGAGGGGTCCTCCCGGATCTCCTCCTCCGTCATCTCCTCCTCCCCCTCCGTGCCCTCTGGGTGGGGGTCCTCCGCCACGGCTGATGCGTGCGGGTTCCTGGAATGTGGTCGGTTGTTCGGTGATTGTGGTGGTCATGTCTGTAGGGATGGACTCAGCTAGTAATCCCAACTGCGCTTCTTCTTCTTCTGCTTGCGCTTCAAGAATACGGATCTCTTCGGGGTTGCTTCCCAAGGATGGGGAAGGTGCAGGTGTCTTGGGAGTAGGGGAGCGGACTGGTTCTTCTTCTTGTCCGTCGATAGGTCCCCACTGATCTCTAGTAGTTGTTTCGCTTTGGCGAATATCGAGGTGAAGGCCTGATCCTGCGGGTCTGACGACTTGTAGTTTGCCGTGGAGTTCGTCCCACCTGATTTCTGTCCAACAAGTGTGGTCGAAGTTGAATTCTACCGGGATAAGTCCGGTTTTACCGTCCTTGTAAGTGTAAAGGACTACGTAGCCTGGGTCTCCTTGTTCTGTTTGCCAAAATGCTCCTTTGAGGTATTGCTTAGGGACGTTGCGTTCCCCTCTTCTATCGATGTGATACGGTCAGAATGGGATCCAAAGATCGCGTGTTGTTACTGCGGAAGCCACGTTGAAGGATCTTGGTCTTAATGTAACATCTACCACGGACGTTGGTCTGACTTAGACGCTGTTGTGACGTGGGTTCCCTCGGGGGTGAAACCTGTGGTTGTCCGAGTGCTCGGGGAAGACTGCGGGGTGAGGCCAATACGTGCCTGTAGAGTCCCTGTAGGTGTACAACGTCTCTTGAATAGGGACGTTCGGAGGTGGGCAAGGGACTTTGCGGATATACTCCCACTCGAGGTTGTCGACGATGTAATAGCAGTGAGTGGGCCGAGCAGTGCGGGAGTTGAGATATTCGAAGACGAGATGACACGTGGTACCAGGCGGGTAAATCACAGTCGGCTGATCTACCATTCACGAAGGAAGATGGAGATGAGGTCACGGGGATCCCTTCTTGGTCACAGAGGGATATACCGGAGCTAGCTCACTTAGGGACACTGCGAGTCCCTAGTACAGAAGACGAGTAGAAGATGTGGTATTGGAAGAAGACCAAGATGGGGATCCTGGTCTGTACTACTATGAGCTTAAATACAAGTAAGGGAGTTAGTTCCAACTCCGCTCGAACTTGTAAGTAACCAATAGCGTAAGTAGCGTATCCTAATAATAGAATGCACAGTCGTTATCGTAATCCGAAACACGTACAACAATAAGAGACATCAGTCAGCAGGCCTAATCACGATCACGTACAACAATAGGGATCATCAGTCAGCACAACACGAGGCGGTAAGATCCGAAGTCCATGACGTATTACTACTAACGCATCGAGTCATCACGAACGCGTCAGAGTTCACAACCGGTCCGGGCAGTCCGAGGACGAAACGTAACAAGACGTATCACGTACAACAATAGAAGTTATCAGTCAGCCGGAACACGAGGCAACAAGATCCGCAGTCCATGACACATTACTACTGACATACCGAGTCATCGCGAATACGTCAGAGTCCACAACCGGGCCGGGCAGTCTGAGGATGAAATGTAACACCCATGCACTGATGCCAGATATCTAGTGTGGCAGCACTAGATTTTGTGTGGGCATTGAGGCCGACGCTAGCAGTGTCCAACCAGTAAAGGTTGTCCTCAAGGTAGCCTTTGGCCACACACTTTTGATTGACAGATATTTTAAAAGAGCCACTGTCAAAGGCAATCTCAGCACCCTTTTGTGCTAGGGCACGCATTGATAGGAAGCGCGTTTTTACCTGTGGTAGGTGTAGCACATTGCTGAGGGTGATAGGGATGCCCTGGCTTGTAGTAAAGACAACAGATCCTATACCTACTTGGTCTATTGTGGACTTATCACCCAGGCATACAGTGCCTTTGGTGGGGGTGTAGTCCTTGAAGTCAGACCGATGCGGTGTGATGTGGTGTGTAGCACCACTGTCCATCATCCAGCGCACACGTGAGGCAGCATACAGAGCAACACCAATAGATTCAGAAGCCCAGTCAATGGGCTCCGGCACCTCTGTAATTGAGGTGGTGGTAGGTACAAGTATGTGACTATTGGCGGCCTTATTGCTGCCATTCTCCTTTGCCTTGGCGTCAGCCTCATCCTTTTTCCTCTTCCTACAGTCAGGCTTGATATGGCCCTTTTTGTTGCAGTAGTGGCAAGTCAGACCAGAGTGGTCCTTCTTGCCCTTTTTGCCCGTCTGCTTGACAGGGGCCACCTTGTTGAGGGTGATGAACAGCATAGATGGACAGCATACTCACAGTGACAAGGTAGACTGCGGTGAGATAGACTGAGCAGCTGGAAGCAGCAGAGGGAGATCTTGCAGAAGAAGCTAAAGATAGTTCTGGCACACAAGCAGTGAGGAACTGATGTGGACCAGGAGCATACAAGCTACACTGCTTATACTTTACAGAGAGTGACACTGATACAAGGAGAGTAACACAGAGTCACGTATTACAAGGAGCATTGTTCTTAGTATGGGACAAGAGGAATGTACAGAAAGAGAACAAGGCGATAAGAACAAAAGGAATCCAGACCAAGATGATATCATAGTGACATCACAATAAGGATAGAACAAAAGAAAGTACAAAGACGCAAAGTACAATGTAAAGTCCAGAGGAGTCCGAATGATGTCATTGTACATGATGTCATAGATAAGAAAGAAGTCCGAAATTGTACAGATCATAATATCTAATCTACAAGTCCTGTAAATCTTATCTAAAGCAGTCCATGCTGCAAGTCCGGTCCGTTCAGAGTCACTAAGTGCGCAAAGGTCACTTATCAACAGAGGGAAGAGGAGCCTGATGGCCCAGAGCGGCGCGCTTCCTCAGACACTATGTGTGCTATGATCTCAGCATGCTTGAGTGTGGTGGGGGCGCTGCCGGCCAAGATGGTGGATGCCAGCACCTCATAGGATGAGGGCAGGGCGTGGAGGAGAATGAGACAATATTGGGTGTCAGTGACACCCATCTGTGTGTTGGTGAGAGATACCCACAGCTCATTGAGCTTGGCCAACTGTGGGGCCATGGGTGCAGAGTCGTCAAGTCAGGCTTGAGTTAACTGAATCCACAGGTTAAAGATGGTGGTGCTGCCCGAAGCACCAGCATATACATCCTTCAGCTTGTCCCACTTCGACTTGAAGGTGGGGTAGGCTGTGTTGTCGGCAATGAGGGAGTAGACGTCTGGTTTAAGGTAAAGGCGGAGGTACGCCTTGGAATGACGCTGGATTGACTCCCAGTCAGTGGGGTCAGTACCAGAGGGGGCTGTGTCCAAGGTGAACACATCCTTGGCCTTGTGAAGGGTGAGGATGGCTTCAATTGTACCAGCCCATTCGTTCCATCCAGTGCCATCGAATTGCGACAGGTGGATGCCAGAGGGCATGCTGAAGGTTGTGTTGGCAGCCGCAGCAGTGCGGACAGAGGGTGTGGATCCAGAGGGGGCAGCAGATGTAGAGCCAGACATTGGGATGATTTATCTGTCACCGAGGAGCAGTCAGCGACAGTGCTTCATAGTTTGCAAGATAAAGATAGGGGGTGTACCACTCCTGTCTGTGATTCTGTAAGGCCAGAACGCTAACGCGTCCTGCCTCCTGATAGTATGCCAGTGATACAAGGGCTAGGCCCAGGTTGGAAGTGTCCCATTGCCATACAAAGAGCTAGCTGCCAGCCAGGATGTGTCTAGGACACAGCTCATTTGTTTGCGTCAGGGGGAAGGTGAAGGGATATCTTTCAGAGCCCAAGGCTGTCTACCTCAGCCTCCTTGGCCTGTTGGTTGCCTCATCGCCACAAGTGGCTTTACTGAATCCTTTCCCATTGCCGCTTCAAGGCAGGTACCTGGTTGCAGAACACCATAAGGTGAACACCCCCCAGAGCCTGAACCAGGTTTTACACTCCCATGGTGAGGAGATCCTGTGCCCAGTGTTACGTTTCGCCTCGGACTGCCCGGCCTGGTTGTGGACTCTGACGTATTCGCGATGACTCGGTATGTCAAGTGTTACGTTCTGTTCTCGGACTGCCCGGCCCGGTTGTGGACTCTGACGTATCCGCGATGACTCGGTACATCAGGAGTAATGTGTCATGGACTTCGGATCATGTGGCCTCGTGTTTGGATGACTGATGCTCGCTATTGTTGTACGTGATCGTGATTTGACCTGCTGACTGATGTTCTATTGTTGTACGTGTTTCGGATTACGAGGTGGACTGCGCATTCTATTGTTAGAATACGCTACTTACGCTATTGGCTACTTACGAGTTCGAGCGGAGCTGGAACTAGCTCCCTTTCTTGTATTTAAGTTCGTAGTACGATAGGCCAGGATCCCCATCTTGGTCTTCTTCAATTACCACTCTTCACTCGTCTTCCGTGCTAGGGACTCATAGTGTCCCTAAGTGAACTAGCTCCGGCATATCCCTCTGTGACCAAGAAGGGATCCCCGTGACTCTATCTCCATCTTCCTCCGTGAATGGTAGATCAGCCGACCGTGACTTACCCGCCTGGAACCACGTGTCATCTCGTCTTCGAATACCTCAACTCGCGCACCGCTCGTCCAACTCACTGTTATTACATCGTCGACAACCTCCAGTGGGAGTACATTCGCAAAGTCCCAAGCCCTCCACCCAACGTCCCAGTCGAAGAGACGTTGTATACCTATAGAGACTCCACAGGCACGTATTGGCCCCATCCCGCCGTCTTTCCAGAGCACTCGGACAACCACAGATATCACCCCCGAGGGGACCCACGTTACAACAGCGCCTAAGTCAGGCAGACGTCCGTGGTAGACGTTACATTAAGACCAAGATCCTTCAACGTGGCTTCCGCAGTAACAACCCGCGACCTTTGGATTCCATTCCGACCGTATCATATCGACAGAAGAGGGGAACGCAACATCCCCAAGCAATATCTTAAGGAGGCCTTTTGGCAGACAGAACAAGGAGATCCAGGCTACGTAGTCCTTTACACTTACAAGGACGGCAAAACCGGACTTATCCCGGTAGAATTCAACTTTGAACACACTTGCTGGACAGAACTCAAGTGGGACGCACTCCACTACAAACTACAAGTCGTCAGACCGGCTGGATCAAGCCTCAAGCTCGACATCCTACAAAGCGAAGTCACCACCAGAGACCAGTGGGGTCCCATAGACGGACAAGAAGAAGAACCAGTCCGATCCCCTACCCCGAAGACACCAGCACCATCCCCATCCTTGGGAAGCAACCCGGAGGAAATCCGTATCCTAGAAGCCCAAGCCGAAGAAGAAGAAGCACAGTTAGGACTACTAGCTGAGTCTATTCCCACAGACATGACCACTACCATCACCGAACAACCCGCTACATTCCAGGAACCGACGCGCATAAGTCGCGGAGAAGGACCACCGCCCGGAGGACATGGGGGCGGAGGGGGAGGAGACGACGGAGGAGGAGACCCAGGAGGACCTTTATTCACAGGACCCAACGTCTCCAGCGGAACCAAACCCGAGAAATTCATGGGTAGAGAACCGCTCGTATTCACAGGCGACCGCACCAAAGTCCAACAATTCCTTACTCAGTGGGAATTATTCGTGGAGACTAACTACGACAACCCTGCGTTCACCCTTCCCTATCGCAAAGCACTAATCTTCCTCACCTACATCCAGGGGGAACACGTCAACGAATGGGTCCTATCGACCACCAAGTGGGTCAAGGCATACAAAGCCAAACACGGCCCCTACGATAAATGGATCTGGGAAGCTATCGAGCTCGGTTTCCGCAACACGTTCGCCGACACTCTCGAGAAAGAACGCGCCCAACAAGAGCTGCAAAAGGGATTCCGTATGGAAGGACAAGACATCGACACATACGTCGCCAAATTCGAGAAGGCGGTTAGAGAAGCAGGATATCGCTTCGACGACTCCCTCGTCCTGGACAAGTTTACAAGCGGTCTACCAGTAGAACTCTATAAGAACGCCTACAACTTCCACAGCCCGAACACATACGCTCAGTGGAAGGTAGCAGCATTGGAACAACAGCGCAAATGGATGCACCTACAGACGCGTTTGGGGGGACGTAAACCCCCGGGACCCAGTAAGCAGGGCAACACCTCTCTTAGGACATTCAATGCTCCAAACCGCCCTCAGCAACCCCGCCAAGGATGGCAGGCGTTCAGGAATCACCCTGACGCCATGGACACCACGCCAGGAAGAGTCCACGCCCGTCTAGCAGGATCGGAAGAGATCGATTACGCCAAACCCCCCTACACCCAACAAGGGGGACGACCTAACCAAGGGATCATCGACAAGAAGAACCTCCTTTGCTACAACTGTGGCAAAGCAGGCCATTTCCAAAGAGACTGCCGCCAACCGCGTCGCCCGCGTACCAATGCGAACTGGCAACCTCGTCAAGGACGAGGAGCCTTCATCGAGGAAGTTCAAAGCGTCACCGAAGAACCCCTCATCCAATTCGAGGATGACAACGGCAGTAGCCGAGGCGCCCGCGCCACCACTGATACGCCGCAAGAACGGGCGACCAGTTGGATAAACGGAGTTCGAAACCTCGACGACGAAGCCAGGGACTTAGTGGTTCGGGACCTGTTGGGGCGAGAGGATTTTCAAAGCGCCTGAACCCGACGGCCTGGGTGAGGGCATTACGGTGTAACTCTGTGTTCATAACGTGCTATCAATCTATGCATGTTCCAGTTTCATTACGCGCAAGTTACGCCATGGCCGACAAACGAGCATTAGTGGACTCCGGAGCCACTAACAACTTCATACATCCGGATTTCATCAAACGAATGAGGCTAGGCCTCAAAGAATTGGATCGTCATCGGAAGATCTGGAATATCGACGGCACGCACAACAAAGGGGGCAAGATCACCCATTGCGTGGACCTAGAAGTACAAACCAAAGGAGTCAAAAAGGAGATGCGATTCCTGGTCACAGACGTAGGAGGAGAAGACATTATACTGGGCTACCCGTGGTTGGCAACGTTCCAACCAAACATCCAGTGGGCCACGGCTACCCTAGACGAAGCTGAGTATCCAGTCGTCCTTCGCACTATCAATCCCACGAAACCCCGGATAGACCCAGTAATCGCCAGACTCGTGCTAGAGAAACTGCTGTTGCCAAACAAGCAGAAGATCGAAGCACAACTAAAAAAGGAATGTAACCTCGAAGACACCCGCCTGCGCGCGACGATGTCCACCGAAATGGCCATCGAAGCCAAACAATATACGGAAGTAAAGGCAGTACCGGAAGAATATCAAAGGCACGTCAAGATTTTCAGTGAAGAAGAATCAAACCGATTCCCATTGTCAAAACCATGGGATCACGCAATCGACTTCAAACCAAACGCACCGGATACCATCGACTGCAAGGTCTACCCCATGAGCCAGGCAGAAGACGTAGCACTCAAAGAATGGATCGACGAGCAGCTGGCGAAAGGGTACATCAGACCCTCTAAATCCCCGTACGCATCATCATTCTTCTTCATTAAAAAGAAGGACGGAAAACTACGACCCGTACAGGACTACCGGAACATCAACAACTGGACCATACGCAACCAATACCCTCTCCCACTTATCCCAGAACTCATTGCCGATTTAAGCGGAGCGTTCATATTCACCAAGCTGGATATCCGCTGGGGATACAATAACGTCAGGATCAAAGAGGGAGATCAGGAAAAAGCGGCGTTCAAAACGAAATATGGACTCTTTGAACCAACGGTAATGTTTTTCGGACTAACCAACTCCCCGGCAACCTTCCAAACCATGATGAACGAAATCTGCAAAGACCTCATCGCGTATCACGAAACAAAGGGGACGATCATCAGGGTATATATGGACGACATAGGCATAGCAACTCGGTCAACGGAACAGGCACACATCGACGCGGTACACGACATACTGGACCTTCTGGAAGAAAACGACCTATTCCTCAAACCAGAAAAATGCATCTTCCACGCCCCAAGCATCGATTACCTGGGGGTAATCATTGAAAAGGGGGTGACACGCATGGACCCCGTCAAAATTTCGGGTATCAAAGATTGGCCAACCCCCAAAAACGTCAAACAGGTGCGATCGTTCCTAGGCTTCTGCAACTTTTACCGCGCTTTCATTCGAAATTTTGCCACACACGCACGACCCCTCAACAAACTTACACGCAAAGACACCGAATGGACGTGGACAACCGCGGAACAAGAAGCGTTCGACAAGATCAAGAAGCTCGTCACAGAGGAACCAGTACTGGCACACGCAGAACTGAAAGATCAATTCGAACTAGAAGTAGACGCTTCGGGATTCGCGGTAGGAGCGGTACTACTCCAACGCAAGAAGGACGGCAAAAGACACCCCATAGCCTACTACTCCAACACTCTCAGTGCGGCGGAAAGGAACTACGACATCTACGACCTAGAACTACTGGCAATCGTCAAGGCACTAAGAAACTGGCGACACTACTTGGCTGGATCGCCACACAAAATCAAAGTCTTCTCAGATCACATGAACCTCCAATACTGGCGCTCCCCACAAAAGATAAGCCGCCGAGTAGCCCGGGAAGTACTAGAACTTTCTGAATATGATATCGAAATTCACCATATCAAAGGAACGGCAAATGGAAGAGCCGATGCCCTATCCAGACGCCCAGACTACGACCAAGGGGAAGGCGATAACGACCAG
This sequence comes from Lactarius vividus, assembly GCA_021527035.1. NCBI lineage: Eukaryota > Fungi > Basidiomycota > Agaricomycetes > Russulales > Russulaceae > Lactarius > Lactarius vividus. The sequence goes on along the minus strand of JAKELG010000183.1, from coordinate 15,206 downwards.
GTAACAGTACTCCCAGACGAGATCTTCGTCAGGGCCGCAGCAATAGATACCACAGAAGACCCCCTCCGTATCAACGCCACCATCTCAGTACAAGAAATGGAAAAGGTGAACCCAGTGTACGCTCAGGATGAAGACAAACTCCGCCCCTGGACAGACCCACACGGACTAAAGAAGATCGAAGGCACCTGGTACAAAGACGGACGTCGCGTAGTCACGGGGGGACTCTTGGAGAAAAGAGAACTCATCAAGAACCACCACGACCCCCCGGTATACGGACATCCGGGGATTAGCCGAACGATCAAGCTTGTGGAACGATACTATTGGTGGCCGGGGCTTAGAAACGAAGTCATGGACTACGTGAAAGGATGTGCCGATTGCCAACGCATCAAAGTCAACACACGAACCATCAAAGCACCACTACGCCCTATATTTCCGAAACCCGAAGCTATGCCGTTTGAAACCATCGCTCTCGACTTCATCACTAAACTCCCCGAAGCACAGGGCTGTGACACGATCCTCACAATAACGGATCACGACTGCACAAAGATGTCCCTATTCATCCCCTGTCAAGAAGAAATATCAGCAGAAGGAACAGCCGCGCTTTACGTCAAACACGTGTTTCCCAGATTCGGACTACCCGGAAAGATCATCAGCGATCGAGATCCCCGATTCGCATCCAAGTTCACGCGCGAATTATGTAAAATTCTCGGCATCGAGCAAAACATTTCCACGGCTTACCATCCCCGCACCGATGGGCAATCGGAACGTACAAATCAGTGGCTAGAGCAATATTTACGATTCTGGGTCAACGAACGACAGGATGATTGGATACACTATCTCCCCATGGCTGAGTTCACCCACAACAATTGGCCTAGCGAAACCACTAAAGAATCTCCCTTCCAGCTCCTCATGGGGTACAACCCCCGCGCTGATTGGACCGATAGGCCATCACCGATTCCACAGGTGGCGCTCAGGGTCAAACAATTCAAGGAACTCCGACAGCGTGCACAATCGCTGATGATCAAAGCGCAGCAGGGGTGGATCAAAGCCAGGGATACGCCCAAGTTCCAAATTGGAGACCAAGTATGGCTAGAAGGACGCCACTTACGCACGCACCAGCCAACCGTGAAATTAGCGGCGCGACGCCACGGCCCCTTTAAAGTCGCTCAGGTGATGTCCGCAGTCAATTATCAATTAGAACTTCCCACGCAGTGGCAGATTCATCCAGTGTTCCATGTGGACCTCCTGACGCCCTATCGCGAGACACCCACGCACGGACCAAACTATCAGCGCCCACCACCGGATCTAGTTGGTGGCGAAGAAGAATACGAAGTCGAGAAAATTCTAGACTCTCGGCGGTTCGGCAGAAGTCGCAAGTTGCAGTATTTGGTCAAATGGAAAGGGTATCCGGACTCGGACAACCAGTGGGTCGACAAGGATGACGTGTTCGCAGATGACGCGATAAGGGAGTTCAAAAATTCCAACCCCGCTCGCGAAGCACATATAAGCGCAGGAAACTCCCAAGAGACGTCCCCATCCCCCTCCTATACTTCACTCCCCACTTATGAGGCCCTCTTCCCCAGTAAACTTCCGCTATGTCGTCAACACCGAGCTATCGGCACCTTACCGAGTACAGTCCACGCCATCGTCACCCCTGTCGTCTACCCTCGCCCTTCACCAACGAGGAAGTCGTCCTCCTTCCCCCAGGACATCCCCAATTCCTTCGCCGACCCCCACTGTTTATTCCGAGAGCAACCAGCCCAGTCACCTCGGAGACAACTACGTCCCGACCAGAGCGCCCACTCCAGCGGGCGACGAACAGGGGTATGTACCCAGCCGGCCAGCGTCCCCACCGGGACCCGACGAGGTCGGGGATCCGTACGACCCAGCGGAGCGCCTCGAAGCGCATCAATATCTACGTTACGCCACCCATCTCACCACGACACACTCGGAAACCCCCCCGCTTTGCGGACCCACCGGGGAAGCTATCACACTACCGACGCCACATCCATCCGCGGTTCGCCACGATCAAGAAGAGGAACTTGTGCAGGAGGCCGAGAGTCGGGCGGAGACCCCCCCTCCACGGGGGTACCAGTTCAACAGGGGAGTCCATTACATTCCCTTTCAGATTCACGACGCTCAAGAACGTCTTTGGCCCGCCCGGTATACTCAACTTATCCTCACCGCCGACCCCTTCGTACTGGCATTCCGCAGCGGGTGCAACCAGCAGTACGGAAAGCCTGTCCACGCTGTCCCCTACTACGACGAACAGTCCTCTGCCCCCGCTTACACCGACGACGACCTCACGTTCCTGCTCTCCGACGCGGGACTAGTCGACTCGGTCGACCAGGCGCTCCTTCACATGAAGGACGCGACTCTCATGGCGGAGGTCCACCGCTACCGATGCATGACGCTCGGATGGCGAGGACAGCAACACCGAGTAGCGGCGGAGCAGATGAAGTTGGAGCGCGTCGAGATCGAGCGCAACAGGTGCGTCGCCCGACTTCAGTGGGCGCATGCAGTGGACCGCATAGAGAACGTGCGGGCTTCCCTTCATCGAGGGCCCAAGGCGGACCAGGATGTGGAGGAGATCGCTCGTATCCAAGCATTGCGCGAGGTGGGCACCAATCCACTCGCAGTCATGCGTGGTCAAGCTGGGGCTTGACGCTGAAAAGGGGGTGATGTTACGTTCTGTTCTCGGACTGCCCGGCCCGGTTGTGGACTCTGACGTATCCGCGATGACTCGGTACATCAGGAGTAATGTGTCATGGACTTCGGATCATGTGGCCTCGTGTTTGGATGACTGATGCTCGCTATTGTTGTACGTGATCGTGATTTGACCTGCTGACTGATGTTCTATTGTTGTACGTGTTTCGGATTACGAGGTGGACTGCGCATTCTATTGTTAGAATACGCTACTTACGCTATTGGCTACTTACGAGTTCGAGCGGAGCTGGAACTAGCTCCCTTTCTTGTATTTAAGTTCGTAGTACGATAGGCCAGGATCCCCATCTTGGTCTTCTTCAATTACCACTCTTCACTCGTCTTCCGTGCTAGGGACTCATAGTGTCCCTAAGTGAACTAGCTCCGGCATATCCCTCTGTGACCAAGAAGGGATCCCCGTGACTCTATCTCCATCTTCCTCCGTGAATGGTAGATCAGCCGACCGTGACTTACCCGCCTGGAACCACGTGTCATCTCGTCTTCGAATACCTCAACTCGCGCACCGCTCGTCCAACTCACTGTTATTACATCGTCGACAACCTCCAGTGGGAGTACATTCGCAAAGTCCCAAGCCCTCCACCCAACGTCCCAGTCGAAGAGACGTTGTATACCTATAGAGACTCCACAGGCACGTATTGGCCCCATCCCGCCGTCTTTCCAGAGCACTCGGACAACCACAGATATCACCCCCGAGGGGACCCACGTTACAACAGCGCCTAAGTCAGGCAGACGTCCGTGGTAGACGTTACATCAAGAGTAATGTGTCATGGACTTCGGATCATGTTGCCTCATGTTTGGATGACTGATGCTTGCTATTGTTGTACGTGATTGTGATTAGGCCCGCTGACTGATGCCTCTTATTGTTGTACGTGTTTCGAGTTACGATAACGACTGCGCATTCTATTATTAGGATACGCTACTTACGCTATTGGCTACCTACAAGTTCGAGCGGAGTTAGAACTGACTCCCTTACCTGTATTTAAGCTCGTAGTACTACGGACCAGGATCCCCATCTTGGTCTTCTTCCAATACCACATCCTCTACTCGTCTTCTGCGCTAGGGACTCGTAGGATCCCTAAGTGAACTAGCTCCGGCATATCCCTCTGTGACCAAGAAGGGATCCCCGTGACCTTATCTCCATCTTCCTCTGTGAATGGTAGATCAGCCGACCGTAATTTACCCACCCGGTACCACGTGTCACCTCGTCTTCGAATATCTCAACTCCCGCACTGCTCGGCCTACTCACTGCTATTACATCGTCGACAACCTCGAGTGGGAGTATATCCGCAAGGTCCCTTGTCCACCACCGAACGTCCCTATTCAAGAGACGTTATACACCTACCGAGATTCCACAGGCACGTATTGGCCTCACCCCGCAGTCTTCCCCGAGCACTCGGACAACCACAGGTTTCACCCCCGAGGGAACCCACGTCACAACAGCGTCTAAGTCAGACCAACGTCCGTGGTAGACGTTACACCCAGTGTGGAGCACCAGAGACAGCTGGCGCTAAGCTCCACAATACATAGCCCAGTGGGCCATGCACGCCTGGATATTTTGATTAAAGGGCTACCAGGTCCAGTCTCCTTGCGCATAGTGCAGGGGCTAGGAAAACAGCAGGGGTGAAAGTAGGACTACTGGGCAGTACATACACAGGAGGTTCCTTAGCAGAGTCAAGTGGCGCCCCACTGCACTCTGCCTTGGGCAAGGCTGGTGAGGCCCCAGACAGACCTTAGCCTGATGTGTGATCCTAGGAACACAGTGACCAGCCAAGTGGAGTGGCTAGGGCACCAGGGCCCATAACCTGATGAACAGCAGAGATGGACAACATACTCACAGTGACAAGGGAGACTGTGGTGAGATACACTGAGCAACTGGTAAGCAGCAGAGGGGATCTTGCAAGAGAAGCTGGCACACAAGCAGTGAGGAACTGATGTTACATTGGGAAGGAGACATACCTGGCACACAAGCAGTGAGGAACTGATGTGGACCAGGAGCGTACAAGCTATACTACTTATACTTTACAGGAGGTAACACTGATACAGGGCAAGTAACACAGTGTCATGGACTACAAGGAGCATTGTTCTAAGTACAGGACAAAAGGAGTGTACAGAAGAGGAACAAGGCGATAAGAATAAGAGGAATCCAGACCAAGATGATATCATAGTGACATCACAATAAGGATAGAACAAAAGAAAGTACAAAGACGCAAAGTACAATGTAAAGTCCAGAGGAGTCCGAATGATGTCATTGTACATGATGTCATAGATAAGAAAGAAGTCCAAAATTGTACAGATCATAATATTTAATCTACAAGTCTTATCTAAAGCAGTCCATGCTGCAAGTCCGGTCCGTCCAGAGCCGCTAAGTGCACAAAGGTCACTTATCAGCAGTTCCCCAGTCAGAAGCTGCACCTCTAGCACCCTAATTCCACATCTTGTTAGGATTCCTCTGCTCCCATTGCACACACCATATGCAGGATCTAAGTTCCTTAAGACCATCACAGGACATCCAACCTTTAGCTCCAATTTTGAAAGTGGAAGCCCAGACCAGTTGATCTCATTCAGAGCAGGTGGCAGTAGAGGTAGTGGTGGAGGAAGCATCTGATTAATTAAAAAAAATTAGGCAAAAAATATAAAAGATAAAGTTAGAGCTTACAGATGAAGCAGCAGCAGTACTATAGGAATGATAGGAGTGCCTTTGAGGTACAGGCATGGGAGGAAGGTGAGCAATCAGGGCAGCTAAATTAGCTGGCAAATGATGATATTCTCAGCCATTTAAGGTAAGTGGCCTGAGAAGATTGGGAGTTACTGGTATGCAATGATTTTCAGGACTGCCCATAATACAGCTGTCATGCTCCTACTGACATGCAGCATGTTGACTGTATTAAGGGGATGTAGGAGGGGTAACTGGCACAGCAGCTCCAGTAGGAGGTGGGGGGGCAGAGGGAAGAGCAGGGACAGAGGCAGGGGGAAGGGCACTGGCAGGGGCAGAAGTGGAGGAGGGTGGCAGATTTACTCCACTGGAGGTCTGAGTGGGGGTAGCATCCATATGTACCATGCTTGGCCTCAGGCTCATTTGTAACTTGCCCATCTCAATTTTTGAACCTGCCCCTTTAGTGCTTGTATGTTCCCATTCATTCTGGCACATTTGACTGGTTTTATTATGATATAATTGCAGATTTGGAAAGCTGCTTTAAGCAGCTATGATGTATGTATATTAAAACTATGACTTCACACTCTCAAAGGTTCATGTGTGTATTGTAACATTACCACAGGAACATTATGTGCAATGTGCACGTCACTAAGTCGCTCAAGCCGAGGTAACGGGATGTGGGCTAGTCGGTTAAGACTAAGTTCGATGGTGAAAGAGCACCACACGGTCTCCTCAGACACGCAGGTGGTAGTCGGGAATTCTGGGGTTCAAGTGCAAAGGCGAACCAAAGTTGTGCTTAAGCGAAACAGCAAGCGTAAAGTCGTTCGTGGGTTGACAACGATGTGGTATTACACAAGAAGTCAAGTCTACCGTACAAGCTAGGTAGCGTGTGACTTATATACTAGTACAGGGTGTTTGTACGTAACAAACATATGGCGTGATATAAGGGTTCTGAACGAAAACAGAACAAAGGCGTAACTATAATGGGAAACATGGTGATTGCGCGGGGTCATGCACGAGTCAGCTGAGCCTGGAGCGCCGTGAACCTTGATATACAGGGAAGGAGGCGTAAAGACGTATCATGTGGCGAAAAGATCATCAGAAATGGTTGAGCGCGTAGGGAGTTATGGGCGTAACAAGGTGGGGTGTAGGAGTAGGAAGCGAGGAACGGAAGCGTCCAAGAGAAGAGAAGGGAAAATCGTAACATGTATCCCTTTTCATCTAAAGGACACTTTGCAGCCTCAAATAAGAGGCAAGTGTAACTGTCCTGTGGCTTGGTTCTGATGCCTGGCTTGCTGTACTGCTCCGACCATCCATTCCCTGTGTGCCTCAAAATAAATCTATCACTCCCACACTCACCCACTTTCACTCAACTTGATATCCTCTCAGTCATCAGCACATGACCATCTCCTGATTTCAGTGTTGCTTTTAACCTCACCAGAGGGAAAAGCAGGTGAAGAGGTAGCAGCAGCAGAGGAAGCAGAGCCAAGCCCAGAGCCAGAACCAAGACCAAAAGCAGAGGAAGGAGCAACAGGCATTCTCAGCCAAATCCTCCAAAGACTATGTGAAATTGGTTGTAACGTTATGTTGGAGTTCAGCCGCACACGCTGAGTAAGCGTCGGGTAACTCCGAGGTGGCTGAGGTCGGAAACGACCAAGTCGAGCACAGCTGCCTTACTATACCCCTATAGACTTAGCGTAGAAATTTTCACTTGTTGAACTTATATACTCGTAGTCACAGTAGCGTCACCTCAGTCTTTTCTCCCGAAGACTGAGGTCAGTACTTTACTTTCCTTCTCGTATACTACCTTACTGATTGTACCTTAGTCGCGTTTTCCCGCGCCTCTAACAGGTAGCTAACTAATACTACTAGTCTTTTCTCCCGAAGACTGAGTCACATTTTCCCACGCCTCTAACAGATTATGAGACCTGAGCCTCTCTAAGTCTCCCAGAATATACGTGCCCCATAAACCATCCATACAACACACATGTCTCCATCCAGATCCGGAAGCACTTCCTCAGGAAGCAGTGGCTCTGGAGGATCATCCAGGGCTGCTCCTACACCAAAGGGACACCCACGCATGTATGACATCCCGTTCCTGGATGACGAAGGCAGCAACTTTGCATTCTGGAAATTTCGCGTGCGCATGGTCTTAGAGCTCCGAGAGCTATGGGGGCTCATAGATGGTTCTGAAGTCAAACCTGACCCCAAGACGGACGCCACCGCCTATGCCGAGTGGGCCTACAAAGACCGGGAAGCACGCGCACAAATCACTCTCACCCTCAAAGATGAGCCGCTAAACTCAGTCCTATTCGCAACAACTGGAAAAGAATGCTGGGACAAACTGTCAGAATGCTATGAGGGCAAAGGTGAACAAAAAATAGTTTACCTTATCGACAAAGTCTTCCGGAGCACGCTCTCCGAGTCCGAACCCCTTGAGCCCCAGATAAATGCCCTCATTCGCGCTGCCAACACCATCTCCAATCTCGGCCTCACACTCGAGGACAAGCTCCTCGCATTCGCCATCATCTCCTCCCTTCCAGCCTCTTTCTCCACTCTCAAAACCATCCTTTCTACCACCAAAACCTCCGACCTTTCAAGCGAATATGTCAAGTCCCAAGTTATCCTCGATGAGCAACGCCGGGTGCGTGAGTCAGGGGTTGGTGCCACTGCATACTTCGTGAAGGCTGCCAAGAAAGGGAAAAGGTTTAGCGATAAGCCAGAAGGACAGAAGAGGAAGAAATGTACGCACTGCAAAATCCGCGGACATGAAGTGAGCGAGTGCCGAAAGCTCAAAAAGGAGCAGGAGGAGGCAAAGGCAAAGGCAGACAACAACTCCACACCCAAGCCAAAGCCCGCAAACGCGTCAGCAAAAATTGCCGTCACTGAGGAACCAGTCTCCGATTCTGACACTGTCCGACTCTTCAAAGTGTCCCAAGGCCTGCCTGTGCAAATCGACCTGCAGCGTCAGTGGATTATCGACTCTGGTGCATCACGCACCATGTGCCCAAATCGCGAGTGGTTTTCCCACTTCTCACCTCTCCCAACGCCGGTAAAGATTGTCCTGGGTGACAATAGCTCCATCTATGGCACAGGTGTTGGCCGCGTTGCTGTTGAGATGAAGGCAAAAGGGCGATGGAACCGCGCCGTGTTGCAAGACGTCCTCTATGTCCCGGAACTCCATGGGAACCTCTTGTCTGTCTCCCAGTTGACCTGCCATGGTGCTGATGTCCGCTTCGCTGAAGGGGGGTGTCAAATCCTTGACCAACGTGGCATACTCACCTGCGAAGACTTCCTTCAAGGAAACCTGTACATCATGCCAATCCGTGTCATATCAGTTGAAAGCACCCACGTGGCAGTTGCCCAAGTCGACACATTCCCTGCTGATGGGGATGACTTGACCCCAAACACCGAAGTCGAAGCCGCATTGGTGGCATGCAGTGCAACGTCCAAAGCCGATGTGCACACCTGGCACCGCCGGCTCGGCCACCTCCACGTCGACGCTGTCCTAAACATGGTGCGCAAGGGAATGGTCAAGGGAATGGAGATCACCGGGAGCTCATCACTCACCCCAAATCACTGCGACGCCTGCCTCAAGGGCAAGCAAACACGCGCTGAAATCCAGAAGTATACCGAGACACGTGCTGCTGAGATCCTTGGCCGAGTCTTCTCTGACGTCTGTGGGAAGCTTCCTACACGCTCACACCGCGGTTTTGAGTACTTTGTTACCTGGATCGACGACGCGTCACGCAAGGTTTTTGTAACCAGCTTGCGAGAGAAGTCCGAGGTGTTCACACACTTGAAGGCATTTGTTGCGCATGCCGAGCTTGAAACAGGCAAGTACTTGAAGACCCTCCGCACTGATGGAGGGGGCGAGTACATCGCACACACGGTGCAAGCATACCTGAAGGACAAAGGGATTCAGCATGAAATGACCACACCCGACACACCACAACACAACGGTGTTGCTGAGCGCATGAACTGCACACTCCTGGACAAAGTCCGGAGCATGCTACATGACGCTTCCCTCCCTGAATCCTACTGGTATGACACACTTGAATATGCAGCCCTCCTCCATAATGTCACGCCGACACGCACACTCGATGGGGTTACACCCGAGGAATCTTGGAGCGGGAACAAGCCCGATGTCTCGCGCATCCGTGTCTTTGGTTCCCAGGCCTTCGTCCACATCCCGGACAAGCATCGCAATAAGCTGGCTGCGAAATCATTAACATGCACGTTCCTTGGTTATGCACGAAATCGGCACGCTTACCGTCTTGTGCACCGCCCGACCAAGCGCTTCCTTGAGTCGCGCGATGTTGTATTCGATGAAGGGGGGACCTGAGAAGCGCTACGAGCGCATAGTCCTCGAATCCACCACCACCGATGTACCTGCCGGTGACCCTCCACATGTCGACATCATGCCTAAAGAGCCCACACCTGCAGTGCCTGAAAACTCAGTCAGAAAGTGAAAGCGAACAGGAGATAGAAGGGTTACTTACCCCCCCTCCTCCTGACCCTGCACCCACGACAACACGTCCTAAACGCACCACACGCACGCCGATCCTGTGACGATGATCCCCGCTACTCTGTCACATCATACGGCAGACATAAGCGCACAGAGCACGCCAAAGCTGCTCACCTTGAAGACTGCAGACCCACACACCTATGCCGAGGCTATGGCACGCCCAGATGTTGCAGAATGGGAACTTGCATGCCAAGATGAAATGCGCGCATTCGAGCGCATGGGTGTGTACGAGATCGTGCCTGTGGCCACGCGGAAAAAACTGTCGTGGGGTCCAAGTGGGTATTCCGAATCAAACGTGGACCTGATGGCAAAATACAAAAGTACAAAGCCCGTGTCGTCGCGCAAGGCTTCTCCCAAGTCGAGGGAATCGACTACGACGAGACATTTGCACCGGTCGCCAAGTTTGCATCGCTCCGCACAATCCTTGCCCTTGCCGCCGAATTCGACCTAGAAGTCCAGCAAATGGACGTCAAATCAGCCTATCTCAATGGAGAACTAAAGGAAGAGATATACATGAAACCTCCTCCTGGATTTGATGTTCCCGAGGGCATGGTCTTGAAACTCGTGAAGGCGGTATACAGGAACGAAGCAGGGCAGTCGCGTCTGGTATGAAAGTATCAGAGACACGCTGCGCTCGATGGGATACGAACGTACCGATGCTGACCACGCAGTTTTCGTCCGCGTCCAAGACGATGTTCTGTCGATCATCGCGCTGTATGTTGACGACATTACCATGGCATGCAAAAGTCTAGAAATCATCAGTCAAGACAAAGAAACGCTCAAGAAGCACTACCAAATGACTGACCTTGGAGAGATAACTTGGATCCTGGGCATGCACATCACGCGCAATCGAGAAGCAGGCTGGATCACCCTAACGCAAGAGAAATACATTTGTGAGGTCCTGGAACGCTTCGGAAAGTCAGATGTCCGTCCCATCAGCACCCCGATGCTCGCAAATGAACATCTGATCAAAGTGGACTCACCTGAGATTGACGTTCGGTCGTACCAGCGTGCCATTGGCGTGCTCATGTACCCCATGCTCAGTACACGCCCAGATCTGGCCTATACTGTGGCCGCACTCGGGCGACACTCTGCTTGCCCTGGAAAGGAGCATCAGCGTGCCCTCGATCGCGTTTTCCGTTACCTTCGAGCCACGAGCGATTGGAAGCTTGTATTCCAGCGAGGGGCTCCCAATGGAATTGACCTGCAAGGCTTTGTAGATGCCGATTGGGCCAGCGATGTGAACGATCGAAAATCGACCTCGGGATTCGTCTTCACACTTGCTGGTGGAGCCATTAGCTGGAGCTCCAAGAAACAGAGCTCAGTTGCGCTCTCAAGTACCGAAGCCGAATATATCGCAGCAGCACATGCAGCGAAAGAAGTCATCTGGCTACGACGTTTACTACTCGAAATGAAACAAGAAATCAACTCACCTACCACCCTCTTCGTGGACAACCAGTCCGCCATCGCCATCGCACGAAATCCCGAGTTCCATGATAGGTCCAAACACATTGAAGTCCGGCACCATTTCCTCAGACAAAAGCTTGAAGATAAAGATCTTGATCTTGAATACATCCCCACTGGAGACCAGGTTGCTGATGTCTTGACGAAGGGCTTGGTGCGTGAAAAGCATATTCAATTTTCGGAGGCGATGGGCCTACAGCGTGCGGACTGAGGGGGCGTGTTGGAGTTCAGCCGCACACGCTGAGTAAGCGTCGGGTAACTCCGAGGTGGCTGAGGTCGGAAACGACCAAGTCGAGCACAGCTGCCTTACTATACCCCTATAGACTTAGCGTAGAAATTTTCGCTTGTTGAACTTATATACTCGTAGTCACAGTAGCGTCACCTCAGTCTTTTCTCCCGAAGACTGAGGTCAGTACTTTACTTTCCTTCTCGTATACTACCTTACTGATTGTACCTTAGTCGCGTTTTCCCGCGCCTCTAACAGGTAGCTAACTAATACTACTAGTCTTTTCTCCCGAAGACTGAGTCGCGTTTTCCCGTGCCTCTAACACGTTACCACAGGAACGTTATGTGCGATGTGCACGTCACTAAGTCACTCAGGCTGAGGTAACGGGATGCGGGATGGTCGGTTAAGACCAAGTTCGATGATGAATAAGTACCACACGGCCTCCTCAGGCACGTAGGTGATAGTCGGGAAGTTCAGGGGTCCAAGCGCAAAGGCGAACCAAAGTCGTGCTCAAGCGAAACAGCGAGCGTAAAGTCATTTGTGGATTGACAACGATGTGGTATTACACAAGAAGTCAAGTCTACCGTACAAGCTAGGTAGTGTGCGACTTATATACTAGTACAGGATGTTTGTACACAACAAACATATGGCGCGATACATGGGTTCTGAGTAAAAGCGGAATAAAGGTGCAGCTATAGTAGGAAACATGGTGATTGTGCGGGGTCATGTGCGGGTCAGCTGAGCCCGGAGCGCCGTGAACTTTAATATACAGGGAAGGAGACATAAAGGCGTATCGTGCGGCGAAGAGATTATCAGAAACGGTTGGGCGCATAAGGGGTTATGGGTGTATCAAGGTGGGGTATGGGAGTAAGAAGTAAGGAATGGAAGCGTCCAAGAGAAAAGAAGGGAAAATCATAACATTGGTGCAAGCAGTGGCAGTTGATAATTTCAATAAAGGAAGGGGAGGTAACTTAGTTGTGGTGAAAACCACCCCACCAACCCAATCTCCCTGCACACTGTGCCCAGAGAGAGGTCCAGTCTTAAAAAGACCATAGCAACTGGCAGACACTGTGTTTTCACAGGGAAGCCAGGGAGGTAGGACTTCACTGAGCATCATCTTAGTCTACAAAGTCTCTGAGGTTCAACTGCCAAGTGAAGAAAGGCAGCACAGTCACCCCTGAGCACAGAGAAAGCCAAAACCAAACCCCTAAAAATATTTAGATCAGTAAATTTTCTAATAACAATAGGGTAAGGAAGCTTACAAAAAACTGACAGAAAAACATATAAGAAAAAATATTTCAATACTAATGATGTAGACACACCTTTGATGATGAAGACAGAGAGATGTAAGATGGGAAAAAAAAAAATGGGCCAGAAAAAAATGGGTGTTGTTGAGGCAGAGTGTTTCTTGAGGCTTTGGTGGTGCAGAGTTTTTCGATGTTCGCTTTCGCTTACAAATCGATTTCCATTTTAAGAGGTCAGCCACATTTTGAAAAACAGTGTGGAAAGCCCCCACATTTTTGCTTAGTCAAGAGCTCCTTCCTTTTTTGTTGCTACCCACCCCTACTGAAAACACGACGGGTCTTTGCTTAGTCACTATTATTCAGCAGCTCCTTCCTTTTCGGGGACCGTCGTGTGTTGTATAGTAGACAAGCTTCAGCACTGTGCCTACGGCACAGGTTGCTTCAGCTTGTTAGGGGCACAGCCCCCAAACCCCTGCTTTCACACTTAACTTAATCCAATATCTCCATATGTATCTATCACTTCAGCAACACTTCACTATATACAATATTTTTGGTCTCAGCCTCTCTCACTTTCTCATCCCAAATCACCTTGATATTCTTCCTTGATGTTATCCTGGGCATAGACAGGTGCAACTTGATTACCCTCTGGTGGCAAAAGAGACCCAGCTCTTTGAATGAGCTCTCTATAAAGCCTAAATGTGTAGAGCCCACCACCTCTCTGGTTAACAGAGTCATCTAGCTTTCTTCCCACAGAGGTCATAGCCAGTGCACTGTTATAATTGCAAATGCACAGGCAAAAGGACTTTGAAAGTTGGTCTTGGGAAATTAAAAGCTGGGACAACTCAAGATGTAATGCTACCACAGCGTGAGTCTGACTTGGACTACGAAAGGGTGGACACAACTTAGCATTGAGAGAAACTACAGTCCAACGTCTTAAGTATCCCATAAGTAACAATAAGGGCAATCTTAAGTGCTTGGGTGATGAAGACAACAATGACTATGAATCACAAAGGATCCAGATCTTATCCTTAGACTTGAAGGTCAAGGCGAGGATGGCAAGTCGAGGCACGAAGGCCTGAGGAGTTGAGTAGAATAGAGTGGTATTCCGAAGAAGACCAAGATGACTTCTCTTGGTCTTCACAGTCCACTATTTATACATATAAGAGGTAGCTTTAAAGCTCCTCTATGAAGTCCAAAACCCTGTAGTGTAAATAGCTTGAACCCTACTATCACTATCCTAGTAATGAGTCACAGTAATTATCACATGCTACTGCGACCTGGCTAACTGATTGTATGAGTCCATGACTAATCTTGGCTTACTATTGTAGTCATAACCATATAGTAAGTGTCCACTTCGTGTCATATTGTAACATGTGCAATGATTTTCAGGACTGCCCATGATATGGCTGTTATGCTCCTGCTAACACACAGCATGTTGACTGTGTTGAGGGAACATAGGAGGGATAACTGGCACAACAGCTCCAGTAGGAGGTGGGGGGGCAGAGGGAAGAGCAGGGACAGAGGCAGGGGGAAGAGCACTGGCAGGGGCAGAAGTGGAGGAGGGTGGCAGATTTACTCCACTGGAGGTCTGAGTGGGGGTAGCATCCATATGTACCATGCTTGGCCTCAGGCTCATTTGTAACTTGCCCATCTCAATTTTTGAACCTGCCCCTTTTGTGCTTGTATGTTCCCATTCATTCTGGCACATTTGACTGGTTTTATTATGATACAATTGCAGATTTGGAAAGCTGCTTTAAGCAGCTATGATGTATGTATATTAAAACTATGACTTCACACTCTCAAAGGTTCATGTGTGTATCCCTTTTCATCTGAAGGACACTTTGCAGCCTTAAATAAGAGGCAAGTGTAACTGTCCTGTGGCTTGGTTCTGATGCCTGGCTTACTGTACTGCTCCCTGAAGGCCTTACTCATGTTTCTGATCATTTTTGAAAAAACCATTTGATATTATTGTACTTGTATCTATAAAATACAGCTCAAAAGGAGCCCAGAAGTGTAACAAAGTGGTCATTGACCATCCATTCCCTGTGTGCCTCAAAATAAATCTATCACTCCCACACTCACCCACTTTCACTCAACTTGATATCCTCTCAGTCACCAGGACATAACCATCTCCTGATTTCAGTGTTGCCTTTAACCTCACCAGAGGGAAAAGCAGGTAGAGAGGTAGCAGCAGCAGAGGAAGCAGAGCCAAGCCCAGAGCCAGAACCAAGACCAAAAGCAGAGGAAGGAGCAACAGGCATTCTCAGCCAAATCCTCCAAAGACTATGTGTGTAACGTTACCACAGGAACGTTAGGTGCGACGCGCACGTCACTAAGTCGTTCAAGTCGAGGTAACGGGACGTGAGA